>QDHC01004916.1:420677-582670 GCA_013186455.1 Papilio dardanus tibullus | reverse complement strand
CGGGCGGGAACGGGTCACCCACGCGTTGATGTACCGCGTCCCGCCAATTGACCTCAAATAGTTTTCTGTGTAACCGCGGACCCTCCCATACAGTAAGGTGCGTTGCAGCCTTATATACGGAGCGTTGAGAAAAATGTTGATATCGTGATTCAGCCTCGCGTGTGACACACGGCTCTGGAAATAAAGAGCAAATGCTCCACGAAACAGATTTAATATTTGATATTGCATATTTTTTTCATGTGAAGCATGCAATTTTTTTGAAGATGTATGAAGTAATAACTGCAACTCACATAAATTGTGCACGCATGGTGTGAATTCCTTTTTTTTTCTTCAGGAAAAGCCTTGAAGTAATGCAGTGGTCGACCTCAACTAAGAGATATGTACAGTCATCCTCGACCTCAGGAAAGAGATGTCGAATATAATGATTTGCTTAATGCATTCTCGCTAAAACATAATATCCGCGTAGCGCGCTACGTAGGAGCTACGACATTTGCTACGAGCTCCGAGTTTATGTACTATATTTTACTTTACTCTAAAAGGATACTTATCCGTTATATTGTTTTGATTATGTAGCTTGGCTAGAATACTTTGTAGTTTTATAAATTGAAACAAAATATTTTCAAAATGTTTTCAATATTTTCTATCCGTATGTTCGTACTACTCCCCATTCCAATTGTCAAAAGGCCGCGCCCCTAACCTCAAATTTAAGGGCAGGTACACACTAGGAGGTATGTAGCTCGGACTTTGGTAATACGTTTTCTAAGCAAATAGGCAACTATTCACGCAGCTACTACCCGTATACTTACGGGACGCGGATTATCATAAGCTTATATGAAACTAAACAGTTATTAAAACGAAGGTGTCCAACGCGCACGCTCCAAAACGCCTGGTTAGTATTGTACCTGGCACACAGAGGAATATAAAGCTCCCGTACGATAGAGGGAAGGGACCCGCCCCCTTTGCACACAAACAATTTTTAGTGAAAGGGAAATCGAGTTTCACGGAAATTGTATAACCCTATGGCCAAAGATATATTATACTGTAGATGGAACACTCGAAGCCTAAAAGTGAGGCATTTTCTTTGACCTCCGGAGGTCAAACGTAGGGAGATTTCCCTTAGTGGTAACCTCTAAATTACATTTGCCGACATAAAAAGTCGACCGAATATAACCTCTTTCCACAAATTTAAATTTTATTTCATAGTATTTACTAAATTTTAATATTGTAATTAATAGACATTTTTAAAACGCTAATTAAAAATGTATAACAACCATAAAACAACAATAGTCTTTGTTAAAAATTGTTTGGATTTAAATTATTTTCAATAAATTAATAATAATTAAAATCGATAATTAACGTTTAATTGAATGTTTAGTTTATTCTATTGTTTATTTAAAAATTTAAAAAAACACACAATTTCCCAAACTTTTTCATGATACTGACAAGTTTTTTTATCCGACTTCTTTTTTATTATTTCTTTCTTGGCACGCTTTTTAACGTCAAATTAGTATGGAGTGCTCCCTCTATGTATAATATCTCTTTGCCTATGCCTTTATTAGACCGAGTTCGCGGAAAAAACGGAGATTTTGCTTCGGTGTAAGGCCGTTTATTAAATTAAAACAAAGAAAGAAATCAATTCTAGGTAAGATAAAAGTTGATTGTGAAGTATGAAATAAATAAAACATACTTAGATACAATTCAACTATGAAATAAATATCTGTACTGTTTACACTCATAGAAATGTACTAAATATAATGTCGCAACAAAATGTTGCAAGAAAAATTATACTTGTGTTAATACATTAAATGTACAAATTGAGTACTATTTATCTCTCTCTCTCTCTCTCTAGTCGGCCCTTCATATCGTGGTCTGACAAAACTGATTGTGGCCACTTAATCTGAGATGTGGAACCATTTTGCATAGTTACTTTGCATGTTTAGTTAGTGTGCGTTCGCCCGGACGCCTTTTGACGCCCTCGCTTAATACGAACACTGGTAAAATCACTCTTGTTTCATTGATCCAATGCTCTAAATGCAACGCTGCATGATAAAAATGGTTCGATTTAGAAACGCGTACGAACATAGCACATTTGTTTCATATTAACGTTTGTTTAGCGAACGTTGAATAACAGTCCGTGAAAATGTAAATGCTCCGTACAATGATCATAAAATATGCAGAATTGCTATTGCAATGTGAATATTATACATGGTAAGTAATAACATTGAATACTAGGGTAGTACCCGCGACTATGTCTGAAAATAATAAAAATAAATATCCCCTATGTGACCCGGTAGTGTAGCATCCCAATAGGGACAGTTTTTCAAATCGGTTTAGTCATTTTAGAGTTTTTCCAATACAAACATATGATAAATTATTTCCTCTTTATAATATTAATGAAGCACAAGTTTAAAAAAGCTTCTTTATTTAGATAAAACTTTAAAATGTTATTAACATCGTAAACATAACGAAAATAAAAGGTTTTTTCGATGAATAACAGAAGTAAATATTTAAAAACGTAAAAAAAAAAGTTAAAAATAGGGAAACGATGGATCTCGTATAACCGTTGATAACATAAAAAAATAAACCAAAATATCTAGAAATAAAAAATATAAAAAAGTTGTACGTAGATATAACCTAAATTCCTTGTTTTTTAGAAGGAGTTTTTTTTTTAAAGGCCTTCCAAAATTTCAGAAATATCGAAATCTATGACAGGTAAGTCGCCCTCCTTGTCCTGCGGGATCTCGACGACGTCGCCATTCTTGACATGTTTTCTTATCGAGTCTAAAACTTCTTCAATCCGAATGTCGTATTCCGGACTCCCTACAGTCGCAGGAAGTGGAAACCAAGAAAGTCCTGTTTGGCTTCCAACTTGATCGTTTGGAGCTTGGATATTTTCAGCGTGTGTCGTTTGAGCTTCTGTCCATTGAATTTGTGTACCTTGACCTTGAATGTATTTAACTTGTATAGTTTGAGATTGACTTTTCAGAGTTTGAATGTTTGGTGTTGGTTGAGCTCGTTTCTTCAGAGCTTGATTCGTGTGACCTTGAATATATTCAACGTGTATAATTTGACTCTTCTTTGTTTGAATGTTTATTGTGGTTTGTGCTCGTTTCTTCAGAGCTTGATTCATGTGACCATGATTGTATTCTATATGTATTATTTGAGGTTGACACTTTATTGTTCGAATGTTTAGTGTTGTTTGAGCTCGATTCTTCAGAGGTTGATTCGCTTGAGCTCGTGTCGTGTGACCTTGAATGTATTTAACTTGTATCGTTTGAGAGTGACTCTTCTTTTCTTGAATGTTTAGTGTTGTTTGAGCTCGATTCTTCAGAGGTTGGCAACTTATATTGCCAGTGGAATTCAACAGGCGATTCATGCGAAATACCAAATTTTGTATATATAAATGAGAGTATAAACGCAGTGCACCGTTTAAACAATGGTAACAACAATAACATCGATTTAATAAGTCCATCGTCACATACCACACTCAAGCTACAACCGTTGAGGAAAACTTTGATTATTTTTTAAGATATTCCCTTTGTGAGGGATTCAAGGAAAGTTGATAGGTAAATTTCAAGTCACGGGAAGAAATGTGCCAGTGAGGCGCGTGACAAATTCGGCGATGATCCATTGGGAAACAACGACTTTACTACAACAGATCGGTACACTTACCCATTTTCATGCGAGTATAAACACAGTGCTCAGTTTAAACAACGATTAAAATACATACATACTTACCTTACCAAAGTCTCTTAGTTAAGTTCAAATTGCTGCGTCTCAAGGATAGACGTATGCAACATGAAGCGGTACTACTCCACGATCTGTGCCATAATAGATACGATTGTAACTCTTTAACCAGAAGATTGTCTTATAAAGTTCCCACGAGGTCACACCCCCGAAATATTTGCGAAATATTTAAATTTTTCGCAACATCTAGATGTCGCACCAATTCAGGCTTACGTTCACCTTTGAATAGGATTGTCACAACATATAATAATATATTTAATTAATTATATTTAATTATATTTTTTATTTGTGTGCCGTTAGATTCATTTACGCATTTTTGCGAGTATGCATGCACTAATTCATGCGAGTATGAATAAAATAACCCATTTAACACGTTCCCTGTGAAAGAGGGTCATAAACACCTTGCAAGTGTCTTGTGAAGTCTCCAGTGGGAATGAAAAAAGTATAACGCAGTAGTACGGGGTGGAGAATGCCTCGTATCGCGGAAATGGAATCGGAAAATCGTTGTTACGGGAACGTGTTAAATCGATTCATCCAATAGCATCGACTTTCTTTTTGAACCGCATCCAACGCTCGAGCTCCAGCCGTTGGAGAAAACTTACATGCACTTTATGAGTGATTCATGGAATTGTACAAACGTTTAAGTCACGGTAAGAAATCGGAGAAAGGCGCTGGAGATACACCTTGTTCTGTGGGAGTCTTTGACCTTGTTCTGTGGGGAAGAAGTGATGTATGAACAAAAGATCGCTTTGAACATAGTGGAGCACAAATCAAACACGACGGTTCGTTCAGATCCAGTTCCCGGTAGTGTCTTCCGATTTTTTAGTTACGTTGTAATTTTAATTTCTTGATCTCTTTACTTTTGTTTTGATCGATGGATAATTGTATCTATAGCTATGAAAATGATCTGAGTCAAAATTTAAAATAAATGAATTTATCAGTTATTTCAAACGACATGATTTTAAAATAAAATTCAATGTAATTTTAACGGTGATGGTAGGGTCCCAGTGCTGTTTAAAAATCGCTAGCAGTCGATACTAAGTACAACCTATGGAAAGAATGAATAGACCTTTATAATAACACAATTTGTTGCAAAGTACAAAATATATTAACGAACCGACTCATGCCCCTTTATTCCGAAAAAATGTATAAATTACTGCGATAAACGAGGACCAATAAGTTGTCGATCATACGATACTGGAGAACACTCGGAACTAAATAAGATAGACCAGGGGTCTCATTGGCCCAAGTTATGTATCATAAGAAGTACCAGGAAGAAGGATGTTTTGTATTTTGAAATAAATTTGAAACAAACGTAGAAAGTACTAACAGATGACGCTAATTCTCGTTTCGGAATAAAGCGGTAATTGTTTTTTTTATCTTCTAAATATTATCTGCATTCAGTAATAAACTTTAATAAGATGTGAGGAACGTTCAAAGTAAAATATATTAAAGTTATTAAAATTATTTCAAATATTTTACTTTGACAGATAATTTGGTAAACTTAAGACCGTTTTGTACGAAACGATGTCTATTTGAAATATTCTACCAACGACAACACGAAACAATGATTTCCACAACAACAAAACTATAACATTACATATACAAAATATGTATAATATATAAATTCATAGCGCACATCAATAACGTATGGAACTGACAAGAACGATTGATTGAATGTCATTGTCAGTTTCATACATATCGCCAATCGTAAGATACTTTGGGTAACCCCTCATATTTATGCAATAAAAATAATACGAATATTAATTACGAAAAATTATCCATAATAAAATATTTTTGTTTTCGTCTAGTAGAGTTCTGGTACAAGACACGAGGTGGCGTCGAGTATTGCAAAATGTCATCGTTCGTGTCCTCTCTATATCTATAGGTAGTATATTACTCTATGCTGTACACAAAGCCGCACTTAATATGCAGAGTACTTAAAAGTAAGCGGGACTTAAACCCCACCAATTCACTTCACAGGGACAACCCGCGCGAATTTGGTCTTCGCTGCCCGTTCGCTGATTCCTGTAACAATTTTTAAGGTAAATTCTTAAAATTTTATAGTGCGGTTTAAAAGAAAATAAATATTACAGAATCTTACATCTTTTGATTTTGTTTTTATCTGGTGACCCACGCGGCGCTGTTCCGCTGATCGACGTAGAGACCAGGTGATTGTGGTCGTCCCACCTTGTCACGGGAGCACAGCACTGCCATCCGGCGACCTGCATAAAATACCTCTGATGTTTAGTAATGTCCACCATTGAATGGGAGCTGCAAGGTACAAAAACAAATGTTGTTATTTGTCTTTAATAGTTATAACCTTCTATTTAGAATCCAAGAGTATTTATTCATGATGAAATGACAAAAGACATTAGATGTCTTAGAAGTTCAACGTAAATTCCGAAAACCTCAGTTCCACATGAAAGCAGATCAATGAGGTAGACCGTAAGATAGTGTTGTACTGCTATCAATGTACAATTGTTATAATAGTATGCTTTTGTACTGGTCTACCTATTCTACCAACGTGTGAAGCTAGCATTAGATCTCGAAGATGCTTGTATGTACGCTTCCCCCTTATATAGGCCCCTTCCGCCCCCTTCCGCCCCCGGTCGGCGCTGTCCCCCAACGATATGTATTGCACTGCGCCTGCGCCAGATACCGATCAATGAAGCTATCTCCCGGGGATTCCGTAAGTAAAATGGCGCCCATCAATATCCTGATGCGAAAATTTTGTCATTTTTACTAATTAAGATGTTATTAATAACACTGAATATTAAATACAAAATTAAAATGATAATATTCTTCGATTAAATTTATTATAAAACTGATATTTGATAGTTGGTATTCGTTTCTAATGCGGTTATGATAAGTATGACATTTCTTTGCAATCGTAGTAAATTCGATACTTCATAGACGTGACTTGTCAAAGTAATTAACGTATAGCAAAAGACAAGTCTGATAATATCCTCGTGCCATTTAGTACCTCGTAGGGTGTATTGGGAGAAGCTCTAAGTGCATGCTTCGACCCGTTGCATGAGCCACAGGTGGAACCACCTCTATTCCACTCTCTCTTGCCCTTGACCCACCTTGCCCTTTACCCCATTCTCCCCCGGAAGCAATTTGGTATTCTAGGGGTAGCTCTGAATAGCTATGGCATCACCCTACCCCCTCTGCCAGCATATACTGGCTCGCTGAATGTGTTGACCTGTCCACTGCATATGCGTCATAGGATCTCTTTCCTCCCCTAGGACCCGGAATGCCTTTTGGGCCTAGCTGTCAGTGCGTGCTTGGGACGCGCTCTGCCCCCACCATCGCTTTCCCTCGCCAAGGTCCAGCGCCATGCTCTGTATTCAAGGCATGTATTTGCGCAGGCGCTATAATCCCCCCCTCTGTTATCGTAATCCGCCTTTTTTATAACAGCTGGCTTAGCCATAGGCAATATATTTATTGAGAACGATTTTATCATAAATTATAGCTCTCAATTTTAATTTGTAGTCACATTTTGAAAATAAAAACGTTTTAATTATTTAATTCAATTCTTAAAAACTCCATTTATAATGCTAGTAATAATGAATACTATTATCTAGCTTACATCCACAACCGATTTTAAAAACTCTTAACGAACAATTTAAATAGCTAAGACGTACCTTCTCTCCTATATTCTGCATCTTCACTAATATGCATGTCATCTCCATACGATAAAAACGCACAAATTATTGGTTTATTTAACAAGTCCGCCATCTTGAGCGAGATCCGGCCCGACCACTAATGGCTTATAATACCGTGCCATAAGTTACAACACATTCTCGTACCCCGACGGCACAATAAGCAATGACTGCAATGAATGCGACCCGGGCAGAGCTCTAAGCGTATAGCTTTTTATGCAAGCCAGCGCCGCTGCACATGCGCCACTCTCCCCCACCCTCAACCGAACCCAAGCGAGGCGTGGCCGCGTCTAGATTGAAGTATAGATCTAGGTTCCCCAGTCTACATAGTTAACCCCAATCGCCTCCCTACGGCATCGCACTTGCGCATTTTAACCAATCAATGTTACGGTGCGGGCGGATCTGCAATGCAGCACTTGCATTGCGCATGCGCCAACCTTAGCTATTGAGGTACCAGCCACACCCTAGGCGTGGCCAAGTCTAGAATATTAGGGTATTCGTATCCTAGGTACAAAGATAGAACAAGCGCCATCTTTTGATATACATTGTCGACAATATTGCACTGCTGTTACGTCGACATTTCGATAGATGGCGCTATACCGGTAGTTAAATCACGATACAGAAAAATTATAAAGTACGAACGTTAAATATTTCTACGCATTTTTTCACTATTTAGCCTGCTGCTACATCGTCACTTCGATAGATGGCGCTGTATCGTTTGTAAAATCACGAAATAGAAAAATTATAAATACGAAGGTTAACATATTTTTTACCCTTGACCCTGTTGTTACATCGTCACTACGAAAGATGGCGCTGTACCGTTTAAGAAATCGTGCGGTGGAAAAATTAGAAACGTCGTACATTTTTCAATTTTAATTACTTAGTTGTTTTTTCCAAAGCAGCGTTAAATCGGTCGTTAGAAACGAAAAAATTAACTGCACCGTGAATTATTTGTCTCCGTACAGTTTATGTACTGATGTCCTATTCCTATTCTCCATTCTCTATCCTCTTCTCTTTGATACTTACAGACTAATTATTATGTACTGGAGCTGAGAAAAATGCCCTGACTGTTGCGTCTCCCTTCTCCCCCGGAAACAACTTGGTATACTGGCCGTATTTCTAAGTACATTCCTGGACCATTGAATATGAGCTATAGCATCCCGCTAGCCCGCTGCCAGACTCTACTTGGGACTGGCTCGCTGAATCTGTTGAGGATCTCTCCTCCCGCTAGGACCTGGACTGCCTTCTGGGCGTAGCTCCCAGTGCGAGCAATTCGTTATTATATTTTGATGTAGGTCCTATAGTTTAGTAAAAGCCTTTGTTCCATTATTGACTGAATTTTGGGACTTATTGTTAGAATAACTCAAAAACTACTTTTATTGCTACTATTTTTATTGCCTTTTCTCTTCCTATCTTTCTATACTTCTTAGATTTTTACAGACTAATCGTTTTTTATATGCAAGATTAAGAATATCAACACTGCCTTATTTTTGCAACACATTGGTATGAAAGTGTAAACCGTTTCCCCAAAGTACATGCGCTACAAAGAGAATCGATAGCGGGCATCAAAAATGTATGGAACTGACAATGACGTTCGATATCTCACACGTGACAAGCACATGACTGATCAATTAAATCATACAAAACGAGTTGAGTTATTGTAACACACATTAATAAATTACATTACATCTATATATATAAAAGAGTAAACTGACTCAACTATCAACGCACAGCCTAAACTACTGGGTCTAGAGACTTGAAATTTTGCATAAGGGTTTCTGTTACTACGTAACCGAGCACTAAGTAAGAATTTTTACGAAATTCAACCCCTAAGGGTTCGAAATGGGGGTCTAAAGTTTGTATGTAGCAAAGTGATTACTTTATCAGAATTGCATGAAAATTGGGATGAGTGCACTTCAGCACGAATAAATAATTAATAATAAAAATAGTATAATTAGAAATATAAAGAATTAAGTAATCAATTGTTTAGTTTTTCACAAAATAAAAGTTAAAGCTGTATGTAATAACATGTCGCACAGAATATCATATCAGATAGAATAAAACAAAGAAGATTAAAAAAAAAGAATCACAAAACCGAATATCGACTATCGGCTGAATTTTCAAAAGCCACTCTTTAAGTATCGCTAAATCTAAGTGTTGTCAAAATTAAACGAGATCGCCGTAGAATTTGGAGTTTAAGCCTTGACTAACATGTATGACGCTCTTAAATATTTGAGTGGCGATTTTTGTAAGCCTTTATTTAATTTGCACTCTATGTTTCATGCATTTTTTTTGGTTTTCTTGCAACTCAGTTTTTATCAATAAACTGATAGAATGAAAGTTTTACAATATTATGATATTATAGAAGGTTATAGAAACTTCAAATTACTAAATGACATAACTCTATCGAGAATGGGTATGCAGTAAAACCTGGATATACGAGATCTGGTCCCGACGGGTTACCTCCATAAGCGAGAAACACGGATCAGAGAGAAACCTCTATAAGTGAGACAAATATCGCGGTCCCATTGACATTCGCTTATCCATGTTCGACTGTAATTAAAATGACCAAATGATCATAAAATGATTTCCAATGTTTCGCTTTATATCGCTTCTAGTTCGCTTTAGCCGCAGTGTGTAAAAAAAACTATAAATCGCTCGTGCGAGTCGCTAGCTTCATTATATCGACATCCATGTTGCGCCAGCATATGAGATGCTACAAACATAATTTTAATTAAGTTAAATCAAGGGGACGTATACAGCGGGGACCACGAACTTGTTTGCGCTTGCTCCGTGTGCCAAATCAGCAAAACAATCTTCGCTTGCGCGTGCGCATAGCCATAAAATAATCTAGTAATAAGCCTCTAATTATAACCCGATGACTTCATTAGAACGGGTTTGCGATTAATCGGAGATTTAGCTTCGGCGTAAAGCCGTTTTTTGAGTGACAACAGTCTAATGAAGCCATAGGTTAAGAAATATCTTTCATGTTATTTTCTGAACGAGATTAATTATTTCGCAAGACTGAGTATTTATATTTTTAATACTGCAGCAAATAAAAATGTTATTCTGCCTCAATAATCTGTGTTGATGTGTTTGCTAAATGTTTTTGTAATAGAAATCTATAGTTTATATTTATTAATTATAGTTAATTTTTTGAAATATCGCTCAGCGCTTATAACAGTCGTATTTTTAATTATCTTGTTTGTAACAAAAATAAACAGTTAATTTAACACTTTAAAATATGTCAAAATTCATTTAATGTAAAATTTTAGAAAAAAGTTACATTTTTAAAAAAATAAATAATGTTAACATATATTAATTAATTAGCAAATTCGCATGTAAAAATAATATTACGTTTTTTTATATTATATTTTATACTATCATAGACAAACTGCGTAGCCATGATTCTTGAAATTTATCGCATTCAGAAGCAAAGTTTTCGTTATTTTTGCATACAAATTACTGACAATTACGTTCGATATCTCCCACGTGATAAGCACATGACTTATCGAATGTCTATGTCAGTTTCATACATTTTTGTCGATTCCATCAGTTATATCGCTGATCGAAAAGTACTTTGGGTAATACATCTCTGTTTCTAGTTATTTTTATTATTATATGTTATTGTATTTTTAATCATCAAAATCAGAATTACTTAAATATGTTACAGAATATAAAGGCAATGTTGATATCAAATCTAATAAATAGCTTAGTAAATACTAAGCTGATAATTAAACAACAAAATACGACTTTAAATTGTATCCATAAATTCTCTAGACTGTATTCTGGGGTATAATGCCGATAGGCGATGACGTAGAGCAGAGACAAAGAAGAATATAGACTCAAAATAGAAGAAATTATAGCTAGTCACATCTTTATATTATTTATTTACTTAATAAATTGATTATACATTTTTTTTTACAATTTAATCTCGTCGCAGTATGATGTCGGCACGCAGACTCCCTTTCTTAACTTATACGATGTTAACAAAAAAGCATCCAGGTGCAGTTCAATTTTGTGACATCTGTTTACCCCGTAAGGTATACATTGTGATTGTTTATATTTGAAGACACTGTTAAAATTCAAAAGTACTTTTTGTCTTTGTTCGTATCTATGTATTTACGTTTAGCAAAGACCTATAGTATATTAGTTATTTTTATAATGTTTGTTTAATGCCTCAAAAATTGAAGTAAATGTTAAGTATTTCAATTTGTTAACCATTGAGAAAATTCGTATTAAGTAACAACGTTTTGAAATTAAATACTCAATCAAGAAAACTGAAATAAATTCCTCAAGACGAACAAAGGAAGCCGGTTTTATTATCCCAGAACGTTGTTACAGTGGTTTTAATTGTTCGTTGTTGTATCACTTACCTGGATATATGGTAGGACACACCCCATCATGGCGGCTCTCTGGTATGTTCCACAGCACCTCGCCAGCTAGCAGCAACCGCTCTCATCTGCCGCCGGGGTTGTAATGGACGACACGCAGATGCAAACACAGTCTCCCTAACTCACATCCCTTGCAACGCATGCGTCAATTTATCGAACCGGTTTGGCACCCTTTGTAGCGAAATATACGAAGGTTAGGGCGTGGTTAAAGCTCTAGAACGTTCGTTCCACAGATTAAAAACGTAGAAAGGTAAATCTCTGTGGTATTTTATAGTCTATGATAACTGTATAGGTTATAAAATGACAAAAAAATCTTAAATATATTATTTAATAAGGGGCGTTAGATTAAGACAGTCATCAAACGTACAATGTCAAATAAAATAGTATTTTTTTTATATTTTGAAGCTAAAGTTTCGCCATTTTTGGCGCTGACGGTTGTCATTACCAAGCAATCGCCTATCCATTAATATATATTGAGTAAACTATACTTTTTTTTAAATAAAATTAAACGAAGGAAAATTGGATTTAGCGTGGTAGAGTATAGGGAGTGTAAATATCCTTTTCTGAGTGTCCCTTTCTCCGTCAATTAAGATAGGCAAGGCAGTTTGCATTTCTTAATTTCTAGGCAGTGGTCGGTTTGCTATTTTGGTGAACCCAGGAAACCGCTTCTCGTTTCTTACTTTATAGTTTATAGAAATAAACAGAAAACTTGATAATTTGATGTGCTAATGCTGTCAATCAAGCTCAAGTTAGCTAGCTCAAATTCTATGTTCTGTGTTAAAAACGAGACATGCTCCAATCATATTTAGTTGTCATATTATGATGCTAGAAGTTTCTGGAAGCCATAAGTAACTAAATATACTTTATACGTAAAGTTTTAGTTGGGCAAAGAAAGTTTACAAAATTCTATTCATTTCGTAGCATGCTACGATTGCTACGAGGGGCTACGATTGTAAAATACAACTGCTACTATAGTCGTCTACGAAAGAATATAATTAGATGTAAACACGTACAAGATTAATTATAATTTTACTTAAGATTGTAATTGTACTAGTTGTCGCCCGAAACTTCGTGCGGAGTTGAACAAAAGTTAGTAAGTAGTCTATGTTCTTTCTAACTATATTTTACATCTGTACTTACATCCGTTCAGCCTTTCTGTCGGCGAAACAAACATCTATTCATTCATAGAACTTTTCGCTTTTATAATATTAATTATAAAGTTTTTCTTCAAGTTTCGTCGGTGGCTCAGAAGTGTAGCTCTTGACTTGTAATCTGCAGGCCCCAAGTTCGTATCCCGCCCTGTACCAATGTGTTTTTCATATGTACAATACATATTTACCTGACATTCTTACGGTGAAGGAAAACATCGTTATGTCTGAAGTCAAATACGCGCTAGTCGTGGAGTGAAGGAAAAATGGAGCCCATCATGGGCCGAAGTACTAATAATACTAATATTTAAGTAAAAGTAATAAGATTTGATATAAATAAAAGAAGTGAAATATTTTTTCCACATACATTTATTACATAAAATACCCATAGCCGATACTTGAGGAACAGAATCAGTATTGTAAGGACGTGTTTCAAAAAGTTTACAAAAGAGGTTAGACACTAAATTATAAATAATGTTATTTTCTTTTTCTTTTCTTTTGTCAGGAATTCTCATAGAATGAGGAAAGAAAAGAAAACGAAGCACCAGAAAGTAAGTTCGGGGACTAATGGGTACTAATTACATTTATCACGTTAACTTAATGATTAAACAGTCGGCCGTCCTTCATGACTCATCACAATGTCTCCGCCACGCTATCGAGCGAGCCCCGGGGGCGCGCGCCAGTCTTGTGGCTCCTCAGTCACCAGCACTCAGTCAGTCGTTGCCAGACGGCCGGACACACAGAGATACTACTTAGTATATGTGTGAAAGTAGCTCTGCACTTAACTCAAACATTTTACACGCCTAAATTCGATAAATTTTATCAAAATATCTCATAATAATTATCCATAAACCTTGATTTCCGTCCCCGAACGCGCTTAAAGTGCAGAGGGTCTTACAATCACACATGGAAGAAACTACCACAACATTGTATATTGAATACATTCACTTATAACTAAGACAAAGTGCGGCGTCGCATACGGTCACGGTGCTCCGCGGGTGCGAACGCCTGTTTGTCACTTACACTAACATATATGTTTAAATAACGACGCCTCTAAGGTTATACGAATGAGCTTCTACTGCCGATATGTTCAATCAAAAACATAATGTCGCTTTCATTATCATCGGAAACGCTATGTTCGAATATTACATATGAAAATATTATGTTCGAGTTTGAATATATCAGCAGTTGAAACACACCGTATATACACAAATAGAGACGTTCGAAAGTCAATTCCAGTGTAAGAAATAGCCTTTTTGGTCCAAGTCAGTTCGTTCTCTATAAGGCCGTGATTGACGGAACACAAATTCTCATTCAATAAATATTATGGTTATTAATCAAAATTGAGCATTCGTCAGTCAGGGCCTAATCTTAAAACTACATTTTTTTTGGCGCCCCGTTCTTTTTCGTCGTATATCTTTTAGGACCGAGACGGGGCTATTTTTTAACTTTAGTAACACCAATATACTTAATTTATAAAGAATATTTAGGCCGTAGGCCAATAAAAGAAATTTCCTTAATTTGGCAGAATTATATAAAATACTTATAAATTATATTGAAATTTTATTTCCAATTAAATGGTATGCACCTTTGGTATTTCCAAGAAAAGCGTTTTTTATATATTCTTAGTCGATAATTTAGTATCACTAGTTTTTTTTATATTATACGAAATATGTAATAAAATACATAAAATTTTTAATTTGACACATCACTCAAATAAGTAAATATCTCAGAAATTGTTTTGGCACCAATGATATTGGCACATTTTAATATAATCAATGCTGATTATACTGTAATATATATTATATATTTTATATTTAAATCAGTATATATACTGTTTTGAAAATAAATATTTATGCTGCCAAATTAAGGCTAAATTGAACTTACCATAAACATTGACTTATTATCTAAACATCAAGATGTCAAAAATGTCTTAATTCTAAGTTATATTTATATAAAGCCATACTAATTATTGTTTATAAGATAGACCATTCAGTGTTCTAAAATTGATAGCTGAGATTGTAACGGAGCTTTGAAATCAATATTAATAAAATAAATATATATAAAAATAATAAATATAAAAAATCACTCACTTCGTTGACATCCACAAAATGTATTCACTTATATTCAATATTACATTTAAGTTCGGCTTAGCGGTGAACGCCCTTGTCTGAATCTCTTCAGACAAAAATATATATTATATAACAAATTCCATTCTCTGACTTACAAAATACGAACGCTTAGTTAAATTTGAACAAGCTTTTGTCCTCTGTAAGCCAAAAGAATCGACGTTTATTAACAAATCCTATCGAAGAAGGACTATATAGAAGCTATTATTTATTAATATACATATATATATATTCAACAACAATAAAAATTGTTGTCTATGGAAATTATTAAATGCAAGCTGAAATGTACAGACATAATTTGTTAAAGTAAAAGTAATTATATATTATTATAAAATACAATAAATATAAGAGGGTGAAAATTATATATTAAAAAGATATACATAATATTGAAAGTAAGTAAGTTAGTACGGAATTTACTGAAAAGCTAATTGTAACTTGGAAGTAATGAACAGAGAGAGCAAATAAAAAATACATATAAATATATATTATATATTATAAAGAGCTCGTATTCAAATATCGTGTTTAATAGAGGGGACAAAAATAACTATGTTATACCTACCTTAATTTTGAATAGTATATAACTATAAAATAATAATAGTAAAATAAATATAAGCCGTCAAAGCCAGGTCAATGAATGGTCCATACGAAAAATACTTTATAAATTATATAATATATACATAAATAAATAAAAATATATATAAAATAAATTATAAATGAATTAAATTCACTTAGATAAATAGTAACGATTTGAAAATACAAGCCATGTTGTGAACACCGGAGAAAGGGAATGGTTCCACAACTATAATATCAACAACGGCTATATCTGCCTCTATAGACTTTGAAAATTCAAAAATTGAAACTGTAGACACAGCATCGTCAACAACATCGCACGGATTGGGGCACGAATGATTTATATAGGAATCATAATATCATTAAATGTATGGATTTGGAGGGAATAGGGACAGATTTGTAAAAACTTATAACTAAAATAATAACCCATACCCCAAGCTGTGCGTTATCAAATCACCCCTTACATCCTGTTTTGGGGATACAGGGGCTATTGAATCGTATACCTAACCTACTCGTATAGTGCTCCGGAACAAAATAATACCAATTAATATATCTGAATCAAATTATATAATAATAGGGGAAAAATAAATACATTATTCAAAAGTGGTTGTAGTAAAGTTTCATATATACTTTTTAAATTTAGTTTTAGTAAATAAAACCCTTAATTATTTCGGTCTAATAAGCTGAGCTGCAGGATGTCATAATTAACTTAAAAGAAAACTTAACATATTTTTTGAACTTTCACAATTTCAGGTACCTGGCATACATGTTGATTTTAAAAAGAAAAATCTTAAATTTATCAGAAATAAAAAATGTGTTTTGAAGACTCGTTACTTGAAACTTAATATAATAAAGAAACAGTTAAAAGTTATCAGCTTGAACCTTACTACAGCTACCTTTAGAAAATGTTTTTTTTTTCCAACCTAATAATAATTATCATGAACAAATTATAAACTTAAATATGAATAAATCACCTATTAATAATATAATCTTAAAGAAAATTATATAACAATTAATAATATTCAATCTTAATAATAAATAATATCAGAACAATCTCAGAGATTGAATTTTTTTTTCAAAAATTTTTAATGTCCAATTTTTCCAATATAGATGATTTTTAGGTCTATTGCATCAAGTAAATTGTAAACGTAATATAATTAGTTGGCTCTTAACTTACATAAACTCATTAAGAGGTTAAATATGGCTTACAAACTATTTTATAACCTAAGCGACCCGGGTACAATGGGCGCATCACATTTTAAGTAAACGTGTGCCAAATGGCCGATCCTTAACACTATACAAGACTACACATAGTTTTCACACGAGGGTAAAACGGTAAAGCAATACCGCATCCCTATCGACCTGAAAAAAATACCATAGCTTAGAAAATGATATTCCTAACAACGTTTACCCTTTTGTAAAAATCTATAAAATGCATAATTTCGGAGAAAAAAATATTAATTATTTATTTGTATGGAGAAAATCACGTTTTTTTTTTCGGAATGTACTAAATTGGTAAGTAATCGGCATGACTTTTCTGTTAGTAGGGGTGCTTGACTCCCAGAAAAAAAATACAGCACGCCCAGTCATCTGCCGCCGTGCGAAAAAATGGTCTCCGAAAATTCAATAATATTTTCGCTCATTTCTAATTAAATACAGACATAAAGTGGAGAATACATTTGATTTCGATATTAAAAATTGATGTATAAAAAATCACTAATTTTCGCGAAAAAACGAGCAAAATATTTGTTTTAACTAAAAGTATGGAAAAAAACGAAACTTTTTAAAATAAGCGTAGCAAAGCACTCATTTAGTGTTTACGGGTTCTCTGCGCAAGAGATAAATAGATGCGTGCCCTATCTACTCTACATTAGTTGTTTCGCGCGGCGGCAGATGACGGCGCGTGCTGTATTTTTTTTCTGGGAGTCAAGCACCCCTACTAACAAAAAAATCATGCCGATTACTTACCAATTTAGTACATTCCGAAAAAAAACGTGATTTTCTCCATACAAATAAATAATTAATATTTTTTTCTCCGAAACTCTGCATTTTATGGATTTTTACAAAAGGGTAAACGTTGTTAGGAATATCATTTTCTAAGCTATGGTATTTTTTTGCAGGTCGAAATGGTCCAATGTCTACTTATTTTCTGATTCCGTCCATTGTGTGCCGCACCATTCTGTCCCCGTGTGAAAACATGGTAGTCGCGTACATAGAATTATGACGAACTGACTCTTTAGGACCAATGGCTTATTTTTATGGAATGGGAATGGATTAAGCTAATAAACATCGGACGAGGCTTGAGACAAGGGGGGTAGACTTTGGTGCGTTTCCGTGGCCGGACCAGGTGCGTTATTTCGTGCCATCTCTAGTTTGGAATGCAAGCGGAATTGAAGACGAGACTCCAGGGAGTAATTGGAGTAGCCCTTCCTGAAAAGAAATTGTTCTTCAAGTTCTTTGTTTTATAAATTACTGTAATATAAGTAAAATAAAATAATGTATCACTCTTCAAAAAATTGACAAATATTTAAACTACAACTGGAGTTAAACTCTAAAACTAAGGTGTATTTTGAGTTCCAATATAGTAACAACTCCATACTACTGACACATCCTACAAGTATCTGTGATTTCAAATGGTGTAAAATAAAACTTGTGTTCTGACTTTAAAAAAAACAACATTGTTTAAATGCTGACTTAGAGTTGATAGCATTATCTTTATTAACTATGTTATTGTTCAGCTTGTTACCTGGCGTCCTGCCACATTCGGACAGCGCTGTCCACGTCGCCGAGGTTGTAATGGCAAATGGCGGATTCATACAGCGCGTATGGCACCAGGAATGTGTCCAACTTGATCGTATTCTTCAAACTGTGAGGTAATATTAATAAATGTATAATATTCTCCGTCCACTCTGATTATGATATATATTCTACTTCTGCCTATTTTATTCTCAACAAATATACATAGATAAAATCATTAAAACGTTCTCATACTAGTATGATAGCAAGAGATTAATAGGTGAATAAGTTCATCTTACCCGAAGACTTTATCGAATTGCTGTATCGCTAACCGTTGCATTCCAAGGGCAGAGAGACAGCATCCTCGTGTATAGAAGATTATCGCACGATTGTCCGGCATCAGAGCAGCAGGCCATAATCTACCCTCCCTGTCCAGCATCTCGCTGGCGTTATCTATTATCTGTACGTGAAAGATCAAGTTATGATGGTTTTGTTAAATTATGAGCTAGGGGGAACCAAAACAATGACGACAAATTACATCACCTAGCACCAACACCCTTATTAAGTGATCACCTTAGCATACAGACATCCACAACACCAAAAGAAACTGCGAGAGACACATCATCTTTAAAACCACGTTGCAAGGCTTGAAAATAGGATTTGCGATCCCGCACTGTGGGATACCGTATTATTAACTTACTGTCATATATGACCAATACTGTATGCAGCCAGCGAAATAACTTTTTATGTCTCTATATTTATTGGGTATATAGTTAATAAATAAATAGCGGACTTGCAATTAAATCAAATACTTACTTTCCACTCTATCAGAATAAGAAACAAATACGTCCCGCGAAATATAAAAGAGAAATAAAAGAAGTCTGTATGTAAGTACGATGCAGGCGGAACTCAATATACACGCAAACTATGCCTCGCTCTGCCACGAAGCCTGTGGGTGTTATATGTATACCTTAATCCAATGTTGAACCGTGGGAACGTCGGCGGCGAGGGCTGACATCATGTTCCACAGGCAGATCAGCTCGGCGACCGGCATCACCAACCTCCCCCCCTGCGTCGAGAACCGCGCGCATCTCTTCATCACCCACTTCTCCATCGGTAGGGACTTCCCCGCTATTCTCTGACGATAATGAGGAGCAGCTCTGAAAAACGAGTTGCGTTAAACCAAAGCAAGAAAACCTTCTTCCCGACGGCCTCTCGTTGCACGCAGATCGTAAACGCAGCTCCGTTGACTACAATTAAATATATATTATAGTCTAAGAAGCAACAACCGACTAAAGTTCGCCGCGATTCGACACAAAGTAAAATTATGCGCATATAAGGCTGAAGCTCGTACAGAACGACATAAACGTCATGCAGTTAGGTCCGTTCTCGCACGAACGTTGTCGGATCAAACGTTAGTAAAACGCCCTCCCCTTACTTGATCAAATCGGCGATCTGATTTCGTTCCGCGGACGAGCAATCCTCCCCGAGTTGCAGAAGCAACACTGCTTTTGCATAGCAGTACATCGTGCGAGACCAACAACTCTCTTCAATGAGATGTCCTGCGAACCCTGCAGCCGTGCGCCAGTCCATCATCATACTACACAAAACGGTTACAAATTAAAGGACATGCAGGACGGACAATAACTAAAATAAATTAATAAAAATACAAAATAATAATAAAAAAATAAAAGTATATTTTTAATAAAATCATAATAAATCTCGATTTTAAATAAAAAATGTAGTTTGTATTAAGTTGTTGAAAATGATACTCATAAGTGTGGAGCCGATAGTTATTTATTTAATTAGTATTTGAAATATTGAATAAAACATTTAAAATCTAATATTTTTTTAACATGATTGTAAAGTGAACTTTGTAAAAATTAAAAGATTTGTATCAAAATAAAGTTAGCCATATCCGTACTAATATTATAAAGAGAGAAAGTTTGTATTTTTGTATTTTTGTATGTATTGAAATAACTCAAGAACTACCGGGCCGATTTTAAAAATTCTTTCACCGTTAGAAAGCTACACTAATTCTGCGGCTATATTAATTCTGCACGGATGAAGTCGCGAACAACAGCTAGTCATCAATACAGACAAATAGATAAAAATTATAACAATGTCATCCTGGTTCCGCGAAATTCTTATGAGTGTCACAATAAAAAAATATATATTGAAACTCTTTGTAAATAACTTATTTAAGTTGAATTACTTAAAATAATTCGACTCCACAACCTTTTTTGTTTCAGAATAATATCAATAAAAAAAATAAACATAATAAACTAATCATAAAGATACAATCATGCATTTCTGAAAAAAAATAAAATACACAGATTAAATTAGATATAAATAAAACCTAAGATAATCTAGATAAAGCAACATTTAGTATGCGCGGCCAAAAGCCTGTCAATAAAATTAAGCAGAAACAAGATGAATACTGAAGATTATTTCGCAGCGCGCAATACTTGCCCCCTTATTCCGAAAAATTGTATAAAGTACTGTGATAAACGATACAATTAGTCGTCGATTATACGATACTGGACACTCGGAACTAAATAAGATAGACCAGGGTCCTCATTAGAAGTATGTATCGTAAGAAGTACCAGGAACAAGGATGTTATGTATTTTGGAATAAATTTTATGAATGTACCAGTACCAAACGTAGAAAGTACAACAGTAATAAAGCTGATTCTCGTTTCGGAATAAAGCGGAAAGGGTTAAGAATTGCAGCCAACAAACATCACACTTAAGACTAATAGCGAGTTTCCATTGTCGTAAGATAGTGTAACATAAACCACATACTAGTGTTGCGATAACACCTTTAAGGATTATTGAGGGTCTAGAACGATTACGAGAGTTAGTTACGTCATCGATAAAAATAGTATGAGATTTGGGGGGCCATCCAGAGTATTTTCTATTGGCGATATCGCTGATGGAATCGACAAAAATATATGAAAACTAACAATGATATTCGATAAGGCATGTGGTTGTCACGTGTGACATATCGAATGTCATTGTCATGCATACATATTGATGATCGAATCGCTTTCTAGCGTATCTTTGCGTAGCCCCTTTGCCTGAGTTTACGCCCGGTAGGGGCAAATATCGATGACGTTACGAAATTATATTTTTCGTGATGAGCTTTCACATTTGACATCGTTAATTGAATCTATAAAGCCTTGAACGCACCAGGCTAGTATTTTAGTTGAGTAGCAAGTAGTTCAATAACAAAACGTGTGCGAACAGCAACATTTCAGTAGAGTAGATTAGTAAATTCTTTGTTAGGATTCTTGCTACTTGCTACTCGACTAAAATGCTATCCTGGTGCGAACAAACCCTTAGAGCTATTTGAAATACGTTTCGTCTGTCTTATAAAGAAAATTGTTAAGATTGTATTTTCAATGTGTCAATGGAAACTCACACTAATATAATGCATTAAAGCGAGCGTAGCAGCGACCTTTAAGGACCTAACAGTCATTAAATGAAAATAGAAGCGAGTTTGAAGAATGCAATCATGACTCCGATTGTTGGTTATTTAAAGTTTCTTATAGAATTGAAAATCGATTGTAAAAACCCAGAAAAATATAAAATGTGTTTACTTATTTTTTTACAGAAATATTTTGAGGGTAGTGTCTAAAAAAAACGAGTTTCAATTCTACATAATACAGTCGGACCTGCTTTAGCGAATTTCTCTCTAATGAGGTTTTTTCCTTAGGAAGGTTGTCCGCCGGGACCAGAGTATGATTCCCGATTATCGAGATTTCTCGCTTATTCAGGTGTGACTGTATAATGATAGATGTTATGAATATAAAATAGGAACAAGTACATAGCCAGAAAGGTTAATAAATTGTTTATGATGTATGCATTAGCGAGAAGGTATGCACATAATTTTAGACTTCCGTCACATTTTGTAATATACACTGGTAATGTATTAGTTCAGTCGTTGTTCATTATTATGAATGCATGGATTTTTAATTTTAAATTAGGTGTAATAGCAGGTGATTCATATACATTTGTATGTCTTAGTGGGAAATCAAAGCGGAATACGAACTTTTAATTTTATAACCTTATTTCTATACGTAAGGGAACTACATGGTAATGCCGACGTGAATTGCGATTGTTTAATGCCACTAACACTTCCTTACAGCATAAAGATGGCGATGTATTGTCAACACTACACGTCCTGAGCTCTTCGACAGCTACTAAATATATTCATTAAAATATATTAAATGCTACCTTAACGTACCCCTTGTACTCTGAAACTTTAACTTAAAATAGACCTATATAATACAATTTAATCTAACTTATTACTTAAATAAATAATTAGCAATAAAGATAATGGTGCCAGTTGTTCAATTATGATGGTGCCACTTCATGTAGGTGATGGTGGTGGTCAAATCATTGCGTATGCACGTTATACACAAACACGTTGATACATTTTTAAAATATTGTAATTGCTTCTTCAATCGGCGCCCTAGAAAAGAAAAGATTGAAGGTATTTGGTACTTACATGTTCGCCCACATAAGCTCCCAGCAGCAGAGATGGCGAAGCTGGGGCCACAGGAGAGGAGTTCCCGCTACTCGACGGTACGTCATCGCTGCCTGAGCACATCGACCCCGTAACAGTAGCAGACGACCCTCGAATAGGAGGAACCATACACCTTGGGGGTATTCCTGACAAAACACCGTGACAATTAGCATCAGATATGTTAATATTTGCTCGTGTCCACCATTGCAACTCATTAAAGAGATTAAGAGCTAGGCGTACTTTCAACCGCTGTTGAATTATTTCTTGGCAGCGACCGAATTTCGGTGCTGCTCCAACAAAATGGCTGACCACCAGATGGATCCCCAGCGAGACGATCTCGCAGAGCACACCACGCAGGCCTGGTTCCCGCGCTCCCGCATCCAGTTCGGCCAATCCAGCCGCCTACAAATTCCCACGGTTTAAAGATAGTCGTGAAATAGAGAGTGATAGTCACTTGTTGTGAAAAAAATCGTAAAATAGATAAGGCCAAGAAAGTCGACCCATGAATAATATTATGACACGGTAGAAGAAGAAGATTGAATTATTTGTTTATCATGGCTTACCTTGTCGCCAGAATAACCGACGTATTCGAGAAGGGTCATAATTCTCGCCGGTAATAAGGCTATCACTATTTTGAATGTAGCTATTCCGAGGCGAACGCCGCTGCGGAAATGGTGAAGAGACTGGGTACTTTCCCAGATCTTTGTCTCGAGAATACGTGAGCACTCCCTGCGGACGAGCACCGTTATACTACTTAAATCGAAAGTTAGTCGTTTGAGCCGCGGATCAATAGCAATGTGCGAAATGATGGATGATAAAGATTTTGATGTCTGTTTCACGTCACACTAGTTATGATCTATGCATGCCATCGAGTTAAGTAAACTTATCAAATGAATATAACATGCTATTAGTTCCCAACACCCTTGTAAGTCTTGTTTAGTCCCAATTCTCCGAGCTTCATTTTGGTCGAGTCAGTTGCCTTTTTTCTAGAAGGCTGTATCAGTCAGTTTTACGACTCTCCCAACTCATAGAGAATGGGGGAATAGTAAACAGTGCCAAGTATCGAGCTTACTGTACGTAGTGGCATTCAAAACTTTCTGTTTTGTTTTAATGGTGATAGAGGTGATGAAAGAAGTGACAGTGATGCTTTAGCGGATATGTTACTTGTAGGTGTTGTAGGAGTTCTTGATCTTCATGGTCGCGCGGAGAAACGCCGCGAGATCTTCTCCGTCGATGACGCATAGGGCCGCCTGCAGCATCATCGACTCGGCGAAGCAGAGTTCGGCGTGAGCCTCCATGTCGGTCAGTGTCGAGTAGTTCGGCTGCCATTGGCAAACATGTCACTTTACAGTGCACCGGTTCTTCAATATCGCGATACCAAAGGACACATTTACGCATGTACTTTGTCGTTTCATTTCACGCTTTCCATACATCCATTTCTATTATCATATTAATGCGCCTTCTTACTGCTTAACTTTTTATTAACTACCTATGTTTTACCAGTTTTAAAAACTGAGTATCCCCTACTATGCATCATCCATTCAGTCTTCTAGATTTGCGCGCTAACATTCATTCGGCAAATTTAACGCGGGAAGCGGGAACCAGTCTTTTAAATAATTATAATTCGAAACTGACGCGTGGTTTTTGAAACTTTTATCAATTGAATAAAAGAGAGCAACCACTAGTTTATATATCACACAACTTCAAATAAAATTACTCAAATCACATGCACTGCAGTCATTCCTATAATTGCATCATAATCAACTAAAATACAACTAAACTAAACAAAAGACTAAACTACAGGCGGTCATTACAGAACATACAATCTTGCATACATAATCGTGAGAAACATTACCCTTTCGATCCAAGCAATTTCTCTCCAAATTCTACTATCTTTATATTAAAACAGATATGTTTTTTTTGTCACAAGCCTGATTTTAAAAAATGCTTTAAAAAATAAAATTCTACAATAATTCAAAACAAAAATACATTTATAAATTACAAGTGGGAAAAAATAATAAATCAATTAAAACGGATAAGTTGTTTGAAGATAAATGATATCTACTAATATTATTTAATGTTAATTATTCTAATGTATATTTATTTCCTACTACAACACAAATAAAACTGAAAAATAATATTATATTTTACGAGTGCGTATGAAAGCGAAACGTATATCTGAGTCTATGCTATCGTAAAAATCACTTTAGAAAAACAAATACAATAAAATGACTCTAACCTTATAAACGATTTTGGAAAAATGACTTTATTTTATCAAGTCAGTTAAGGTTAAATTAATCCAATTCGACGCCATCAAGTTTTGGTCAAAATGCATTCGCAAGCAACGTAAGAACACAACATGCAGTAAACTCCAGGCACGCAATACGAACACCTGGTTAAAAGTGGACGTCCCAGACCTTTGGATTTCCTAACCTTTGGGTTGGATTTTTTTATCAAATGTGAAGACCCACTTTGCTTTACTGTCACACTAATTGGCGAAGAACAGACAGCGAAGGAGAAAGTTTGTTAGAAATTACATTTAAAGGTAATGTCAAGTAGCTTCACCATGTATAGAACAAGTGAAACTGAAGGTAGACATCGTATCAAGAAGAGAATCACAGGAGAGGCAGGCTAAGTCCCTCTGTTACGATGATAAAAAAAATGGACGAAGCTGTAAGTGTGAAGACAAAGATGCAAGCTGCATATATCAGAGAAGAAATTCAAAGGTATAAAGTCGATCCACACTGGGCCAGCGAACTTGACTACGGTCCAGTCGCCCTGACCCTCGATAGGGTTATATGAGCTGATAGAAGAAGACCTATTTGGTCGTACGTCATTATATCGTGTATAAAGTTCGTAATGCGTGCCTGAGGTGAACATTGTTGTCAATTACCTTGGTCATTAAGGCCGTCACGGCTTCCTTCATCGTGTAGCTCCGGCGGTGTTGGTGGCAGAGCTGAACTGTCTCCTTGAGACTCTGGATCGCCCGGCCTACCTGAGCCGAATCCAGGGTTAAAGCCGCAGGAATGAACTCGAATATTGAAACACCGAGGCTGTGATACATTGACGTTCTGCTCCTGGTAGAAAGTTTAAGGTCATTGACCCGCTGTGGCGATGTGGACCCCTAGATCCTCGTCGCCAGTATGCCCAGCTCGGTCAGGCTCTTACCATTGTTGCTAGCTTAACATATCTCACTTCCATTATGCACTTCTACCTAGCAATATCTGATTATCTCTTACGATATGATTCTGCAAATAATGTATTGGAAAATAACTACTACTAACTACGACAACATCAAGAAAAATCTCTTAACTATAGATATGACTGAATACGTCATTGCCACAATAATATGGAGAGTGTACAATTCTAGAATATATGTAAAAAATATTATATTATATTGATAGTTATGAGATGTTTGGAAACGCTTATGTTATTCATAAATACAAGATTGGGAAAGTTCAATCTGCGGGTAAGTTTAATTTGTATTCGTTTTTTCTTCTGTTTCTATCATCTATCGACTACATAAAAAAAAACTACTATTCAACCCAATACAATTATTCATACGGATACAGGTAATTATTGAGCACCAAATAAAATTATTGAATAACATTAGCCACGTTTGTATAACCGTGAGTTTCCAGCAAAGAATATCGGCAGTGGAATGCCACGGTAAGAATCAATCTAAACTAAAACTGACCGAGACTTCATGATGTCCATGGCCGTCTCCACATCGTTGTTGAAGAAGCGCTTCATCGCCATCTCGCAGTCGGCGAGGGCCGCTTGCAGATCCATGTTCGCGCTATGAAGAAAATGTCAGTTCAATATTTAAATGCTAACATCACGCTCTCCTAATACCATTCTCTGTGCGGGGGAGTCAGATGACAAACATTACGCCGACTGCTCGGCAACTTGAACCTGAATCCCTGTCAAAATGGTGCGTGTAAAGAGAGCGGAGCTAAGACCGTGGTGGTATGAAAATTGCGAGTCAGTTCAGTTTAGGGCGTATAATGAATCTCAATAGACGATGATGATAGGGCTCCTCGTTTTCCTCCAAATCGTTCATAGATTATTTCAGACGACACTACCTTCTTAATCATGTTAACTTAGCTCGCAACCAATGTATCTTTTTGTTAAGCTTGCCACAGGTAGTACGTATGTAGCCAGCCATCTGCCATAAGAGATTGTAATTATAAAAAAATATAATAGTACTTACGCAGGTGGATCGCTCGAAGCGTCCTGGAACACGTCCCCCTGAGAAAGAAGTAATTGCTTACAATTCAAAATAAATATATAAATAAGTATCGATGGACATCATGTCTCGGAGAAATACTTTTTTATTATAAAAGATAAAATAGAATATTTTTGAAAGCCAAGGCTCTCATTGCGTCGCTGCGTCACTATATTTTTTATTTTTATTAATATTATTTATTTTCAAAATATAACACCCATTTGGGTGTTATTAATATATTTTTGTGTGTGTGGTAATTAAATAATTATAAATTACACACACACAAAAATATAACAAAAAACTTCGGAATATTACTCACTTCGTCCTCCATCGGGAGATGTTGTCTGAATTCGCGCGGTAGTCTTGCAAGAGCGTCCGGCTGTCCCCTACGGGCGTAAAGCCAGGGACCAAAGTGGCCGCCCCTAATAATGTTCTGGATTTTATTCCGGTCCTCCTCTACGGATGACATCAAGAGATTGGTAGTTTATTACTAAATCTAGAACAAAAGAAAAGACTATTTGAATACTTGTGATCCATATTTCACACTTCTTTTACGTTTAACTCGTTACATCTGCACAAATAGGCAATCTTGCATGGTAAAATATCACGACTAAAATGAAGATAGGCTTCAAATGGAAGCAATTAAAAGTAGGCAACGCATCTGAAATTGCAGATTTCTCTGAGCAGCGGTCGCTTTGCTATTTCGGCAAATCAAGATGGCCGTTTGTACGTTTGTCATGTTATAAAATAAATTAAAGAATACAACATTCAGTTCAAAAAATAATGTTTGCTATTAGAATTATTTTTAAATGTTAACAGTTGAATTGCATAAACGAGTATTTACTTGTTGCTTGACCACTTCTTAATGAAGTCATTACTTGGGCATAGAATTCTTACCAACTATATTGTGTTTTATAGACGAGAAATTCGACAATGTCTAGTGAAGTCAAAACTTTACTTCAAGTCATTAACCAATGTTTAAGTAATGGTGACTAATGCTTCGCTGAGAATTCTAACGATTAAAAGTTCTTAAGAATTCTTGTCTTTAAAACGAAAATGATTGCTTCAGTAAATACTTTTGGTCAAGAAAATACTTTTGTCGACTATAAATACAACGTATCTATATATCTATATATAAAAGAGTAAACTTTTTCAGAGAGTCCAAAGTTTGTATGGAGCAACGTGATTTTTTCTTCAGAAATGTTTTAAAAATTGGAAAAATTCCCATCAGCTCGAAAAATTAAGTGTGTCATTCAAGATTTTTTAATTTATATTTTGGAAGGCCAAAAAGGGGGGACAATTAGCATCTAGAAATATTATTCAGATTAAAATAAGATGAGAAACTTTGTATTGAACTTTTAACCTACTCGCTGGTGACCTTTAGTTTCTTTTGTTTTTTTTAGATTTTTAAGATTCATTTTTAAAGATCAACGATTGATAATTAATTATTCTTAATTATAGCGATAACAACTATAATTACCTTGATATAAAGTAGATTGTCCAATATCCGAAAAGAACTATATTTACAGATCAGTACGTGTTATATTATATTTGTCGAGAAGACGGTCCAGGCAGAATTTCCATATATAAAATGTTATCAAGAAAATAAAGAACAGAATCAAACGAAGTACCATGCGCCGCGACATGTCATAACAATAGATAAGCCCTTACTCGATTAAGCCCCCTACCTACTTACACCCCCCTAACGCCCATCCCACTTGTGCCAACACTGCACTTGCGCTTGCGTATACCAATCCACTAAGGTCCACAAAATTTAACACTTAACACTTCACAATGAACGTGAAAAATGATAAAAATCCATCTTTAATGATTGTCCAAATGCTATAATAATTCACTAGCATAGGCTAGATTTTATTTTGTTTTTTTTTAATATAAATCAAGAGACGACACGTCTTATCCGGCACCCGATGCAAGCGAAACTGCGTCAGCTCGGACGATGCGTCAATTTCCATCCGATGCGCATCCCGGCCCCACCCAATTTCCAGAATCCCTTCCCCCTCCCCGCCCGGCCCGGGCCCGGCCCGGTCCCGGCACGAGCTCGCCCTCACCTCCTCCACCGTCATTCCCCAGCCCGATCCCGGGACGAGGTCCTACTTTTAGCTGCGCAATTTGCTGACCTCAATAATGCACATGCGCGAAATGTTCGATTTTATGATGTTCACGAACAAAGAAAGTTTTATATATTAAATATACGGAATAAAAAGTGCATACGTTTAGAAGGATAGATGTATGAATGTTAGAAGGTATTTTAGTTATGTACGTACAGAGTCGCAAGCAATACCTCAATAATTATAAAATTAAAAGATGACTCAATCCATTTTACTTAAGGACAAATACTAAAAACAAAAAAAATATTTAGAAATAATTGTTAAACAAAAATACTATTACCTCTCAATTTATAGAGGTAGTCACCAACTTTTCTAAGATACACAGTCAACGTTAGTATAAGTAGTAAATAGATGAAATGAGAAAAATAATTTTGCGGCATGATTCCGTCACTGCCTCGCGAAAACTGCACGCTGCAGGGCGGCGCCCGCCGACTGCACTGCGCACGTCCCCCGAGGACCCCCCTGATGCCCCCGGAACACCCTGGCGCCTACGGAATATGGAGCCCGGGTAACTCCGCTTAGGGTGACCATCAATACATCGTATCCCGAAGCTGAATTAACGACTAATTAATCAATTTCCTTTGATATAATACATTATAACACCAACTTGGTTTGACATTTTTAGAAACAAACAAAGCAAAAAAACGTGCTATTTTTCCATATTTGTTAGAATATTTTTTTATATAAAAATGAGATCAAAGGACAGCTTTTTTGAATCAAACAAAAAAAATCACATAAATCGGATCAGAACTCGCATAAAAAAAATCATTGGCTTGATAACCTCCTTCAATTGGGAGTCCGTTAAAAAAATATATCATATTTCAAAAATCTTACCTGGAATTGAAAAAAAAGAAAAATCTTATAATATAATTACATGGTCGAAAAGTCCACTATGTAATAAGTTGGCAAAATATGGTCTGTGTGCACAACAATACGGTTTTTCACTTTAACTGCCCGCTTAGACTTTATACCGTGATAGCGCGTCATTTTTGTAACCTTGTCGACTTAACAGTGCAGTATTTGCAAGACGTCTGCCACCCCTACTTAGAGTGGAAGGGGAGGCTGCTCTCCCCCACCACCGCGTCCTTAATGTACGAAATTACATTGCACATGCGTGCTAAAATTGATCGCAACTCGCAGCGCACCAAAGGAATTCAAAGAGATAAACCACGCCCGTGTTCAGGTAAAAGTCATTTGTTTTAATCGCGACTAGGTCTCCACTGCTGATTACCACAACAAAAACATGTTGTTGTATATGTTACGACAGTGGAAACTGTTAACTTGTCTGGATTGTACCATACATATCCATTTGTTAAGTTAGTAAGTGGATATTAGCTTTTGGTCTTTCAGAAAATTTAAAAGTTATTAATTATTGTAATACTGATTGTTTAAGTATCCAATAATATTCTAAATTTTAATTATGATCCTTGATGTAAATATTTTCAAGGTTCATAATGCAACAAATATGCTAAAGCTCAGAAACTTTGTATTTATTACAGGAGTCCCTAGGTGCGGCCCTGTTGCTACACAGTGCACCCCCGCGCCCCTCAGTGCGGCCCTGTTCCCACTCAGTACACCCCCGTGCACCTCAGTGCGGCCCTGTTGCTACACAGTACACCCTCGAGCCTCTCAGTGCGGCCCCGTTCCCACTCAGTACACCCCCGAGCCCCTCAGTGTGGCCCTGTTGCTACACAGTACACCCCCGCGCCCCTCAGTGCGGCCCTGTTCCCACTCAGTACACCCCCGTGCACCTCAGTACTCCCCGCGCCCTATAAGTACATCCCGTGCCCCCACACTGCACCCACGCGTCTCCCCTGTACACCTCCCGTTCTCCCTCACTTAATCCCCCGTTCCCAGAATCCTGCCCGGGCGTGATGGTACTGCGCATGCGAGAAGGTATCGATTGGGCGGGGAGCCCAGCATCCCAGGCTATTTTTAGAACCTCTAGAATTTTCTTTATACATACTTGCAGCTGAATGTTTAGCGCCACTCAAATTTAAGCGTCGCTTAAAATCTAAGTGGTGTCAAGATTTAACAAGATCGCTGTAGAATTTGGAATTTAAGTGTGGATTTAACAAGTAAGACGATCTTAAATATATTTATTATAACTACATGTTTTTGCATCAGAGACGATCATAGTCTTAGATATGACATGATTAGCCTACACCAATAGCTACGACATTCGTAGACTAGACGTTCTACGCGTTCTACGGCGTAGAACAGACAAAGCACATAGATGCATCTTTGTTTTTTTCTGTGAAGGATAGGTTATGTTAACTTTTAAAATATTGTTTGGTTATTTCCAGGGTATTTTAAACATCTTACCCCTTCATGAAATGGAAATATTTTACGTCAAACAATAATATTTCACGAAACATTTTACTTATTAATATTATGTTTTTTATTTTTATATTTATATTTTCAAAATATTCGCGAGGAATTATTAAAAAGTTATTAAAAAGTTATTCAAGAATAAAATGTAATTTATTTATTTTTAATATGGTTTCGAGTGCGGAATTAGCAATGCAAGCAACAGGGCAGTAATGGCGGTCCTAGATTCTCCTAGTTTTTGCTCTTGAGCACTGATCTATGTTGTCAGGGGGCAAACAACCTGTTGCACGCCCTCGCAGTTTTTATTGATTATCTACTTAGCGAGAACTTTTAAATATGAAAAACATATATGAAATTCATTGATTAAAAGTAATTAACTTGCAACAGCCGATTTTTGAAACGCCACCCAAATATTTAATAGCGTCTTACACTTTAAGTCCACGCTTAAAACTCTAAATTCTACTGTTATTTTTGTCGACAGTTAGATTTTAAGCGATTCGCTATTAGCGATAATTTAAAGTCGAAATATGTAAATTGAGATCGGAATTATTCGATCTGTCTCTATTATTATTGTTTGTATTTTGAAGATAATTAAAACTATACTTATTAAAAACTTACCTCAAAAAAACGTGAGCTAAATCTTCACGAGCACACAACTACTTTTATATGACACCACTGAACTGAGCAAAATTATTGTCTTTTAAAATTATTTGAGTCTTTTCTCTTCTTTTCTGATTTACTGCTTGTTTTTAGAGTTGTCAGGCAACATCGCCACTTTGGATTTCGGCTTGTCACATCCCATCATCGCATCAATGTACATTCTGAGCAGTTTATAGAACCCGAAGATGACCAGGTTGATGATGACGAGGCACAGCGTTCTCTTCCGTCTCGCCAAAACGGCGGGCTCCATTTTGAATTCAATTGAGTCTGCGCTGCGCTTCAATCGATCGAGCCCTCACCGTCCGGGTGTCCGGCAAATATTAAACGCACTTAGAAGAAATTGATAATAAAATAATTAATTAAAATAATGAAGATTGTCGCCACGAAAAAAAATATCGGTCCAATCACGAATATAACAATGAATAAATTGAATAAATATTTTAGCATAATTTCATTGAAGGAATTAAATCACTGCATTTTTTAAATCTCAAATCTAAGCTATTAGAGAGGAAAGTCGCGACTGGGCTGCAAGAGGATGCGTCCGATCCTCGCAACGCCGGGTGGAACAATGCAACGGGTGCAAATGGCGTCGTATCTTCGAGGGGCACTGCGCATGCGCTAACCCGAGTGCCTGGGGGACCTCGGGCTCCCGGGAGATTTTATTGATCCTGCATTTTACCTTCATACAAGATGTTCCTATAATTTGTACTGACAATTAGACTCGATTCTAATTATTTATGATTGCCAGACATCTTAACGCAATAATATTAACAATTTAAAAAAAAATATATGATAATGAAAATGTTTCGGAAATATAATAAAAATTGCATAGAAATATTACATATAGAGGGAGCACTCCATACTAGTTTTAAAGCATGCCTCGTACGAAACAGTCAAAGTTCAAATCTTTCCCAGTATCATAAAAAACCAAGTTTGAGAAAGTATAGCGTATATAAAAAATTTAAATATAAAAATTAATTCAATCATATATCAAAACGTCATTTATCGTTTTTTTATATTATTATTTTATTTTATAATAAATTAAATACAAACCATCTTTAACAAACACTATTTCTTATTTTATGGTTAATATAAAATTATTATTTGGTGTTGTATAAATGTCTCGATTATTTATTATATTAAACTTTAGTAAATAGTAAGAAAAATAAATTACATGTAAGAAAAGGGGTTACATTCGATTGACTTTTTATGTCAGCAATGCAATGTAACAACACTGGGGGAAAAATCCCTAAAAGAGACCTCCGGATGTCGACTAAGATGCCACATTTTTTGCCTTCGAATGCTCCATCTATCCGTATAATATATCTTTGAATAATTGTATATTAACTAGACTGTTTACTGAATTTCAAAATCTAATTGTCAAGTGCAAGCGAACTTAACCTCAACCATTATCTCGAGTCCCGGCAACAAGATTCAAAATCGTTTAAACCGTACAAATATGCACATAGAAACGAAAACCAAATGTACACAAATATTATATACAGTAAAACTTTGTATTTTTGTATGTATTGAAATAACTCAAGAACTACTGAGCCGATTCCAAAAATACTTCCACTATTAGAAAGCTACATCATCCCCAAGTAACAGACTATTTTAACGTTACCCCGATGAAGTCGCAAACAACAGCTAATATATTATAAAGTTCAAAATCAATCCTAACAGTTGTGTTTAGTCCTGGGGGGTACCCAAAGTATTGTACTTTTCGCTTGGCGATATCGCTGAAGGAATCGACAAAAAGTATGAAACTGATTTTGACATTCGATAAGTCATATGCTTGTCACATGTGAGATATCGTACGTCATTGTCAATTTCGTACATTTTTGACGTTCGCTATCGTATCGCTTTGTAGCGAATGTACTTTGGGTAAGCACTCAGTCTTGCAACACAAAAGCCTGGCCACCGTAGAATCGCTCTGAAGTTAATTAGTGCGCAGATCGGTGCATCGATTTGGGCGTGAGCCTCATCTAATCGCGGATAGTGATACATCTAGGCCCGTATCCAGACTTTTGTTTCGATTGGGGGGGAGTTCAATTCAAACAACCTTATCAACTGTGGAAAATCGCTGTAACCACTATACTATAAATACTAACTTAAAGAAATACCGTCCGTAGTTTAGTCACACTAAATAAGTTAGATGGCGCTACTAGTAACATCTACGTCGCTAACATGATCAGATCATGATCAGATCTATCTATATTTTTATTTTACCTACATATTGAACACGCAAGTAAATAAATAGTCGGCTATAAACTATTTTTTCAATCAGATTACGACGGTGGGAATAAATCCCAACTACCCTCCACTATATACGCATTATAAAAAGGATTTTTTGATATGTATTGAAATAACTCAAGAACTACTGGGCCGATTTCAAAAAATCTTTCACCAATAGAAAGCTACATTATTCCCGATTAACATTGGCTATATTTTTTTAATTCTTCGTGGATGCAGTCACCATAAAATGTTTATATTGAAAAAACCTTTCTAACAAAGATCTCTTGGCGTCCGGTCTGTGTTAAGATAGGTCTACTTTACTATGTAGCTATAATTCAAGAATGACGTAAGAGGTATACAGTTAAGGCGAGCGCCCACCGCAAAAGAGTCAAGAGCTGAGCGGGAGGTGGGCGACCCCATTTTCCACTTTCATACGAAACTGCATATTTGTGTCCCCACCAACAAAGAGAAATGAGCCGAAAGGAGCTGAGCTGTGTCCGAGCTGTATCATAAGAGACAGTGTCATAAGCGTTATGCCTTTGGGCTCTCTTAGCTCAGCTCTTTGTTGATGGACGCAAGTACATTTGAGGCCACACAGCTCATCATCTGCCGCTCATTACTCTTTTGCAGTGGGCGCTCACCTTTAGAGACATATATTTCCTACCCTTTTGCTGACACGCTATTACAACGATCATAAACATTTTCGTGCTAAACTGTACGTAGACAATGAATGATACACAAATCTGTGACTTCAGTCTTTAAGCGACTTATTGAGGATTGAGGATACGCGGAGTAGAGATGGAATATTGTATCGCGAAGTTTCATACCGACTTTAGCATTAATCGCACCAGGGTGTTTACCCAAAGTACATTCGCTACGAAGCAATTCTATAGCGAACATCAAAAATGCATGGAACTGACAATGACGTTTGATATCTCACACGTGATAAGCACTTGACTTATCGAATCGCATTATCAGTTTCATACATTTTCGTCTATTCCATCAGCGATATCGCCTTCCGAAAAATTATTTGGGTAGCCTCTCTGGTGCGTACAAAGCTTTAGAGATAAGCTAGCTCACAGTTCACGGTATTATACAAAATATATTTTAACAGTGCTCCGTCCTTTACCCGATTCGGGCACGTTTGTACATTTTGTATAGACACACTGACGGCGCGGACACGGACGTGGGACGTCCTGGCTGGGATACTGTGTACCATGAGCCATCCCTGAAGTTGGCATGATTCAAATATTCATTTACTCTAAGACGGGTGGAAGTGACAGGTTGCTACATTCGACGTGGAATGGAATGGAATTTATTTCCTTGTCTTTGCACCTAAGATTATGATTTTAAAACAGAAAATATAATGATCTCTTTTTACGATGATTGTATAGACGACGATTTTGAAATATGATGAATATAAGTTTATTTGCTTACCTATGCCTTTTATAGTGGAAATCCTTTATAGTCTTTGAAATCTTATATTTTAGTTAACATCCTCAAGTGACCTAATTAACAAGTGTTACGCAAACGAAGAAAAAGTCGTTGAACACAAAAGCTTACTACTAAAATTATTTTAAAATAAGTAATATAACGTATTTTTTATTTGAATATAAAATTTATTATAAGCAGGAGAAATGTCGACAGAAGATAAAATATTAAACTAATCAAACACAACTTTCCCAAAGAAAACATAAAAATCGTCCAAAACATTTTGACCGGTGAATATAAAAATATTAAAAAGTATCAAGACGGTTATTTTGTTTTATAACGCGCGTCGAGTTCGCTGTAGATAGCTTAACTAAACTTGCAGTGACTGCAGTAACAGTGGTAGGGGGGGGCTCGGCCCCAAAAAAACTAAAGGCGCACATGCGCGGTCATATTGATCGAGTGCCCCTTCCACAAGATGGCCCCCAGTTATCTCTTTATTGCGTCATCAGATGACACCTTTGTCCTTTATTGCGTCATACTTAATTACCTTTTTCATGAACTTGTGAAAAAGCTCTCGGCTCATGCTAATTTCGAATGGTACGAGTCGAACCCATTGTTCAGGGATAGTATAGGCTTAAACGTTAGGATACTAGCGTTCCAAGCGTCTTGATAACTATTTTAATATAGCTTCGTATTTCCTAATATTTCTTGAACCTATTCCCATTAAACTAGGCTTATGATTTAAGCTCGATTAGCGGGATTCAAACAAGCGACCACGCGCATGTACTGATGCCGGCGTCACTCTTAGTATTCTTTATAAAAGCTCCGAATTCAGGCTAAGGTTACTTATAAAAGCGTATTTCCGGTGACTAAATAAAAACATATACGTGTAAAAATATAAATAAATTAGTTTATGTTTTTTTACCTAGCATCCGATTGCCCCCATGACACCCACAAACCCTTTCAGGGTTGCCCGCTCATAAACTAAGTACTGTACTTATTCAAATAAATTTTAAGTGTTGCTAATTAAAAGTGACTTTTATCAATGAAAATGGCAAATCACTGCCAATCAGCAAGCGCTTTGCCAGTTTCACTATGTGTTCCATCAGTAAAATCTCACGCTTAAGGTGAGCGCTTGAAGAGTAAAGAGCTGAACGGGAGCCGGGCGGCCTCACCAACAAAGAGAAATGTGATGTGTCAAAACCCTCCCTCACTCATCATCTCCCGCGCATTACTCTTTTGCGGTGGGCACTCGGCTTTATTTTCCATTACCTATGCATGGGTGCTTTTTTAACGCTCTTGCTCATACGAACGCTTTAAAATTACTCATATTTAGTTCGATCAGCGTTAAAAAGCGTCGCGATTTAAAAGCGCCGCGATATGAACAGAAACATGGAAATAAATTTTGTTTATTCTCAACTCTTTTTAACGCACGTTTTAAAAGCGGCCGAGCGATTGCGTGGCTAGCGCTAACACAGGATGTGATTCATGAGAAATATTTAAGAGTATAAACATACATGTCGCCATTACAAAGAACCGTTATCGATATTTAAAAAAACAAACAATCACTCCTTTATAGAGTACCTGCAAGCGACGAGTATGTATTTGGAAGCGAGACAAATGTTTCGTCATCTCTTTCTAGTTGTCCCTTCTATTTTTCTATTTCAATGTCCATCTCTCATTAGACAAGATTGCTTATTTCTTGCATGACTGATTTAAGGCAACACGGGAGAGGAGAAACGGATTTATGCACAAAGGGAACTACGGGAAAAAAATGTTAGCCGTCTATTTGTTCGCTTACGTGTTCCTTTAATATGTAGTTAAAATAAAAATATAGGTAGATCTGATCATGATTTGAGCTGACGTTACTCGTAGCGCCATCTAACTTATTTAGTGTGACTAAACTAAAAAAAAAGTTATGTAAGAGATATTTATATTACCATAAGGTAAGCCGCCTACAAACCCCATAGGAGGTTTGGCGGACAAAATAAAAGAAGAAAAAAAAAATTTTTTACAAAATATTGTTAAAAATACAAAACTGTTATCCTCCCCCCCCCCTGAAACAAAAGTCTGGATTTGTGCTTAGGCTCCATGTTCCTAAATATTGTTCCTTCCAATTCGTACTTTTCCAGAGTTGTATATTATTTTACTTTTAATTAATTTCTACTTTTTATTACTTATTACCTATTCTCTAACTAAACCTTACCTGATAATAATAGCTTAGAAGTGCATTACCATACGAAGTACTTTCACGAATATAAAATATAATATGTTTACAATAACCAAAACTATTGTAAGACGACGTCGAGGCGTCATTTCAAATCCAAAACGCGCGCGACGCATGTTTAAGATGTCGAGAACCGGCGGGACTACGGGGCTGTATCGATCTGCGCAAAACGCGAACGTACCGAATTCGGAAGATTAAAAATCAATCAAACAATCTAAATTTATTTAATTTTATAGAAAATCAAACACTTTAGACACTAAAAGAGAGAAATATAAATATTTAAATGTGAGATAAAGGATTATTTTATTAAATAAGTGCACGAGTGACTCGCGCCGCGTCGGAAGCAACAATGCAGACTGCAGGGGATGAAGTATGGACCTTTGGGGGAGGAAAATAGCCCCCGCCCTATAACCCCCGACGCGACAAACTCTTTACAGGGACGCACCTGCGCAATATTATGAAAATGAACTTGCAAAATTGATACCGAAGTGATTATTGCTTTTCTTATCTGAATTAAACCAAAATTATTTTTTCATTCAGTTTACCTACGGCTTCATTAAGCCTAGTTCGCGCACAAACGAAGATTTTGGCTCGGCGCGGCGTAAGGCCAATTTACCGACATCGGTCTAATGAAGCCTAAGGGCTGTATAACAAAAAGACATAAAATGAAACATTAATAATTTTTAAGTTTAGAAAGGTTCTGGTTTTTTTTAAAAATCTAGTTTTGCTAAAAAATGTTTTGATTCTTTAAATGAGTTATTTAATAAGTGCCTACTCAATTTAACCTCTTTTAGTTAAAGATTATGTCAAATAGGTATTATTTTGTAACATAATTTAAGTAATTAATGCGTTGTAACTCCTGAAAAAGCCTATATGGAAGACTTGGTTTATGTGACCCCAATCTTTAGAAGAAATGAGGGAGAAAATTATTCACGCAGTAGACGTAATGAGAAACTCATTTTCTTCAAGAATAACAAATACCGAAGCGCGAAAACGTGTCCATACAATGTACGGTTTTTTAATACGTTATCAAGGAATCAATTTTAAAACATAGTTTTACATATAACTAGCTGTTATTCGCGACTTCGCTGACGTGGAATTAAAAAAGTATAACCTATGTTACTCGGGGATAATGTAGCTTTCTAACGATGTAAGAAGTTTTGAAATCGGCCCAGTAGTTTTTGAGTTATTTCAATACACACAAAAATAGAAAGATTCTCTCTTTATAATATTAAGTAGACTAAGCAAAAGTAAGAAAGTAAATATGGTAAATAATAAATTGTATGATACAAGACTAAACAAAAAAAAAACTTATTGACTTGATAACCTCCTTCTGTTGAAAGTCGGCTAAAAATTGGCCAAAGCTGCGTACATTGACTATAGTGGCATTTTCGACACGCTCATACAGTTTCTATTACGACGACTACTGTCGAAACTGATTTTTCGATACATTATAACGCTACACAATGGTAGATTTGTCCCGATTCTTAACAACTTTTCGCGCATTATTAAGAATTACTCAAAAACTACTGAATAGTTTTTTATTGAGAGTTTAGTTTTTCACAAATGATACGCACTACCTATCGAATGGAAAAAATAATGAAAATCAGACAACCAGAAGCAGAGTTGTAACTTAACAAAAAAAAAAACATACAGACGTATTAAGAACTTTCTCCTTTTGGACGTCGGTTATAAATATAGTCTATTTTACTAGCGGATCATGTAGCTTTATAACGGTGAAAAATTTGAAATCGTTTCAGTAGTTTTTTATTTCAATACATACAAAAATACAAATCTCTTTTAATAATATTAATATAGATTATTCGAAACCATAATTTTTGGTTGACCCCCGCCGGGTCTCCCGTGGGTCCCTGGGGTCCACCTGTACCACTTCGGCCTTCGCCGCTATAGATTGATTATTATCAAAAAGATAAAAATAGAACCTATTTACCGCGCATGCGCGAAAAGTTACGCGAGCGCTTGTCACTTGTCACCGCACTAAAGTACATTCGATGCAACAAGTTGTAGACGAAAATATTTATATTAACAAAATAAACATTAAAAATTTTAAATATTTTTTTTACTAACAATCCCTAAATTTTAGGTAACCCTTAACGCATTTTAAATGTGACCTAACACTACTTTCGTTTTCATCGACAGTTAAGTGTCACTTTAAACCGCAAGGGATCCGTTAGATTTAGGGAGACCGTTAAGCAAAGAGACACCTATCTAAAACTACTCTAAAGTTAACGAATATTGCATTCATAACAAATTTTAAGAGTCACCATTTAAAAATTAATTTGAAAAACAAGTCTGTAAATAAATAAATGCAGGTAAAATAATAAAAAAAAACATACCTATTAATAATTCCGCATTCGTGTACAGTTTAATAAAACCACCTCAATGTTCATAGAAACTGGTTCGGTTTACACTTATACAACAGTTTTCGTATATATTTTAACACAAACACATTTACAAAAAGAAAACAGCAAAACACAGAAAATGAATTAAGAGATCTTCGTCAATTAATGATGAAATAAAAAAGAACAAATTCTAAAAGCAAATTGAAAATATTAACAACATAATATAAAAATAATAAATAAATAATAAAAAAATTTAGTAATGTAAATATAAAGATGATCATAATATTAATGTTTTACTTGAAATTCATTTGTGTAGATGAACCGGTACAAGCAATAGATGTATAGGAAGTACAACGCTATGAGAAATAATCTTGTTGTTTTATTCAAATGACGCGGCATTATGATAACTTTGATAATATTAATTAATAAAAAAAAATATTATTAATTAATGAATTAATTAATTAATGAGTTAATGATGTAATTTAATGGGGCGATGCACGGCACACTCGGGCAACTATTTAACTGCCACTGCGGCGCTTGTTTCCTCTTCATCCGGACCATCCGCGCATGCTCGCTCCTCCCACCCCAAAATGTACTCCATACGCCCGGGACACCAACAATAGAAACCGCACGGACTCAGATTCTCAAACTATCGTAAAAAGAAAAACATTTTGCAAATGGTGCGCTCAATTCCATTTCTCGTATCGGTTCATTTAGCAATTAATACTAAATCTAATTAATTGTTATACTTGCTTAGAACATCAATTAAAATACGACTATGGTGATGTACTAATTACCCTAAAGAAATTATAAAAAACCTATACATCTATAAGTACTTTTATCTATACTAATATTATAAAGAGAGAAACTTTGTATTTTTTAATTTTTGTATTTTTGTTTGTATTGAAATAACTAAAGAACTACTGAAGCGATTTAAAAAAATCTTTCACCATTAAAAAGATATATTATCCCCGAGTAACAATAGGCTATATTATTTAATTCCACGCGGACGAAGTCGCGCACAACAGCTTTTATAACAAACAAAGAAAAGATTTGTATTTATTTTTACTAAAAAAGGGGGTGTACGAGGGACGGGAACACCAAAGTTATCATCAACGCCTATAGAAATCTGCAACACTAGAGGACCGTCAGATGCCTTGCAAAATATATAACCTCGCTTCTTGAAAGACCCAGAAGCATTCAAAATCCAACAATACATGGAAATGCATTTGTTCTATCTCAAAGCTTTTAAGCCTTGTTCGCACCAGGATAGTATCATCCAAGTAGCATTTATCCGATTAAAGGATTTAGTACTGTTCGGACGCGTAACTAAACGTGTCCGAACAGCAAAATTTTATTAGAGTAGATTAGAAAATCCTTTGTTTGGATACTTGCTACTCGACTAAAATACTATCCTGGTGCGTACAAGGATTTAGTGCGCGTTAAAAAGCGTGTATGGATGGGGGATTACCTGAATTCATTTTGACCATGGTTATTTATGTTTGTCCCTATTTATCCCCTGTTCAATCCAGTGTTAACCCACAACTTGTGTTATGTCGTCATCCCAACGTTGTTTGGTCCTTGCATCTAAGGGACCTTTCCATTTAGTTGATTCTGTCCACCTCTTATTAGGAGATTCCGGAGGGAAACTATTAGATGCGCGAGCGCATCTGCGGCTGGCAGGAGCGGTAAGTGTGGTTTATCGCGCCCTGCACCCCACACCCCGCTCTGCGACGTTGGCGACATCTGGGGCGCGAGCAATACATTATGTTTTATAGTACCACTATGATGAAACATATAGTTAAGCTTGACTAAGCTATGTATGGAATTTGAATGATTAAAAAAAAGAAAAGACGAAGAATTAAATTAGCACCATAATCATCATCATCATCATCATCATCATCAGCCTATCGACGTCCACTGCTGAACGTAGGCCTCCCCCAGCGATTGCCACAATGCCCGGTCCTGTGCCGCCCGCAGCCAGTGCACTCCCGCAAGCTTGACCAGGTCATCGGTCAGCACCATAATAATCTACTAATAATAAAGACTCTCACGACTTCGACCGCGCAGAATTAAAGATATAGCCTATGTTACTCAGCAATAATGTAGCTTTCTAACTGTAAAATATTTTTTGAAATCTGCCAAAAATTTTATTAGTTATTACAGTACATACAAAGATACCAACCTTTCCTCTTTATAATATTAGTATAGATTAGTGGACAAAAATATTTTTTATTTCATTAGAAAAGATTTAATATTTTTTTCTTCTACAGTTTGGGCAGTAACTAAAACAAAAAAAGGTACCGGACTCAATGCCATGCGTTATTTGCTCTGGCGAAGCGTGTTTAGATGTTCAATAAACAGAGCTTTTGTTATAACAAATCAAAGATATATTATATTACGGATGGAGCATTCGAAGCCTAAAAGTGAGTCATCTTAGTTGACCTACAGAGGTCTCTTTTACATAAATTTTCCCTGGTGTTGTCCTTTACATTACATTACTGATATAAAAAGTCGATCGATTGTAACCTCTTTATAATTTTTAAATTTATATTAAAATTTTATTTCTTAGTATTTTCGATTATCGAGACATTTTTAAAACACCAATTAATAATTTTATAACAACCGTAAAACAAAATGGTATTTGTTAAAATTTGTTCGGATTTAATTTATTTTATAAATATAATTAACATTTTGATAAAGGATAAAGGTTCTAATTTATTTTTAAACTGTATACGCTACATCTTCTCAAACTTGGGTAAACATTTTATGATACTGGTAAATGTCTGAACTTTTGAATTTCGAACGGAGCACGCTTTTTGCTGTCAAACTACTATGTAGTGCTCCCTCTATTTACAATAGCTCTATGTTACAAATATTATTTCGTGTAATAAGAATTCCTTATCGAACCAGCGATAAACTTTCTAAGAATGCAAACCATAACACAACTTATTTAAGGTCCTTCGTACAGAAGGCTGTCTGGTTTTACGCCGAGAACTCATGAAGCGATTTTAACCCGAAACTCATGAAACCGCCTTATCGTGCAAAAGCGCCTTAAGTAAAATCCCCTACTGCGTCATTCCAAAACGTATCTCCCCTCCCATCAGCTCCACCGGCCTCCGCGCTCGCCCGCAAACCGACCGCGATGCGCATGGGCACAACTAGCCAAGGATGGAACCAACTTGGCTGTCGGTGCAGTGGGAACCGCAAACAGTCAAGCACATAAAATCAATCATTTTTAAAAATCTGCAACATGAAAGGTTTTGTGATGGTCACATGACACCGTGACATCACCAGATTTCATCTACCCCTAGAGTCATGGTCTCTGACGTCACTCGCGTCATTGACCAGCGCCATAGAAATTGTGTTTTTTAACGTGATTTTCAAACTTGAACTATGTCATCGATTTTAATTCATAAAGCAGTAGAATTAATACAATGTAAGGTTTTTTCGAAATGTCCGGCTCTCCCGGTGAAATACCACGACCGCACGGGGTGAAATGAAAGCTATTCCGTATTTCACCTGAAGAGTGTGGTGCCGAAGGCCTGATTGGAAGTGGTGGGGAAGCGGACGCATAAGAAGTGGTATTATCCTCTTGCTGTGCGTCTCCTCCTCCTTAAATTAAGGGTAGGCAAAACATCTGCAATTGCAGATCTATGGGCAGCGGTCGCTTCGCTTTTTTAGCGAATCCAGGTGACCGCTTGCAAGTTTGCCACTTTGTAATAAAAAAAAAATAAAGTGGTCTACTGCGTCTTATATGAAATGGTTAAATCACTTAGAGACTGAAGTCTTATATTTTTGTAGCCTCATATACGAAGGGCTTAATTAACATGATATTAAAAATAATTCAATAGCAACAATGTTGCGGTTCATTTCAACTATTGCCGGATGTGCGACACGTGGAACTACAATTGAGTATTGTTATGCTTTCGTAAACATTTGTAGAACCCTTATCTGATATAGCTAGCTGTTGCTAACTCCGTACACGTTGAATTCAATAAACTTAAACCGCTTTATATCGAAACTAGCGACCCGCCCCGGCTTCGCGCGGGTGCAAATCGGTATAATGCTGATACTAAATACTGCAGCGTTTGCAATGTAAGCGCTAAAAATGTGTTAATTTATGACGTCATATTAAAATCCTCTAAATTATCAGTGTTACTCTACTATATTGTGAATGTATTATACATAAAGACCTTCCTTATGAATCACTCTATTAAAAAAACCGCACCAAAATCCGTTGCGTAGTTTTATAGATTCAAGCATATTTAGGGACAAATTTAAATAAGCGTAATTATTTTATAATATGTAATGTAAGGAAAAGGATGAGAATCAGCTTTATTACTGTTGTACTTTCTACGTTTGGTACATTCATAAAATTTATTCAGAAATACAGATCATTCTTGTTCCTGGTACTTCTTATGATACATAATTTGATCCAATGAGACAACTGGTATATCTTATTTAATTCCGAGTGTTCTCCAGTATCGTATAATCGACGACTTATTGGTCCTCGTTTATCGCAGTTCTTTTTATTTTTTTTCGGAATAAAGGGGAATAAGTATGTTCTTGGAAACTATGTTGTATATTTTACTGATATCCCTTGAGCCGTTTTTAAGATACATTCTAATAAACATTCATCTTTTAAAACGATCTAAAGAGCTACCAAAAAATAGTAAACCAAAGGCAATGTCGTGGCACAATATTCGAATATGTTTGATAGAAAAAAAATTGCGCGCAAGAAAAGTTTTTTTTTTTTTGAGATTTTATGGCCTGGTACAAGAAAAGTATATATTAAAATAGTACAATAGATAAGCCTGTCTGGGTCCGGCTTCTGGACCCAAACAAAATTAAATCGCATACGGAGAATATAACCAAAGATCACTGTCTTTGTCACTAGCTTTCAGTGTGACATATTCATGTCAGATCTGTTTCTTATTCATCTATGTGATATGCCTTCAATTCGGATTCGGAATTCGAAAGTCGTTTAAAAATGGAACCTGTGCGCATGTGAGGTTTTATAATTAACCAATCAGTTAAATCTGTTCAAAAGTCTACAATATACGGGACCAATCAGCGAATAGCACGAGAACCCACGCATGCGCTGTAATTGCCTCTCCCCGAGAGACGACCACGCATTTTACAACTGACATATTTACAAACGAAGAAAAGAAAAACAAAAAAGTCAATTAACAATTATTTTAAAAACTTTTTTGATTAAAAAAAAACACTACCATCGGTAACTAGATAAGCTTTACAAAACTTTGCTCTTCTGTTGATCGCGGCCAAGATAATGATAGTGCAACCTATTTAAAATCGATAAAATCAAGCCCCAAATCAACGACCTTATTTAAAGTCGGCCCAATACTTTATTACATTCTGCAACGTCTGTAATAAAAAGAAATTAATAAGTCTTACCCAATAGAGACTTGCTGCTATGACGACCACGCCCTTGGTCGTCTTCACAGGAACCACAGTTCAGAAAAAATATAGTCAATCACTTAATAGTTCACTGTTTCAATTTAAGATCGTGATAACGTAGTATGTAAAATTTACAAATATTAATGGCCAGTAATAGCAGGATGAACACAGCCACGTAAAACTGTTGACGCGGCGTCATATTTTCAAAATTTTAAACAACGAAGTATCCAAGTGTCCCCTGTTGCTTAGTCACCAAGAGGTACGCGCATGCGCGGTGCTATCGACGTAGAAATCACTGTAATGGCTGCCCGGCAAATGTCCACTTACACAATAAACGTATTGTTTACGAATTGACAATTAAAAAGAATACAAGATCAACAAAAAAGCCGAGCAAAATTAAAAACACGAGAAATATCAAACCGATAATCGTTAACCAAAAGAATTGATGGAACGACATAACGTATGATCACAAAATTTTATTAAAATAAAAACTATTACTAGTTTATTGTATTTTATGTACACACGTCGGAACAAGAAGATGACTGAGACAGTATTGTTTGGCGCGCACCCCTGCCGCGGTCTACACATGCGCATTCCAAGCCCGGTCGCTTCAGTCCCTGGCCGGCTTAGCCTGTCTTCTATACATATAGATTCGTATATAATCTACCATTATAACAGAATGATCATCTTTCGACATTAACCATCCTAACTATAAAATCGACACTACAAATGTAAAAAATATGTAACATGTTGGGACGTGGGAGAGAGCGGAAACTACCCTACCTTCATTAGCCCGATGTCACGCAAAAAACGCCCTTACGTCGAAGTAAAGTAAAATCTCCGTTTTTTCCGCGAACTCATTCAAAATAAGCTGTAGGACTTAAAGGCGGAAATCGGAGATTCGCACGATGCAGAACGCTTAAAGCCGGCTACAGATGCTCAGTCTTAACTGTACAGTACGACTGCGCAGTTAAAACTCACGTGTGTAGGCGAAACTGAGAAATGATGTTCATTAAAAACAAATTATCAGACATAATATCGCAGCAACAATTGCAAAGAAAAACATACAATTGTGTATGAATGAAAAATGGCGGCGTGATGTGCGGACAGGTGGGTGGCGCTGCCAACCATCGGACAGCTACCCGCGACTGCGACTGCGTGACCACGACCGCGGTCGCGCCGGTCGCAGTCGCGCCTGTCGCGGTCGCTTTGGTCGTTACAGTCAAACGATGGTCCGGTAAGAGAGATTGCCCTACGACATAGATATAACAAGCTGCATTAAAGGTGAGGGCTAGTGAGTTAACATGATTCAGTTTCACATACGTCCACCGGGTCAGATAATTTATCGGCCTATATTACCTGATTATTGACGTGACCTGACCAAATTGTTAAGGACTTGTTTCCACACGTAGAAACTGATCACGAATAGAAAGAACCAGAACGCGACGCGGAAGACAACTTCAGGTGTCATATCGGATCCAGAGGTGGAGGAGACAGTGCTGAAGTACGAACTGAATTCCGCAGGCATTGGTCTAGTAGAATTTTAACATGCACATGCGCGCTTGTATCGATTGACCCAATCTTTCCCCGGATATTGTCTCGCGATTAATTCTTCCTGCTATATCTTTGATGGCAACTAACAGACATTGTAAGGATGAGTATATACTGTGCCGAGCGCCGACTCTAGGATTTAGGGCGGGAATATGATGCGCTCAGTATTTAGTCCTAATCGACTCTGAATATGTCCTCCTTTAATATTTATTTTAAACTTTACCACAATGTTAGTACAACGACTTAATGCCTAGTGGCATTCTACCAGTCATCGTATATCTCAGTGGATTTCGTGCAGGGCATACAAGAATGAGCACACGGTACCAAACAAAGAAAAGTGAATTAGATATGTCCATCAAGAATGAATATGGAAATATAAATTTAAAAAAAATATGCTATTATTATGTTCTTGCTTCCTTTTTTTTACATTTTTTTTATAAAAGGAAGCAAGAACATAATTATAGCAGAACAAGAATAAAATACAATGAAGTAATGAGTAAGACAAATGAATTAATTAATATGACGTCGTATAACGCAAAAGTTACGATGGATTGATAAATTAAGCGGCTAAAAACTCACCCGTTGCTTCGGTGACGGCACCGAGACATGCCGGGACAGCGACGTAACAGAAGTCCCACTCATTCTTTTTTTTTTTAACGCCAGGAAATGCATTTATGCACCCCTACGCCGGGCTGTGCAATGGCGTAGGGAGTGTGGGACTCGCCAGCCACAGAAAGTGACCGGAATACCCACTAAAACCTGACGGCCCTCAAACGTATTACGGCGGGGTCGCGGGCACTGCGTTTCGTCCGCGACTCCCACTCATGTCTAAGGAAGAGACCCTTAAGGTTCGAAACTAGTCGGTATAGTCACCGAAGCAACGCGTGAATTTTAGCCACTTAATTTTAGTTGATCACGAAAGTTTGAATAATTTAGTGGATTCATAGATGCTTGTTTGAAGATATATCCGAAACTCCTTAACGGAACCTGGTGATACTTGATAGATGTAGAAAATAGACGGAGTTGAGGGTGACAGCTAGTAATTTATACAATTAATTAACAATTTATTATTGCATGTCTCCAATTAATCATTTAGCAAGAGAAAGGAATGCGTGGAATTCTTTTAAGGAGGTCTTTATCGAAATACAAGCTTTACAACATAAACAACCAGTTGTCGATCATTCAACGCAAATTGAAAGTTATTAAAAAATAAGTTGTTAAGCAATAATATTTAATTTTTTATTGCATCTCTGATTACATCATATACAAGTCATTACAAAACTTTTTCAGAATTTTCTAAATTTTAATGACAAAAAAAATTTGCTAGAAAATATAACTTTTTGGTTTAAAATTAAATTATTGGATATTCTGACTTTGGTAACGCAACGGAAGGTACGAAGGTAAATGCAAAAAACTTACTCATATTTCGTGTTTTTTCAACTAACAGGACATATCATCTTCACCGAGTTTATGAGACTAAATAGCTTAGCTTCCACGGATCCACGATTATATAGTAGTGCAAGTAAAAAATCGGCCAACCAAATCTCTTTAAAATATGAAGTCGTCCTTGCTTTTAAAATCCACGTGAAATATTATCAAGATTAAAAATGTTCTACAGATTTACTTTTACAAAGAAATTATTGTTCGAGTCAAATATTTTTATCTCCTAAATAACAAGAGCTCTCATTTGCATGCAATCTTGATTTCGGCTACATACTTTTGTGACTTTTTGATACGCGCCTATTGTTAAAGTTATATTTATCATTAATATATGCCACGTGCTATGTTTTTATGACAGGCGCTTTTTGTTATAAATTGTATTCATATTTAAAATAGTCTAATCACGACTCACGAGATACCTATTTCAATATAAATATAAATCGTTTTATTTTATGCAGCATGAACTAAGAAATATAACCAAATGTGTGAAATAAAATGACTTTTTACGTAGTAGCGTAGTTCGAGTTTGACCCATGGCCTCGACCTTTCCGCAACTCCATGACTAGCGCGTATTTTGCGTGACTTTACATATCTTTGAATTTCTTGATAAGTGCATGTTCCTTCGCTATCATTAACTTCACCCTACTTAAGAAGTTTTTGCTGAACAATTTTCAATTTCTACAAGTCCAAATGAAAAAATCAAAGATATGTTATATACTATGGATGGAGCTCGAAGCCTAAAAGTGACGTCTGTTAGTTGACCTCCGGAGGTCTTATTTGTGGAAAATTTCCCCAGTGTTGTTCTATGCATTAAAAGTCGATCGAATGTAACCTCTTTTCTCATATTTATGTTATTGCATAGTATTTACTGAAGTTTAATACTTATGTATTATAATTAATTGAGACATTTTTAAAACACCAATAAATAATTTTATAACAACCATAAAACAAAATATGATATTCGTTAAAAATGGTTTAAACTTATTTTATCTTAAAATAAAAATAATAATAAAAAACTATAATTAACATCTTGATGAACGATGTAGTTTATTTTATATATAGTTTTTATACCCTACATTTTCTCTAACTTGGGAAAAAAAATCATAATACTGGCAAAGATTTTAACTTTTGACATTACGTACGAAGCGTGCTTTTTGCTGTCAAACTACTATGGAGTGCTCCCTCTATGTATATAATAACTCTAGGGGAAAAATAAACAAACTCTAATTTCATCCGAAAAATTTCGATATACGCAATTCCTTTGTTCTCGAATATTCCATCAGGACGCTGTTAGAGGGCGGATGCAAAGCGCATGTGCAATTTCAAGGGATGAGGGGGGCTTGAAAACGTGCCAAATTTTACCGTCTCTGGGCTGCGGGCGATGCGGCAAGAGCCTTTGTATGTGAAAAGCTGCAAAGCGCATGTGTTGCAAGGGGTACGGGGAAAATGTAACGTGCCAAATTTTACCGTCTCTGGGCTGTGGGCGTTACAGCTACGCAGTTGGGGTAGCTAAATATAGATAGGGCGTCTAGATGCCTGAGCAAGTCTGGAGCTGTAAAGCGCATGTGCAATCCAATCGATACAGCCTCAGCCCGGGCTATCTTTGTTCGCGTTAACATCTATGTTTCACTATGAGTTTCCACTACCGAAACATTCGTATGAACTCCGTCTTCATAGAGAACTAGCTGACGTCGGCGACTCCGTCCGACTTTTTTTTAAATAGTAACTAAATATGTTCTTCCAGGCTATGTTTAATAATTGCAAAATTTCATCGACATTCATTCAGCTGTTCTGAAGACACCTTTAAACAAACATCCATTAATCCCAATATGGTAATTTGCATTTGGACAATAAAACTTCAATTTACACTGGAGAGCAATCATTCGGGGTCGCTTAAAAAATGTATAAATCTGGGAAACTAAGAATGCTAGGGTTCTTTTTGACATAACGTTAATTTTATATTTTGATATTTAATTGATACTATAATTTAAGAAGTATTTAATTGTTCAAGCACAAGTTTTTTAATTTAGCTATCATTCTTAGTTTCCGAGATTCATAGGTTTTTTAAGAGACCCGGATTAATTGCTCTCGAGTGTTTTTAACAATTTAATAGTTTTTTTTTTTATTATGAACTGGCAAACGAGCAAGGGACCTGGATTCGCTGAAATAGCCAAGCGCTCGCTGTCCATAGACATCTGCAATTGCAGATGCGTTGCCTTCCCTTAATCTACTGAGGAGAAGACGCACACCAAGAGGATAATTCCTCTATCTATACGTCCCCTTCTCTGCCATATTCGCTTCCCCTTCCCATGATTTCCTTATAAGAAAAGGATAGGAAGGGTAACTGGACTAAAATTAGGTCTCAGGACCACATTCATCAGACGAAACACGGAATAGCTTCCATTTGACGTCTGTCTTCCAATTATAATCCAATGTACCAATTTAAAATCCGTCATTGTTTCTTACGTAAATACATTTAACGTTTTCTTATAATTAAAACAATTAAAATAAACAAAATGAAATGTCATTACTGACGTAATTAACAATATAGAAATTCCTGTAAGTGGCGTAATTAATTAAAATTAAGTTTATTTTTAATTTCAAGATACGTCTTTGACGACCCTGGCTCAAAATAGTTTACGTAATCAAAAAATATCCTTTATAAAAATATTTTAATATAAAAAAAAGGTTACTTAAAACCAGTTTAAATTTGTGGCTTACGCAATAAAAACTTTTAATACGTCGGCGACGCTTAACCCTTTTCGTATTGTATTGTAACTAAAATCGCATTGATACTACCCCCTTCCGAAAAAATGTATAAAGTGCTGCGATAAACGAGGTCCAATAAGTCGTCGATTATACGATACTGGAGGACACTAGTACCTAAACAAGATAGACCAGCTGTCTCCTCGGACTAAATTATGTATCATAAGAAGTACCAGGAACAAGGATGTTTTGTAATTTGGAATAAATCTTATGAATGTACCAGTACCAAACGTTGAAAGTACAACAGTAATAACGCTGAGTCTCGTCTCGGAATAAAACGGTATGAGACTGCATTCACACGACGGCGTTGGCGCTCGAACATTGTAAAATCCACCTTGTTTCATTCACCCAGCGTTAAAAATGTAACGTTGCGGGATTACGAGCTAAAAACGCCTCCATCTGAACAGATATGTGTCAATTATATTAACATTTAAAAAAAAGTGTATTTTTGTAAAACCTACATACCAGAACTATTTAAAATATATGAGGTACAGTCGAACAAGGTCGTCTGGCCCGGTGCGCTGCTATCCGTTGGTTTTGTCACAGAATATGTAAAACTTACATGGGATTACCCAAATTAGCGCTTCAAAGCGATTCGATAGCGAACATCAAAAATATATGGAACTGATAATGTTCGAAAGAAATTATTAAAAAAGAAAAATCTTGCCAGTATCATGAAAAATTTTCCCAAGTTTGGGAAAATGTTTTTTTTATTTTAAAATAAACAAAAGAATAAACTTCATTATTATTATTTTAATTAAAACAATTAAAGCCAAAAAATTATTAACAAAGACTATTTTTGTTTTATGGTTGTTATAAATTTTTAATTAGCGTTTTAAAAATGTCTCGATTAATTATAATATTAAACTTTAGTAAATACTATGAAATAAAATTTAAATTTAGAAAAGAGGTTACATTCGGTCGACTTTTTCTGTCGGCAAATGTAATTTAAAGGTCAACACTAGGGGAAATCTGCCTACGTGAGACCTCCGGAGGTCAAAGAAAATGCCTCACTTTTAGGCTTCGAGTGTTCCATCTATAGTATAATATATCTTTGGTATTAAAGTATAAGTCACCAACGGATAAATATATAAACTGCCGGGCTGTCGTTACAATTTTGTATACCTACCTTATTATCTCCGCCATGTTGTTTAAAATATTACACTATTCTAAGACTACTTCGGTTATATTAGAACTTGGTTATTTTCAGCTATATTCGTAAACGTGATATCATAATCTATGCCATAAGAGAAATGTACCTTTGACAGTCTAATGCATCATCATCATAATCATCATCACAGGCAACTGATTGCGTGCAAAGATAGAATTAGCATAATAATAGACAACATGTGGTATTAACACATTAAATGCCACCGAATCTAAGCAAGTATTTTAATTCCATAGAGAGTTGCTAATGAAATTGAATGACAATCGATTAGCATTATGTAGTACTAGCGACCCGCCCCGGCTTCGCACGGGTGCAAAACTGATACTAAATACACTACAGGTAATCTGCGAACATTGTATATAGCCATACTAACAATATTTGCACCCGTGCGAAGCCGCTGTGGTTCGCTAGTTATATATATAAACCTCCCTTATGAATCACTGTATCTATTAAAAAAGGCATCAAAATCCGTTGCGTAGTTTTAAAGATTCAAGCATATATACATACAAACACAAAAAAAGCGTTATTGTATTATACTATGTAAGGATAAGGATGAAAATGGAAAAGGATAAAGAGGTGTGGAAGGCGCTAAAGGAAATCTAATAATCTCTGCTTTCCCATGTTACAGTCGTGATTGTGCTCTGCGGGTTACTCGCGCGAGTCTAGTCGAGTGTACGAGAAGACAGAAGACATTGTACAAATGCTAGTGGCACGGAATGTGTTAATAGACGACCTTGGGTCTGTCATTTTATAATGAAACTAACAACCCATACTGTCATTTTCTGCACGTAACAACGTGATCAGTGATACTCAAACAAGAATAATTGGCCCGGTTAGGAACGTGATGCTGTCGCGATATTTCTGTCGGGAAATATGTTACATATTCCGATGTAGAACTTGATACGAAAGATACGTGACAGTACAATAAGAATGATCTATTGACAATTTATGACATTAATAGGGGGTTATTTAGGCATAGAAAAATAATAAGTAGATTTACATGTCATACTGTGTGAGTGAGACACATTTATACCAAATATATGTAACGTGATAAAGACAGTGACATGGATCTTTGGTCCCTTTCTCCGTGTGTGAAGGATCGTATGAGGTTGTGGCGCTCCAAGCGGATTTCGGGTGAACTAAGGTCAAAAGAGATATTATTGGTTTAAATCTGTATGTGATGCACACAACATAGCTATGACGTATGTAAATGGGATTTTTTGTCCCTCTACCGTACACGCTATGAATATTTCTATACCTTTCTCTTACTATGTTTAGCAGTTATAATTTATATTGACTTATTCCCAACGGGTCAGATAACCTTGTTTGCCTATAGTAGATGTTTTCACTAATTATGAAGTTGTAATGTACACTGTGATAATGTAGTTTTTTTAATGGTGGAAAAACTGCTAACAGCCTAATATTTTTTTAGTTTATTCCATACAGACAAAATCAGAAATGTTTCTAATTGATATCATTAGTATGGATTTATTTTATTTTTTTATTTAACAAGTAAATTATGTCAGTTGTCGCATATTAAATACTAGCTCTTGTACGCGGCTTCGTGTGCATGGAATTAAAATATATAGCCGATGTTACTCGAGGATAATGTAGCTTTCTAATAGTGGAAAAAAAAATTAAATCGTTGCTGTAGTTCTTGAGTTATTTCAATACATACAAAAATAAAGTTTTCCGGTTTATAATATTAGTATACTTAGTTAAGAAGTTATAAGGATTTCTTGACATAACCCATAGCAGGAATGTCGTAAGAAATACTCGTAGGCAAAAGTCGATGCAAAATCAATTCCAAAAGGAACAACTTGTTTAACAAGTCTAACGCCCTAGATTTATTGAGGCATTTGTACTGTAATTTAGTTCGTATAGACTATTTTTCTAATCATTTAGGCATATTTTAGAATACTAGCTGTTGTTCGCGACTTCGTCCGCGTGAAATTTAAAAATATAGCCTATGTTACTCGTGGGTAATGTAGCTTTCTAATGGTGTAAGAATTTTTGAAATCGGCCCAGTAGTTCTTGAGTTATTTCAATACATACAAAAATACAAAGTTTCTCTCTTTATAATATTTTAGATTAGATTAGATTAGATAGATTAGAATATTAAATGGCATTGTACATTGTAGTTTTTTAGAAACTTATGTAAGACAATCATTGCGTAAGCAACTTAGCCTGCATTCACACGGACGTTTTTTTAACGTCCGCATTGGCGCTTTTTTAACGCTCTCACTCATTACTATCGCTGTAAAATGTCTCTTATTTCGTTCAACCAGCGCTTAAACTATTTCTGTAGTATATTCAGTATAGGCATTGCACCCGTGCGAAGCCGGGGCGGGTCGCTAATGTGTAATAATATAAAAACAAAAGCAGGGTGATCTACGACAATTGTAATTGAAAATATAGTTAACAACATCTCTGCACGAATTGTCCGGCTCGCCCGGTGTAATGCCTCGACCACACAGAAGACAGGCGTGAAATGGAAGCAATTCCGTGTTTCGTCTGACGAGTGTGGTGCCGGAGGCCTCATTTTAGTCCACTTTCCCCTCCTATCCTTTTCTTCGAAGGAAATGATGGGAAGGAAAAGTGGATTGGGAGGGAGGGGGACGCATAGGAAGAGGTATTATCCTCTTGCTGTGCGTCTTCTCTTCCGTAGCTTAAGGGTAGGCAACGCATCTGCAATTGCAGATGTCTATGGGTAACGATTGCTTCGCTTTTTCAGCGAATCAAGGTGACCGCTTGCTCGTTTGCCACTTTGTAATATAAAATATATATATACTTAATAAATGCGTAATTTATAGTAAAGTATGATTAAATCGTCTCGTCTGGGACGTTGGTTCCCGGGCCTGTTTAGCTGCATCGATTTTGACTTTCTGTATGTGTCTCGCTTCCGTCCTTACCTGGGCCGTTAACACGGCTGGAGTGCAGATTTTCATCGCAAATAAAATTGAACCTTATTCGATTGTAACAAGGCTTAATTTTAATAGATACTCGTTTTAGTGAATTATGATGAAATAGTTGAGCTTGCGAATCTGTCCGATAGCAACCTCCTGCTGTATCGATTGCCCTCTTAATTTGCGCATGCGCTTTCCAACCTTTTGAAATATCCAGGGTCGGATGGTAACCCAATAATCAAAATATGAACTAAGCATCAAGTACGTGAGTCCGTACCTGCGCCATCGCCCGCTGCATACGAGAACAAAGGAAATATTAAAAACTTATTGAAATTATTTTTAGATTATTTTAATGTCTTACCTGACTATCAAAGTTGGAAACCACATCAAAAATATGTTTATAGGTAGTCGATATTATTACAAAATCTGTCTTTAACAAGTAAGCACAAGAATTTTTACGGGAAAATATAAAACGACTATCAAAAAAAATATGTATCACCAACTTCCTTTACCCAAAATAAATATATTGAGAAAAAAAACTAGCAAAGTGGCAAACGAGCAAGCGGCCACCAGAAAGCCAAAGCGACCCCTGCCCATAGACATCTGCAATTGCAGATGCGTTGCCTACCCTTAATCTACGGAGGAGGAGACGCACAGCAAGAGGATAATCTTCCAATGCGTCCCCTCCCCCAACAATCCACTTAAACTGGTAAGTGGACTAAAATTAGGCCTCTTTAGTAGGCCTTTATTAGGGATCCGCGCAGGATTGGAAATAGTGCAGGATTGCAAACCCTAGCTGCAAGTTTATTAATTTTGGTGGCGCAGCTATTTTTTTTGCGATAGATTTTCTGCTTTAATTAGCAGACTACAAATATTTTTGTGGTAATTTTAAAATAAAATGTAGATCGAATTTTGATGATCATTTACTTTTTTTTGCTGGTAATTAATATTTATTTTGGAGATCAAATTTATTATTTTTGGTATTCAATTAAATACACGCCTTAATACGTTTTTAATATTTCCTTTGTTCTCGTTTGCAGCGGGCGGTGGCGCAGGTACGGACTCACGTACTTGGTGCCTTGTTCATATTTTGATTATTTAGTTACTATCCGAGCCTGGATATTGCAAGGCGCATGTGCAAATTTAAGAGGGCAATCAATAAATTCGGAGGTTGCTATGGGCCGGATTCGGAAGCTCGAATATTTCACAATCATTTATAAATAGGAAAAGTATCAAACAAATTTAAACCTTGTTGCAATGCTATAAAGTTTGATTTTACTTGCGATAAAAATCTGATCTGGAGCCTGGTGGGCGGGCCAGGTACGGACTCACAAGCGAGACGCAGACGGAAAAAAATCTTGTGCTTAAGTACTTGATATGGACAGACTTTGTAAACATATCGACTATCTATAAATATATTTTTAACCGACTTCCAAAAAAGAAAGAGGTTCTCAATTGGTCTCTATATTTTTTTTTGTTCACCAATTACTCGGCTCCTGGTTGTCCGATTTTTATAATTCTCTTTTACTCGAAAGGTAGTGTGTGTCATTTGGTCTCATTTTTTTCAAAATAAAAACCTATCAGTAGTTTTTAAGTTATACTTAATAATGCGCCGAAAAGTTGTCAAGAGTAGGGTCTAATTAGCTTTCTTGAATTACGTAGACTAATAGTTTAGAAGATACGATATTTAAAATTACGCGTAACCAGAAAAATGCCAAAACCGTTCCAAAGAAAAATGATAGATTTGCTGTCGTGGACTATGAATGCCAAAATATAAGATGTACAATTATGTATGAACGATTTATTGATCTTGAAATAAGCCAATTTTTTATGACATTTACGTATCATATAGTTATTCTAAATTAAGATCCAACAAAAACCTAAAAACAAAAAGCTTTAAACAAAAATAAAAACCGACACGCATTAAAAAAGACCAAATAAAATGCACTAAAAAGTAACTAAATAATTTAGATTTTGTGGCTAAGTTTAAGAGACAAAAAAATCTCTTATTTCTTGTAACTATTATGTCTATAATTTACAATAACAATTGTTATTTTGAAATCGGTGTCCGCAAAGTTAGACCCAGAATTTAAAAGTAATTAGTTCTATGCGTTAAATTGCGGTTTAAAATTATAGTATGCGTCATGTATCTGAATATTGCGGCTGACACCGAGTTCAAAATAAGAATTATTATGGTAAATTATAGACATAATATAAGTTTTATCCAAGTTTTAGAGTCAGGTAAGACATGAAAATAATCTAAAAATAATTTCAATAACTTTTTAAAATTTCCTTTGTTCTCGTATGCAGCGGGCGGTGGAGCAGATACGGACTCACGTACTTGGTGCTTTGTTGATATTTTGATTATTTAGTTACCATCCGACCCTGGATATTTCAAGGCGCATGTGCAAATTTAAGAGGGCAATCAATAAAATCAGAGGTTGCTATGGGACGGATTCGCAGGCTGGACTTTAATTTATAAATGAGCGGTATATCAAACAAATTTAAACCTTGTTGCAATGTCATAAAGTTTGATTTTATTTGCGAATAAAATCGGCTCGCAGAGTCCGCCCCGTTCGAACGGATCTAATGCCTTGTTCGCACTACAGCTACAGCTTAGTCGAGTAGCAAGTAATTTAGTAACTAAACGACACGAACAGCAACATTTTTGTACAGTAGATTAATAAATCTTCTGCCGGATACTTGCTAATTCCTACTCGACTAAAATACTATCCTACTGTGAACAAGGCCTAAGCGCATACCCAGGTTGCAATCGATGCAGCTGTAGGTGGTCCAGGTTTACTCTAAACCTGAGTGCCTTCATTATGATTTCCTTTAATTACGCAATTGTTATAAGTGTATAGGGTGACAAAAAAATTTGAAATGAATAGAGGCATATCGACAATCTTGCTAACACAGTCTAGATAAGCGAGGTCTAGTTCGCGATATTTGCCTCGCTTATAGAGGTTTGCCTCTAATCCGAGTTTCTCGCATATTGTAGCTAGGTACAGAAAGACTCTTGCTTATAGAGGTTTCTCGCTTATGCAAATTTAACTGTATTATAAATGTATTTGGCTGATACATGAATGTTTGGTCGAAGCTGTCTCCGGAACTGCTTAACGGAACTTGATGAAGTTTTGCACAGTTATGGTAGAACACCTAGGCTACTTAGTTACTAAGTTTTATCTTCGGACGGACGAAGTCGCGGCCGAGAAGTTATATTAAAATAAATAACATTATGTACAGTTTGTGTCTATAATTTTCGTTAACTACTGTTCTAATTGTATCTCATTTTTGTCGGATTAAATAAAATATTTCTTATTTTGCGCTTTTTAAATTAATTATAATCAGAGCCCGTAATATAGATATGCTAAGGACCACCCTTAGTGGCCATTTAGAGACTCAATAATTGCTAAAAAAATAACCTTAATTTCAAACATGTTCTTTGTTCTCGTATTCTCTCTTAATCGGTTGCAAGGCGCATGTGCAACGAAGAGAGCAATCAATACAGCAAAGGTGATCCAGGGACGGGCGCCGAAGCGAGAAGTTTTGTTATTACTTTCCTATAATTGACCTTATTATTCATCTTTTCCCAATTGATTTATGATCATGAATACATCAATAAAAAAATAATGAGATTGAATGTGGACGGATACAAAGGTAATGGAAGGCCAAAGAAAGTATTTGATTGTGTAAAAGAAGATATGTTGAAAAAAGTAAATTCTGATATGACAGCTGATAGGGAAATATGGAGGTGTACATACTGTACAGACCCTCAATAGGGACAAAGCAGGATGATGAATGATTGATTTATTACTTAGTGCGCACGGAGAGAAGTCGTTGTGTCCGAAAAGCGGAGAACCGCGTACTGTTACATTGGGTAAGGCCTCAGTCCAGCAGTAGCCAGACAAAGTTCAAAAGTGGGTATCGACTTCGCGCTCCAAGAGATCGAACATTGGCGCGCGCTCCAGCCGCGCGAAATGGATACCAGTTTGGAACTCGCGCTAATGTGTTCGTCGGAGCGCCCGAACACGGAGCGCTCCCTTCCGTCGGGTGTCGGTTTTTTACCGCGCATCAATCGTGGCGCGCGCGCCAATTGACACGGGTTATCATATTATTTTGTGTTTGTTGCGCTCCGAATACATGTCCCTTGGATCTAACAAGTTTCTCAAGTAAAAAAAATAAATTCCATGTATCTGACCGTCGTCGCTTCTAAATTATCGCGGAGCGTTGGATTTTGAGCGCTGGGCGAACGTAACAAGAGTCACTTTGCAAAGGTCGTATGAACGACGACGTTAAAAAATCGTCCGTGTGATTACCGACATACAATATTGCTATTGTATTTCTCTAGTATTCAGAGTCCGTAATAGATTGATTGTATCATTTAAATACTAAATACTAATGCCCGTTTTCACCAACCAAACCCTAAAGTAGTTTTAGATAGGTGTCTTTTTGTATCGGTACCGACTAGTTTCTGACTCTTCGGGAGTCCATCTTCTAGTCGGTGGCGTTATTGGAACACTGTATTTGAGGTTTAGCCGCATTAATTAGTATACTAAATACACCCTTACGCACATGAAAAATGTTTGCCATCACTAGAAAAATATATTATTTTTCTTTTAGTACCGTCTCATTATTGCATCTGGGTACCTGTGAACGGGTGCAGCGGGTCCCGACGGGACAGGCTGAAAATCAGCACTGCATGGCATTGGTCCTGTGACTCATGTGGTACATGGCCAATGCCATGTCTGCAGCCTGCCTGCAGCCCATCTTAATCACATTTTAGTTTTTTTAAATAGAAGGGAGCAAACATCTCCAACGCCAGCGGAAATAATATAAGATACTGCCTTTTTGTATTTTTTTTGTTGTCATTTGTTCATCAAGTACTTAATACATTTTGATATTTTGAAATAAAAAAGTAAGCTTTTATTTTCGTATATTTTTGATGTAGTATTATTCAATTTTGATAGTCAGGTAAGACATTAAAATAATCCAATAATAACTTCAATGCGTTTTCGTTTTCGTTTTTCCTTTGTTCTCGTATGCAGCGGGCGATGTCCCAGGTACGGACTCACGTACTTGGTGCTTTGTTGATATTTTGATTAATTAGTTACTATCCGACCCTGGATATTTCGAAAGGTCGGAAGGCGCATGTGTGAACTAAAGAGCGTAATCAATATATTCGGAGGCTCCCCAGGGACGGATTCGCAAGCTCGAGCATTTCATCATAATTTTATTAAAATCAACCTTGTTACAATCGAATAAGGTTCAATTTTATATGCGATAAAAGTCTTGTCTCCAGCCGTGTGGGCGGCACAGGTACGAACTCGGAAGCTAAACGCAGATAACATTAATGAAAAAAAAGATAACTAACATTTTTATAAATGATAGAAATTATTTTTATTGAATTAATTTGTATATTTGGATTTTTTTTATACGCTAGATTTTCTCAATCTTAGGTAAGAAGTTATGATACTGACAAAGGGCTGAATTTTTGAATTTCAAATGAAGCATGCTGACAAACTACTATGGAGCGCACCCGCTGTGTATATCTCTGCCTTTATTATATTTACCAATATGAAGATAGAAAAAAATCATATTTTAACACAAGCATAGTTATGTTTATTAAGGATTAAAATTAAATATTTATTGGATTTCAATCTTTCTTAATATAACAATATTAAGTTGGTTAAAAAAAGAACAATCTCATTGTCAACTACTGGGCCACTGTATCGAAATTGCCTTGCCAATTACTACCGCAAGCAAAAAAACGTCTATCAATTACTAAGTACTGCATTTTGAGGGGTTTGAAAAAAAAACATAAAAATTATTAAAAGATGAATTAAAATAAATTGAGGTGTATAATAAGTTGCTTTAATAATATTAACCAGTCCGGTTAATATTATTAAATTTTTAAGCACTGGATTAAAAGTGATGAAGAAAATATCGATTTTCTGCCACTATGTTATCAATTACTAGTACATTTACCTTAGAAGAATTGTAATTTAGGGTATCATGTGTTTGGTGTAGTTTTATTTTTTCGTTTTATTATGGATAAAGCAAATAGGTGTTACGTTTTTATTGGTCGTATTATCCTTTAAAAAATCTTGTGCTTACTTGATAAAGTCAGATTTTGTAAAAATATCGACTATCTATAAACATATTTTTGATGTGATTTCCAATTTTGATAGTCAGGTAAGACATCAAAATAACCTAAAAATAATTTCAATAAGTTTTGAATATTTCCTTTGTTCTCGTATGCAGCGGGCGATGGCGCAGGCACGGACTCACTTACTTGACGCTTTGTTCATATTTTGATTTTTTAGTTGCGATCCGACCCTGGATATTTCGAAAGGTTGGAAGGCGCATGTGCGCTAAAGAGCGGAATCAATAAAGTCGGAGGCTGCCCAGGGACGAATTCGGAAGCTCGACTATTTCATCATAATTTTGTAAAACGCACAGTATCTAATAAAATTAAACCTTGTTACAATCAGATAAGGTTCAATTTTATTTGCTATAAAAATCTACTCTCAATGCATGTGGGCGGCCCGGGTACGGACTCAGAAGCCTGACGCAGATGGTAAAAAATGGCTGTTTTAAATGAAATTAAAAACAACTTTACTGTCATCGAAAAAAAGTCAAAAATGTGATGACAAGGACCTGTAGGCTCAGCTTGAACCATAAGACCAATGCCATGCAGTGGTGATTTTCAACCTGTCCCATCGGGCCCCGCTGCACTCGTTCATAGGTACTCATCAGTTGTTATTGGTACATAGTCTTATTACAAAAAACTAATGTTTGAACCAGGACTAATAAATCTAGGAATTTTATATAAGTAAGTTGGTATGTACTAAATTCTAAAATTAAAATCAACGAATAGAGTGGCATTTTTAAGGGATACGATTAAAAATGACTCGTCAGATGAGTTAAAATATCTATAAAAGACAAATAAGGAGGCTAAAATTAAACTGCGGTTTGACTCTAACCACAATAAAATGGAATTAATTATTATAAATATATCGTCAATTAGGTTATTTTTACCACAATACATGTTCAAGTAGGAATCAAGTAATTAACCTTTGTCTGGCTACTGCCTGACTGAGGCATTCCCCAATGTCACAGTACGCGGTTCTCCCCTTTTCGGACCCAACGTCTTCCCTCAGTGCGCACTAAGTAATAAATCAATCAATCATCATCCTGCTTTGTCCCTATTGAGGGTCTGCACAGTATGTACACCTCCATATTTCCCTATCAACTGTCATATCAGAATTCACTTGTTTCAGCATATCTTCTTTCACACATCCATTTATACTTTCTTTGGTCTTCCTTTGTATCCGTCCACATTCAATTTCATTATTTTATATTTATGTGTTCCGTATCCCTCCGTATAACGAGCAAAAATCAATTGCATAGAAATCATTCTTTATTTTCAGGTTTTAATGATTTTAGAGAGATAATGAGACATTAGAATATTAGAAAAAATATAGCAAGAGCGTAAATCAAAGCATCTCGGTTCGTGGTCCTTCCCTGGGACACCCACAGCTGCATCGATTGGAAACCTGCACATGCGCTTGAGAATTACCCTTCAGCGTCGGTGACTCAGGGGTATACCCAGGGTTGGATTCCCAACACCAATGCGATTCTATAATATGTTCGTGATAATATCAATAAGATTTTTAATTGAATTTTAAAGTTTTTAAAAAAATACAGGAATAAAAGAACACGCGCATCCCAATTCCTTGACCTTCTTTTTAGGGGTGGACGATAAGGTGTCGTAGCGCCGAAAAAATCTATAATATCTATTAGCTTTAATACGGTTTTGTATATGACTAGATGAACTGTATAGTTCCGGTGTCTTGCATAATTGCATAGGTTTCCTGTATTTTTTTTTTAAATCTATTTTTTTATTATTTTCGATAATTTCGCATGAGGTATTCAATAAATTCTACTAAATAAATATGTTATTAATTAAAAATAATATATATTAAAACTTCGAAGAACGCGTCGTGTCAACCCTGTTTTCCCGCTAGCGTCCTCGTAAAGGAGTTTATTCCAGTACCGCCGCGTACGCTGCAGCCGACCCATATCGCTCGCATGTGTGTGTTATAGACACACACTTCACGTGTTAGAATATATATCTCTGTACAGTTTATCTACTCATGTGCTTCTGTCTCTCTTTGTTTCAAGAAATTAAAAAAAACCTATAAGTTCTTCATTCCAAATCAGTCCTTTGGCATATGTTCTACGTATGTGTAATTTTCCCAACTAATTTAATTTCAGAAATTACACTTGTTTGACTGCAAATCGTATTAAATATTACTCTGTCTGATGTTATCTTTGGTATTGTTATTTCAATTTATTTTTATTTTATTTATGTATATTAATTGAATAATTGTTATAGGTGTCTTAACGGATCTTCATAAGAATAATTTTAATCTAATCGTACATTTCTTGGTAGGAATTGTCCCTAATCTTGTGCATTGTCCTTTCATAAAAATCCCTTAAGCCGTTTTATATACAAATGACAAACATCCTTCCATCTAACATTTTGCTTTTACAAAATTAAAATTTGACCGAAATTCTTAAGGTTAAGGTGAGCATCGTGATGCAATCTGCACATATCGGTGAAGAGATTAATAATAAGGTAAATTTTAAGCAAGGTAATAACAAAATGTCTCGCTTTAGTACCCGTCCCTGGATCACCTTTGCTGTATTGATTGCTCTCTTCGTTGCACATGCGCCTTGCAACCGATTAAGAGAGAATACGAGAACAAAGAACATGTTTGAAATTAATATTCTTTATTAGCATTTATTAGGCCGCTAAATGGCCACTAAGGGTGGTCCTTAGCATATCTATATTACGGGCTCTGAGTATAATTAATTTAAAAAGCGCAAGATAAGAAATATTTTATTTAATTACACAAAAATGAATGAATTAGAACAGTAGTTGACGAAAATTATAGACACAAACTATACATAATGTTATTTATTTTAATATAACTTCTCGCCCGCGACTTCGTCCGTGCGAAGATAAAACTTAGTAACTAAGTAGCCTAGATGTTGTACCATAACTGTGCAAAACTTCATCAAGATCCGTTTAGCAGTTCCGAAGACAGCTTCGAACAAACATTCATGTACCAGTCAAAAATGTTTAAAAGTGTTACTTTTTACAAAAGATAAAGCCTAAAATAGAAATATGTTTTTCCTTTTGTTTTCAAGCCACCATTTTGATTTTAATTGGTTTTTAAAGTGATTTTTTTTACTCTAAAAATACACAGTGGCAGCCTGATTATAATAAGGAAATAGAATATTATGGTCAAAACAACAGTTTGGATCGTTCGTAATTATTTGATAATAGACTAATTATAACGAAATTCGCAAAAAATGCAATAATGACGTATATTAATAAGTGATTCTGGCATATATTTTTCTTTAAAACTATAAGTCAAGCTGTGATTGTGTCATTTTGAATGAAATCATTTTGTGGTAATTTACTATTTTATCAACAATTTGGTCCGATACTATTTAATTCATAGTAACAGCTCCGATACAAAAATTAGATAAGTCCTTCATAATTATTTTAAGTTATAATGATTCATTGCTCTCGAATGTACATTGTTCTTTTCGTTTAGGAAACTGTTTATTATACATTCGTCACATAAGTGGATGAAGGTGACAACCCACGAAATACAGGATGTCCCGTAAGTCGACGCTGGAACTGACTCGGGTGACAGAGCAAGTCATAAGAGACACCAGAAAATTATAAAAAAAATCTATGTCTAATAATTTTTGAACTGTAGCATTGTTAACTACAGCTGCTTTATAGCCTAAATTGCGTATATTTATGACCATATAAAATAGTATAATTCGTCGACCCTACGAAAGTAGTATATGTAAGTGAAGGTGATGATAAAATAGTATACTTATCATCATTATCATCAATCGTAGCCGATTTTAATGCCAGTTTCGGCCCGCCTTCGGGAATTGCCATTGCAAACTTGCCAGATTCAGCCCGCCGTCAAATGCCCGGGCCGGGCGCCGTGGGCCGAGCTCGCGCATGCGCGATAAGCCTTCGTTACGAACGGCTCTATACAGAGACGGACTATGGAATTACCCAATTAATATTTTTCTCCTATTGTCTAAATATATTCAATAATCTTTTGAAGCTAAAAATAAAAATGTAGTCCTGGGGAGTTATCCAAAGTATTTTACGATTGGCCATATCGCTGATTGAATAGACAAAAATGGATAAAACTGACAATGACATTTAATAAGTCACGTGCATGTCACGTGTGAGATATCAAAAGTTACGAGTATTGTCGGTTCCATACATTTTTGATGTTCGTTATCAAATCGCTTTGTAGCGTAACCAAAGTACATTGGGTAACGCCCCTGTTCAATATTAACATGTACTGTAGTAATAAGTTACGCCTTTATAATTATTTAACTATGTTTATATTTTAACTGCAGTTAATCTCGGCCTTTTTATATATTTTCAATTTCGACATGTGAAATAAAGTATTATTTTCTTATGCCTGTATCAGCGGAGTTTAGTTTTAAGACTCAATATCTTTCAATAGTAAATGACACGGCTGCTTAGCGACTTATTTAAAGCTAATCGAAAAATATAAACTTGATTACGATGTTTTAATTTCCTTTGTTCTCGAATATTCCAACGGTTGCAAGGCGCATGCGCGAACTCAATGCAGCAGGACGCCATATCCCAGGGACGGACTACCAACCTAACCGCTTTGTTCAAGTGTTGTTTATTAATTCCCGAACCAACCCTGGATATTAAAGGTAAGGTTCGACCCATGATTGGCTCCATTTTCCGCAACTCCACAACTAGCGCGTATTTTTCGTGAATACACATATCTTTGATTTTCTTCGCCGATATGTGCAGGTTGCATCACGATGTTTTCTTTCACCTAAGAGCGTTAGGTAAATATGTACATATGGGAATCGAAAATCACATTAGTACATGGCGGGATTCGAACTCGGGACCTGCAGTTTACAAGTCAAGAGCGAAACTCCTGAGCCACCGACGCTCAACCCTGGATATTGCAATATATTTTAGTTCATAAATCACTGACCATTAAATTGATGTTGTCCATCATGATGTTTCATTCCTGAAATTAGCATGTTAGTACATGGCGGGGATTGAACCCAGGTCCTACAGATTATAAGTCAAGTGCTTAACCTCTTAGACAACGAAACTGTAAGCGGGAGACTAAGGGAACGCTAAGATGAACCAAAACAAAATTGAGCTTTATAATGTTGAAAGAGTGTTTAATTTTATTTAGCAAGTGTTTCTAGGACAAGCATAAAAATATGCGATAACTAAAATTCAACTCTGTTGCAATGGAATAAAGATTAATTTTATTTGCGATAAAAATCGGCTCGCAGAGACCGTTCTGTTTGAACAGACCTAAGCGCATGTGCAAGGATGCAATCGATGCAGCTGTAGGTGGCCCGGGAGGACTTTTTGTAAGAGAGCTGGTACTGGCAATAATAGGGTTCGGACCAAATGTAATTGGTAATTAAACTTAGTTGATTGATTGGTTTATTAACCGCACACACAAAATTGTTTTAGACATCGCCGTTTATTACTTCATTGACCCCCAAAGTTGAAAACAAAAAAACGAAAAGTGGAAATAAACTGTGTTCAATATCAAGGAATCATGACAGCTCAAGTCTTTGTTTAATGTGACATTGAAATATACCATGAAGAAAAAAAAGAGCCAAAAAAATTTGTCCCTCCAAACTGTGCCGCCCTAGGCTTAAGCCTTCTCAGCCTATTGATCAATCCACCACTGTTCGAAACAGCTATGCTGTAATACATGTTTAACGACAGTGGAAACTCGATGTTAAACATGACATAGCAACGATAAACATTGAAACGGTGGAATTTTCCTACGCCCGACAAACAACTTATTTCCTAGAATTAATGTTCCCTCTAATCGATACACGTGAGCGTGGGTTTTTCGCAATACGCATGATCAGAACCCCCATAGCATTGGTTATCGGCACGTTCCTTGAAAGTGGGAGGAAACCTGTTTAAGGAAAAGTTTTTAATATCACCCTCCTGCCCTTGTCTCTACGGAGAGTAGTCACAGTATTTATTCCTACATATTTCTCTGTCATAACGATAGAAATTAGAGAAGAGAACGTCGGTGAAGCTGTTGTTAAATTCGACCGAATCGGATTGAAATTTACCTTTACACGTCGAGGTTAGATCGCTTATGATCAGGCCTTTTGGTTCATCACAACATACGCATTTATGATATTAGTTAAAGATATAGGCAGAGATTAGAATAGATAGAAAATTATGTGCTAAATTATTATTTAAACATAACTCATACGGCTACGTTTCCGCAACTCCACGACTGGCGCGTATTTTGCGTGAGGGCAGGTCTTCAGGATCACTCCAGTCAGCCTAGCTGTCTAAAGAACCCTAGCAAGAGTAAACTGACTCTACTATCAACGCACAGCCTAAAGTACTGGGTATAGAAATAAAATGTTGCATAGCGGTTTCTATTAATACCTAAGCGAGCACTAAGAAAGGATTTTACGAAATTCAACCCCTAAGGGTCTGAAATGCCGGTCCAAAGTTTGTATGGAGCAATGTAAACCCTTTTTCAGAATTGCATGAAAATTGGAATAAATTGTTTCATCATCATCACCAGCTCACTATACGTCCCCACCGAGGGGCAAAATTGTTTACAGCATGAATAATTAACTACGCCATTTAAGAATTTTGCAATTTAAAAAAAAAACTTTGTTTCGAACTTCGAAACTCCACGTGGACGAAGTCGCTGGTGACCGCTCGTACATGATAAGACACCACTTAAACTAACAGTCCATACAAATTTTGAAGTCTGTTGTTTTGTATGCGGCGCTCACTTAAAAATTAGTTTTAGTATTAAGCTGATTATAATGTAAGCATAGCATATGATGGTAATAGAAAGCTCCAGGGTTAGCAGTTGAACAAGTGATCATTTTTATTATCTATTATATATGGGTTTGTAAAGACTTTATAGAGTATGGACACCTTAGTATTTCGAAGTACTTCATATAATATCCAATTTTACTTTTTCGAATATCTAGGGGGATGCTGACCTCCCCCCCCCACACCTGTTCACCTGCCACCCCACCAACTACCACCTCATCGACGATCTTACCTTATATGGGCATTTCAACTACGCGAAAACACGAGGGGTGGCAAGTCTCGCTGATTGGTTCCCCGATTTATTGATCTCGTCACTAGGCGACGGTGCAGCGCCATTTTGCTAACAGTCTATTAATAGAATATCCCCGATAACTGCGCATATTAGCAGGTATCGGAGAGCCGGTATTTGTCCGCCTGAGTCCGCCTCTGTACCGCTTACTCGAAGCACTATGCGCATGCGTCAACAACTGATAGAGGAAAAATAACGTATGTATAGACTATTCGAGAACAAAGGAATAATCTCACTAATTATTATTAATGCAAAAGTTTGGATGGATGGAAGATGTATGTATGTTTGAAGATATACAGAACAGCTGATCTCGATGTTTTTTTCACAGATGTAGTAAACGGTCTGGAAGAACACATAGGTTTACTAACAAAGTTTTTTTTTAATTTCGCGCTCAGACGTACGCCGGCGACACGTTATTTTTTAGATTTTTCGAATTAATGTCGTTAAAAATGTTTTTACTTGCAAACCATTAAAAAAAATTTTATGTTTCTCCATTCTTTAGGAAATACTTAGTTTATGCTAGCTTAAATATTTATCCTACTAATATGTATTTGTTCTTATTAACCGACTTCCAACAGAAGGACGTTATCAAGTCAATGAGTTTTTTTTGTTTGATTCAAAATAGCTGTCATTTGGTCCCATTCTTTTTAGAAAAAAAACTATAAAGTAGTTTTTTAGTTATTTCTTATAAACATGAATAAATAAGACTTTTCTGCTTTCTCGGCTTACGTAGCCTAAACTATAGGTCCTATGAAAAATTCGGTTGTACCTGATTGTAGCTCTTGAAATCAACTTAAAGTCTGCGATGGCATATATCTATCTTCTATGATTTTCTCAAAATAATAATTTTTTCTTAAGAAAATTTAACTCTACTTACGACGCTATTATTCCAATTCCCTATAATGCCTTATCCAAATAAATCTGTTCAGTATCGGGAGAATTTAATGTAGATTTATAATAGTCCTTTTAAAGTCAATTTTAAAGTCAACTTACTTTTCTTTATGTAGACAAATTATAATATTGAATGCTTACTGCACCAGCTGCGCCCCAGCAAGAGATCCAATCGCCAAGCAATCGCATACCAGCATAATTAAGAATAATTTATAGGAATATTAACCACCCATCCCGGCTTCGCACGGGTCCAATGCTGATACTAAATACACTACAGAAAAACTGTGAACGTTGTATATAACAGCCATATTAATAATAATTGCAGCCGTGCGAAGCCGGGGCGGGTAAGATATAAACCTTCCTCACCTCTCTGTCTGTTAAAAAGCTGTATCAAAAATCCATTGCGTAGTTTTAAAGATTTAACCATACATATGGATATAGGGATAGACGAAGCAACTTTGTTTTATACTATGTAGTGATTACCCACGATGGACAGAAATTAAAGTGTTAGGATATGTGTCTTGTTTATTATGGTATGTGTTTTTTTTTAATTTAATGATAATTTTATTTATCGGAGGCCAAGGTTTAATAATTAAAAAATCTTTCTCATACCACAAAGCATTTTTAGCGTGATCAATTTTTTATTTATGACAAATGATTGAATAGACTAATAGTGATTTCATTCATAAATACCACAGGAGCTTCAACTTGGTATTAGTGTATAAAAAATAATCTATACTAGCAAATACTAATGCGCTCAGCTTATAACGGACTCGGCCTCGTCTATAGTAGCTGTAATCTTTAACTATCTGTTTTGCCTCATTAGGTTTATTACAATAGCTAGGTTAATTAAGGTTAGCCTATTTTTGTGTACAAGCATTAACTACCCTACAGTGAAAATCCCTTAAAAAAATTTCAGCAGCATCTAAAGCCTTGTACGCACCTGAATAGTATTTTAGTCGAATAGCCTGTAATTTAGTAATGAAAAGTGTCCGAACAGCAACATATTCGTAGAATAGATTAGTAAATCCTATTTTCGGATACTTAATACTTGCTACTCGACTATATTACTATCCCGTTGCTAGCAAGGCTACTGGAATTAATACAATTCAGTCCATTTAAATTGTTTTATACTTATTTTGGTTTTTTTTTCTTCCGTGGACATTATTTCTCCTCTTTGTCCTACTCTCGTAGTGTCGGCGGAGCAGATTTCTCGAATAGAAGCAAAGCATAAATATTATACTAGATTTAAAGGTATTCTCGCACTTGGCAATGAAACAAGTTAATGCACAGCTAATATTTATTAAATGTAATACACAGAAAATGTAAACAATTACATTTTCACACAGAAATTATACCAGCCAGCCATTTAAATCGCAATGCGTACATTTTAAGAATGTATTTATACATTATTTAATACAATTTTGACCATAAATAGCACAAAACATCACAATTCTAGCAAATATGTACATTAAGAAGTTTTTATTTATAAATAAATAAAATAATATAAGAAACAGACAATTAGGCGATATTTGATATCCTTTAGTTGGCCATTAAATCTTAAGGCTACAGACGTTCAGTTTCATCTTTACAGTTCCACTGCGCAGTTAAAACTGACGTGTGTAGGCAAAACGGTCCAGTTCGACATTTCAAATTTACGTATACGTCAATTTTAACTGTACACTCGAACTGTACAGTTAAAATTGATCGTTTGCAGCTAGGTTTACAGTATGCAATGTATTAAAAGTTAGTTACGCGTCGCCAACATAATACAATACGTCTTATGTTGGCGACGCGTATCTATGTATGACCGTCTTTGAGATTATGTCGCGAAAGGGGAAAACCGACTATAACCTTGTTCGCACCAGGATAGTATTTTAGTGTAGTAGCAAGTAGTCTGAACAAAGGATTTACTAGTGTTCGGACTCGTTTAAGCCTAAACCTACCCACTAGGGTAGTAATTCAGTAACTAAACGTGTCCGAACAGCAACGTTTTAGTAGAATAGATTAGTAAATCCTTTGTACGGATACTTGCTACTTGCTACTCGACTACAATACTATCCTAGTGCGTACAAGATCACCAGGTTTCGAAGATTTACATCGCATGTTAGGGTTAAGCAGCAGAAGCAAAATACGCCATAACCAAGGGTTCGTTAAATCGGAAAGAACCCAAAAAGCGATCTCGAACCATAGCTTAAAGTATTTTAATGTTGTCAAAACGTATCAGAATTCTTCAGTAAAAGTAACAAATTCGCATAAATTATATTGTTATTCAGAAGTTGCAGTAATTCAAGAAACGGTGTCAGAAAGAATGGAGCGACTCAAACGAATAAGGGGACACAGACCGGAGCAGATTACAGCAATTAAAACTAAGCTTTATTGGATGGAGACAAGGTTTAATTTTATTTTACATCCTTTTTACGACTTCGCTTGTTAAATTACAAAGAAATTAAACCAAGTATCAATTACGAACAATTATATTTGCAATAAAAAATCTGCTCTGCTCTTTGCCCCGGTATGTCTGAATACCCACTAAGAGAGTCGTTGAAAAACAAGAATTTGTTGTGTTCCCCTCATAGTTGGACAATGGTAAAGACATGTTCTTTATCATTCAATTTAAACGAAGTGCAAATATACTATAGAAACGGGACTTTAATACAATAAATGTGAAAGTTTGAATCGATGTTTATTCGAATGTATCAACAGACCGGTAACGATGATTTTTATTATTTTTTTTATTGTTTTTTTTTTTTGGATCTTGGCTTTGGCGCCCCTTAAGGATGGCACACGGCATTGTACACTTTGCATATATAGTCTGCCCTGGTCGTAAAACTTGTATTATATCTTCTGAGAGATGAGATTAAAAAACTATACAATTTTCTCTCTCAATGGAGAATAAGCATAATCAAACGACTTGTATTTTCGGATCAACTTCTTCAGAGATCTCCTTCTTTTATTCTGGGCTAATGTACACTATCGGCCAAAATAATTGTCTATTCCCAAAGATATTGTCATTTTTAATTTTTCGTAAATTAAAGACCATAATAAATAGTATATGTTTATTGCAAATTTTCGATAAATACATTTTAATGAAAATAACAATGAAAAAACTATTTAAATTCGTAACGCGGGAATTCATGGACAACTTTCATCATCACCACCAGCTCACTCTGTACGTCTCCACCGAAGGGCTCGGAGCATACCCTAAAGGTTTGACTAGGTCATATAGTCTAGCACGTTCGCCCAGTGCGAGTCAACTTCACGCAAATCTTTGAACTTCTTCACCGTGTGCAGGGGTTGTATGACGATGTTTCCCTTCGCCGTAAGAGCATCGAGTAGATATGTGTGAACAACTTTACGTACTGTTACACTTGTAACAGTATGACTATTAACAGTGTTACGTATTTAATATGTATTTTACTTCTTTAAATTGATTAGCCGCTTACAAATGCTTTACGTATTACTAGTAGCAGTAAGTTCGACCCATGACGGGCTCCATTTTCCGCAACTGCTACGGACTAGCGCGTATTTTGCGTGAATACACATATCATTGAATTTCTTCGCCGATATGTATAGGTTCCATCACGATGTTTTGCAATTATTAGAGGGTCGGGTAAATATGTACAAATGAAACTCGAAAAACGCTTTGGTATGGCGGGATTCGAACTCGGGACCTATAGTTTTCAAGTCAAGATGTAAACCCTTGAGCTACCGACGCTCTTACTTTACGTATTATATTTTTGACTAAGGTTTTGTGTTAAGTTACGTAATTTCGGACAGTTTATTTCGTCATTTTTTTATTCCGTTCCATTCCTCTTCGTTATTCTCTTACCGATAGTTTTGGTTGACATCTATAACAAAAAAAAAGAGAATTAATATTTGTAAAAATATTAAAAAACTTTTTAAAACATTTTTTTACAACACATAACATCAACTTACCTTTGAATTAAATAATTTAATATTTTTTGCTGCATCAATCACTATTTCAAATATAACAAATCCAAGCATGAACGTATATCGTGCGCAAACGGTTTGCGTCCATCCCATTTTAATGTTCAGTAATATTTTTCCTCTAAATAACTTTGTATTTTTTTTATTTTTGTATGTGTTAAAATAACTCAAGAACTACTGAGCCGATTTAAATTCTTTCAACATTAGAAAGGTATGGTATATTTTTTAACTCCCTGCGGACGAATTCGCGAGCAAGAGGCAGTACACAAAATAAAGTAATAGAAGATATAACATTTTTGGTATGTATTAAGACAAAAAATTAAAAAAAAAACATGCCGTGGGGAAATACTTTTGGCCAATAGTGTTACGAACATTTAAAATAGGTATTGCGCATACATTTTGTACGATCCCTTATAACACTTTGGCAAATATGACAAACAATTCCTTAATAATTATTATTAATTATTATTATTTAAAAAAAGAAATCCACCAATTTGATATTTTTTTATCAAGATCAATATATTCTCGATTCTTTCTGTTTTTTATTTATCTGTAAATCATTCATACAAGTTTTATGAAAAAAAGACCTAAACATTTTATTTAATCGGCGCTTCGGACAGCGCAAGGTCGATTATTTAATTATGCTCGTTAGACGCTTACGCAATATTTTTAATAACATCGAGCCATAAAAATATGCATATTTGAATATTGTTCATAAAATACCTTTATTAATTCATGTGTTTTATTCTAAAATCATTTCGCGCTCAGCTATAATGATATTTTTATTATTTCGTACAAATTACGATACCGAAAATATAATAAATTATATATAATTAAAAAACATCCGTGAAAATACCTTGAACCTAAAATATGTTTAAAATTCAATAATTATATAAAAATAAAAAATAAAAAGAAAAACTAAAAAAAATAATTATACAAGAGTTATAAATGAATATAAAAAAATGGATGCGCAATGCCTTCTAATAACTTTAAGAATTAAAACTTACCGATTTCGGTTGAGTAATCCAAAGTCCCAGGTACGAAAGATTGTAAGGATTTTAGCACACTGTGAACAAAGAACAAAGTATAGAGTCGGGTATTCGAGGGTCGGATTCAGGGGAGCGGCCGTAGCAGAGGAGGGGCGCATGTCCAAAACTAAGCTGATCAAGGATTCTTGTACCGCACATGCGCCATTTTATCGATCGAATGCATTTCCGGGTGCAATTGCATCACGGTGGGTACCTCCGTGAGAAATTATATCATACAAGATTCCATACGAACATTATACCATAGACAAATTGTATTTTACTCTGACACAAATTGCATTTACCTGGTAGCTAGCACTTACAATATTGTGTATGTGAACACTTTTTTCTTTTTATCTCAAAATAATGTTACAAAAAATACAGGATGAAAAATAACGATTTTTTCAAAATATCTGAATTCGATTCATATGAAGCCCGTATCGATTCAAAGTTTAATCGATGTTTCTTAGCAGGTCGCCTCACTATGGAGTTAAAATTGTTAAACGTCGAATGTGACCTATAATCAAGGAATTTGCATACTACATAGGAATGCGCGCTACATACTAAGAAAACGGTCCGAGCAGGACACCAAAAACTGAAGCACGTTGTCCCGTTCTAATAGTGTAACCACAATTTTAATAAAATCGTGGACATTCACAAAACACTGAAGTCCATGACCCTTAAATTTCGTACTTGGTTTAGAGATGAAAACCTCTACTATGATAGGAATGTTTATTTGTGTCTATCAAACCTTTGAAATTTTCATAGGCCTATTGTGATGAGGAAGAAATTAAACATCATATTTATGTTGAATTCTTTTTAATATTGAATGGTCACAAAATACAAAGTCAAATCGCAACAAACAATTTATTACAGGTTGATAGACTATAAATGCTCTGAGTAGTTAAAGTTTTAGAACTTGAAAACATTATCGTCTTTAATTTCAAATAATATTTATAATTATCTTAAATTTACAAATGTCTCTGTAATCGATTTCATTTAGATTCAACCTTACCGAAGCTCTTCTTGTAATAAAGTCAGTAGTACTAATGTTCTTAAAGCACACCTTTTGATGACCTTGCAAGTTTTTCAAGGGCACTACATTGAGCCATTTTTGTCTTACAAATCTGTTCATTCTTGGTAAAGCTAAAAACAAAAAATATGCATAGGTAAATTCATTCGATAAACAATTTGTACGAAAATTCTTCATTTACCGTAGTCTAGTGGTCACTCTACTTACTTATCATAACAAAGTTGTTAGGCTTGAAAACAAACCACTACAAGCTTATTTTCTTTTCTCTTTTGTATTGAACAGTCACTATTTATCTATTATATCATAAAATATATAAAAAAGTATTTAGAAGTACTAATACGAGTCAGAAAATGAAAAAATATATGACGACAATAAAAACCAAATAGGCCGCTTACCTGTGGAATGAAAAGCCACACTGAGGGAAGGATTAATTTCTACATCCACGAACAGATCACTTTAACACCATACTCAGCGAAAATGTAGTGGAATTAGTTTTATTTTAACAATTAAATATCTGACATAATTGGAAACTGACATATCAACCATCATAATTGACAGTTGACTTTTGTAGTAAGGCAGTTCAACAACATATTTGGTACCCGTAAACTTGGTAATATTTTATCATTATTTAGGTAGTTTGTAATAGTGTTTTTAAATAGTTTTCAGTGTTTTTAAATTATATACATGTATACGAACAATAAGAATATGTACTTCTCTAATTCTGTAAGCAATTTTAAAACCACTTAATACGACTTTTTTTGTCAGACCCAATTATTGGAAGAATATTTGATTTTGTAACAAATATTGGACACTATTTCTTTGAAATTAAATACTTTTTTACGACAAACTTCCTGTTAATATCAAAAGTGATCCATTTCGTGGTCATAAATTTGTTTACTGATTATGATACGTAAATCTAAACAGACTATAATAGAAGGACGCATATAACGAAAACATGTGTTAAAGGATCTGTAATTTTAGTGTAAAAAAATATTTTGGAAATTGGGAAAATTCTAAACGATGCTGACAACACTAGAAAGGGACAACGTGCTTCAGTTTTTGTGTTACTGCTCGGACCGTTTTCTTAGTATGCAGTGCGCAGTCCACTATAACGTCCTTGCCTATAATATTGGCCCAATTATTGCCATAGAGGTTCTCTTGAGACCTTTTTTTTTGTATCTCAGTTTTTATAAAAATAGAACTGCTTACTAGGGTTGCCAACTTCAAAAAAATCTCGTATAATCTTGGTAAAATGTTGTATTTTGAAATTACTTTCGTAAGATTTTTATGCATCGAAAACATTCTAAAGCCAAAATTGAAGCTTATTAAATTACTGGATGTAGGACTTTTGCGACTATCTTATACACGCTTTGTTTTTACCTTTTTATTTTAGTGTTGTAAAATAATCGTATGGAAATAGCCATTTTATCAAAATCTTGTATATTATTGTAAGAGGTATTTGTGATTGTAACCCCGTGCGTTTGGCAACCCTGCAACTCACGACCCTCTGTCAAACTTTTTATACTGTTACTCTGTTGGTCTGTTGCTAAGTCTTGTGTCATTGTCGATACCATAGAATGGCGCTGCTATCGGTTGGTACTGTCAGAAAAGATGTATCACCTGCATTGACCTTTTTGGGTTTCAGGGAAAATATTCAAAAGATACGCTGAGATAGAGTTATGTGATATCGCTATTCACTAAACTCCCCTTGGTGGCATGTACTTACGACATGAAGATAGAAAATAACGTAAAATTGGGCGCTAGTTGTCTACTATCATTTGGATTCAGTTATAGCAGCCGGGTCAGACTACTTTTAGGTTTATAATAACTTTTTTTTTAAACGTAACTAAACATAAAAAAGACAGAATAGTGAGCAAAAAGATTTTGTGACACTTTTTGACAATGACAGTGTGGGGTTACGGAGTTGTCATGATTAAGTTTGACGTATGCCCACCGGGTCATATATCCATGTCGTTCTATACAAATATTATGTGGCAGAAGTAACACCGTCGTCTTGTATGGGATGTTCAGAGTTATGATAAATATAAAAAAAAAATATAAGATAATCCATATATAATTTTTGAATCTTTGATATTTTGCGGCTCTTAAAACTTTTATTTCTTTAAAAACAATCTTATTAAGTATAGAACGTTGCTGTGTTTTTGAGTTTACACAAATTCGAATTTAAAAAAATTAAGAAAAGGGAGAAATAATGGAAGAAATAAAAATCATTATAAAGATCATCGGAACCTGCAGGGACATCTACATTCAACTAACTGATAACTTTTTAAAAAGTTTTATTTTCCATAACATAGATGACACTACGTATTTTGTTTAGCTTAAACAATAATAGCTTAAGATCCCAAAGGGCAGATCATAATTAGCTAATAATAATTATGATTTTTTTTTTCAAATTCAAATTCAAATTATTGTAGTCTGACAGTTTAACGCGTTTGTCGCTGACGGTTGTGGCGGCGTGGAACTATGCCTTGTCCACCAAAACACACGTTTATAAGATACAGAATTGTGAAATATAATTATTTTGTTGACTAATTATTTGTACAAATTAATTTAAAATAAACAATTATAAAAAGGTTTTATACAAACTATGTAACGCACTGGCTGTTGTGGATTCCACCGCGACTGTAATATCAGGAGGCTTTCCGACGAATGGGCGTTGTGGCGCGAAATCCAAAAGATGGAAGTCAATGTAAATTAGAGATAAATATCGTGTAATAATAAACAAACTACTATTTAATTCAGACTAACTTTTATCATAATCATAACCATATTATCCTGTTTTAAATACATTGATTTCAAGACATTTTGGTCGCCCTATAAATTAAAATGTTATCATTTAAAGAGAGATGAACAGTTACCTTTAATTTCAAGATAAATATCGCATCAAATTGAAAGTAGACAGTGAATAGTATGCGAAGAGGAGTGTCTGTGGCCCCCTGAGCTCTGGCAGTGGGTGGAGGGCGGAGGCTCGAGCCACGGGGCGGCGGGTGAAGGGCGGCTAGCGCCAGGCATCTAGCTACAGGTGGCGGGCATCGGGACACGCCGGCAGTCGTCCGCCGTCTCCGTTATCGAGGACACGAGTCCTTTGTGCGTGCACTGTTACCGCTCAAAATGGCTGATGATATAGAGATCTTAGAAGACATCCAGGGCTCGCTGGAAATTATGTCTTCCCGCATAGCTGAATTAAACATAAGGATTGAAAATATATCCCTCGTGGCTTTTCCGGAGAGGCACACCTTCGCCGAGCAGCTGGCGATAATGAACAATAATCTCGAGATGATTACATGGAGATTCAACTATTACGAGCAGCAGGCGATGATGTGTGACCTAGAAATAGGTGAAGTGCCCGAAGTACCCAACGAAGATCTCATCGACCTTACGCTCGTGTTCGGAGAGAGGCTCGGGGTTCCGATAGAAGAGGGCAACATTGTATACGCCAGGCGGCGGGACCGGTGCTGGCAGGCGGAGACGTCGCGCCCGCGGCGCATCGTGGTGCGGCTGACCAGCTGGTACATGCGTAATGCCGTGGTCGAGGCGGCCCGCGAGCGTCCCTACATCACCACCGCCGAATTCGGGCTGCCCGGCAACAGCGGCCGCATATACTTCAACGAACGCCTCAGCCTGCTCAACCGCCGTCTCTTCCACCTGGCGCGCGATGAGTGCAGGGCGAATGGCTGGACCTTTGTGTGGGTCAAGCACGGCAACATCTACGTGCGTAAACAAGAGGGAATGCCGCATTACAGGATTAGGAACGAACGGCATTTAGGTCAGGTGTTCTTGGAACATCTTGATGATTCCGATTAATTCTCCATCGATCTAACATTTTTTTATTATATAAAAATCTACATGTTCGTCTGTGTGTCTATGTATTCTTAGATATAAATTAATCGTTGAAGTGGAATAGTGTACAATTACCGACGGTGTATTGAGTGACCGTTAGTCACTGTGTCGGTAATTACCACCTTGTAATGTAATATGTAAGATTAATGTTAATATTTTAAACTCCTTATCCTTATAAATATTGTATCGTTAGCTAAAACTTTCTCGATCCGCGACAACGAACATTGTAAACATAACCTAGAAATAATTTCTGGATCGCCCGACTTTCTGTTTATTATTAAAAGAACATTCATTGTATATATATACTATCGTAATTGTTTTTATATTAATAATTTCGGACAACATTGTTTATTTATAAGATTTAGTGTAATTAATGTATAACTAGCATGTAATTTTAATGATCTCTGAATGTCTATCATATCAAATAAAGTAAGATACGCCTGTCTGAGTTTTATTACGGATACTAATATTACATCTAAACACGTTATTACACTGAGCAATGAATCTCACGATGTCAAACCTCTTATATTCAGATGTTTAAATAAACAAACAACATATAAACTACATATTTGAACCGGTTATTTCGACAATCGCTAAAAAAATAGGAACCCCTGCCATAATAGAGTTACATTTCAGAAGACAACAAAATGAACACTTCTGATAAACTAAAGATAACGAGACAAAAATGATAACGTTAAAAGCGACATCTTATCTTCCATTCCCTTTACTACTACATCTTTGCAGTTCGTAGTTCTTGAGTTTCTTTTTTATAATATTAGTATAGATACAGACTGGATTGTATCCACGAAGATACGCATAGCCGTTTCGATACCTTCAAACAAACAAATAAACATCTATCCACCGTTACTTTCACATAACTACCACTAAATAGTATAAAGCGAAGTCGCTTTCTCTGTCCCTATGTCCCTATGTAAGCTTAAATCTTTAAAACTATGCAACGTACATATTATTACAATAACAACAGAGCAGAAAAGAGTACAGACCGCGAGTCTGCAGTTTTAGTTTTAATAAAATAAAAACTGTGCAACGGATTTGGATGCGGTTTATTTTAATAGACAGAGTGATTGAAGATTTAGATTTATATGTACAAAACATGCATTAAACAGTGTAGGAACACTTATTTTTTAGCATTCTAATGTGATGTAAATAATTATATATTTTCAGCATTTTTTTAGTGTATTTAGTATCAGCATTGCAATCGTGCGAAGCCGGGGCGGGTCGCTAGTTTATATTAGTCAGATTTCAATGTATAGTTCGTAAGTGTCTGCATCTTTATGAAATATCTTCAATTAACAAAATCAATATTTTCTCTGTTGAAGATCTCTGGGCCGGTTTCAAAAATTATTTTACCGTTAGAAAGCTACATTATCACTGAGTAAATATATGGTACATATTTTAATTCCGCACGAACGAAGTCGAGAGCAACAGGTAATTAATTATAAAAATATATCTCATTCGATTAATATGATCATCTTGAATCATAAATGTAAGACGAATCTTCAACGAAATCATAAACATTACAAGGATATAAGAAAAACCTGTTTTTTTGACCGCAGTGTCACATTTAGTATTTGATTTGTTTATTTACCTTTAATAAAATTGTTAATTTATACATTTTACTTCCTTTATTATTGTAATATGGCGGCAATCGCGAGCCCGGGCAACAGGCGCTGTAGACGCAATACAAACTCGATGCACCACCCAAGACACTTTCATTTCAATATGAACTTTAATACCAACGCATAAGTTGCATTTTACACTGTAACTTATCAGATCAATCGTAACTGCACAACTCATACCACTTTCCTTAACCCTACGCCCACGCAGCTCGAGGAGAGCAGACATGGAATTTTCCATCACCCCCCAACCCAAACTCCCACTAATTCCCCCTATCAAACGCACCTGCGCAAATAATATATCAATTTACAATCAATACATTTGGGCCGCACTCGTAAATATAAATAACTTAATATTTTTTTCATATTTAAATAACTTTTTTTTAAAGCGTCGGTGGCTCAGAGGTTTAGCTCTTGACTTGTAAACTGCAGGTCCCGAGTTCGAATCCCGGCATGTACCAATGTGTTTTTCGATTTTCGATTTTCATATGTACATATTTACCGACGCTCTTAGGTGAAGGAAAACACCGTGATGTAACCTGCATATATCGGCGAAGAAATTCAAAAGATATGTGTATTCACGCAAAATACGCGCTAGTCGTGGAGTTGCGGAAAATGGAGCCCATCATGGGTCGAAACCTTTAACCTTTAACTTTTTTTAAATAAATAGGCCTTTTATAATAGGATCTGTGCTTTCACGACAGATAAGATAAAGGAAATGAAGGGATTCAGATTTACGTAACTTTTAAAAATAACGGTTCCCACAAATCATTCAAAAGGGATGAATTTAAAATCTCCCATTTTTTTGTTCGACGTATTCCTTGTTATCTCGTAGTCTTATTTCTAAAATGAGCATTTCAAAAGTAATTTTTTTTTACTTATTTCACAATGTTTCCTTATAAGCTTCGCAATTAACGCGCATGCGCAAATTCCTGTTAAGTCTTAAAATAGACAAGTTCTATGGCTTGAAGGTAGACGAATCAATAAAACCAGGCGCGGCGGCCATTTTGTAAAGATTCGTGTAACTACAATACCAAGAAAATCTCGTAAACTTACTGAAACATAAAGTTTTTCAAAATTGATACATTTCATACTAAGTGAATACTAAGACTTCCTTAGTGACGATTATGCAACTCTGAGTACGACAGTTAAGAAACTTGAATTTAACGGTTACTCTAGGCAGCACAGGGTAAAAATGCTGTCTTGCCAGATAAAATGCCACGACCTCACGGAAGACTTTACGAATTAGACATTTCAATTTCTATTCCGTGATCCTATTCAACTATAAATGAGTTATCATTTCTTTCTTCATCATCATATTCAGTCTTCTTTGTCTGCCCACGGCTGGTTATAGTTCTTCCCTAAACCACAGAGTGCCGTCCTCTTCCTTCCGCATCAAACAACTTTCCGCCGTGCACACTAAGACTTCGTCCACATGGAGGACGGCCCAAGCTCCTAGTCCATTCCGTGGCCCCCATTCGAGGACTTTCTCTGGCGTCGCTCACCTATCAGATGCCCATGTCCCCTTTAAAGGGGATAGGTCGCTAAAATCACTTTCTTTGCAATTTGTAGACTTGGATTTCTGGTTCTATTCGACCATAATCGTGATTTGTTTGGTCGATGATTTTTCTACGTCATAATACACACATACACTTATTTAGCAACGCATTTGTATTTTAAAGATTCGGCACATTATAAAAATATTAATCAATTATTCTGAAACATAACATGCTCGAAGCTTCACCACTCTCGTTTACTCATGCCACATGTAAATTGTGCATCTTGCCCGTTTGTAGTTTGCCTAGGCGAATTGAACACTCGATAAATTACATATCTTAATTAACCTTATATGAAAATCCCATATATATGATGTAACTCTATTCGTAAAAGGCGTCCACCAAATGAGAACATTCACAAAATTAATATTTTACTATCATCGATGCGGGCTTGTCCGCCATTCGTTATTAGGTGCACAAAAATGACAGCTTTCACCACGTCCATTTGGCATTGAATATAGACAAACATGGATCTAGCCCGGTAGGGACAGCGCTGCTATAGGTTGGTCTGCTCTCAAAAATTGTGAAAAATGTACACGGGTCTAGGAACATGGATATAGAAAATAACATAAAATGGAACGCAATTTTCGTTATTCAAATTACCTTAGACTATTAATATATAAGACCGCTGGCCAGCGTGTCGCCGAAAGGGACAAAACATCTAGGACATGTATATTTCACTGCCACTTTTACACCCCAAAACACTACAACGCACCATGTTTATGTGAAGTGACATTGCACTAATAGTTCACAATTTGTTTACAATAAGAATTGTTAACTTTTATATTAAAAAAATGGTGATAAAACACTGACAGAAAAAGGCATTTTGGGCATACCGAAGTGCCGCCATATAAAAAACCGGCACGCCGGGTGAAACAGAAGATAGTGCATTCTATCTCGTTCTTTTACAAGACAGCGAAATAAGTCCTTCTTTTTTCTTGTGTGAATGAGACAAGTATATCCAGCGGTCTATAGTCTTCTTTGTCTAAGCAAATTACAGACTGCCTGCAGTTCTCGATTTGTCAGTGACATAGAAACAGTGGAGGCGGCGGAGCCGCACAGGTTGGCTCGGAGAAAGCGACGCGCCCATCTTACTTTCACTCTACTCAAATATCGTGTCATACGTCTGCACACGAGTTTATAATATTAACCATACTTGCAAATCATACCATACATCTACGGCAACACGCAGGGACCCCGCTGCCATATGCAAAGTGTGCAATGCACACTGGCGTCATCCTTAAGGGGCGCCAAGGAAAAGACATTAATAAAATTAAAAGTTCAGTTCTTTGTTTTATTTGAAGCACCTATCTACCATCAAAAGATAATTCAAAATGGTTAAGGGGCGCCAAAATTAATCTTGCACACAGGCGCCAGTAACCCTTACGCGGGCCCTGGAAAAACGGCACATCAACGACATAATAAATCTTTTCAATATTGGGTGGTAACACGAAAGGATAAGATACGGAATGAATATATTAGAAGAAGTCTGAAAGTAGTTCCTGTGTTAAAGAAATTAAGGAGAAAGAGGTTGGCATGGGATGGTCAAAAAATATACACACTTTTGCAGTATACAAAAAACCAGCATTGCTGTGACGGCAAACTGACAGAGAGTGTCGACAGTCAAAATATCTCAACAGTGCTTCAACATCTTCGCACGAATTGTCCGGCTCGCCCGGTGAAATACCACGACATAGAAAGCAGGCGTCAAATGGAAGCAATTCCGTGTTTCGGCCGATGAGTGTGGTGCCGGAGGCCTAATTTTAGTCCACTTTCTTTTCCTATCCTCTTCTTATAAGGAAATGATGGGAAGGGAAAGTGGATATGGCAGAGGAGGGGACGTATAGAAAGAGGAATAATCCTCTTGCTACGCGGCTCCTCCTCCGTAGATTAAGGGTAGGCAAGGCATCTGCAATTGCAGATGTCTTTGGGCAGAGGTCGAATCGCTATTTCAGCAAATCTAGGTGGCCGCTTGCTCGTTTGCCACTTCATAATATTAAAAACAATCTTCTATACAGCGTTTAAAAAATCGCTTAGCTATCAGCACGATCAGGGTGCCGTTAGCGTGACTCTAAAACCTTCCTATTTACCAGGAATAACTTAACAAGGGATAGCAAATTATTTTCCACACTAGGTTATATCGAAAGAACATACAATTCTAGTGTCGAAAGATAAGGAACGAATCCGACCGAAGCACGAACAATAGTCACTGTAAATAAATACGATAACTGATTTTGTAAAACCAGTTTAGTTAAAAAATACATTATTATTATAAACTAGCTGTTGTTGGCTACTTCGTCGTGGAATTAAAAAAATATAGCCTATGTTACTCGGGGATAATGTAGCTTTCTAATGGTGAAAGAATTTTTGTAATCGGCCTTAGTTCACGAGTTATTTCAATGCATACAAAAATCTCTTAATAATATTAGTATTAAATATTAATTGTGCACTGTTTAATTTATCATTGGAAATAAATAAGACAATGGAAACTTTCCATCATCTATGACAGAAAGAACGCAGAGATTCAGGAGCTCATGACCGAGCCGCCATTGCGAGCATAGCAAGCACATAGCTCCGCTGTCTCGGTCATTTCCTATGATGATAAGATTTGGTCAAAGATCGAAGAAACGAGATAGGAATCTTTTCATGTATAAAATAGTTGTTATGCACAGACCGTAGGTATTGTGGAATAAATAATGCAATGGTTCCCACACTGATATGTGATCCAGTTAAAATTGCATATCCGTCTCCATACAATCTCGAAGCAATCATTTTATTATACTATCGTGTGAAGAGATAAGCAGGATATTAAATGACAACACTTGGTGCGGAAACTGCAGATTACATGTCAATTTTAATATATACTTCTATACTAATATTACAATGAAGAAAACTGTTCTTTTTATATTGAAATAACTCAGTAACCGCTCGACCGATTTCAAAAATTCTCTCACCATTAAAAAGCTGCGTTATCTCCGAGTAACATAGGCTATATTTGTTAATTCCACGCGGACGAAGTCGAACAACAGCAAGTTTGCAATAAAATATTTGCCACAAACTTTTCTCTAATGTTCAAGTCGGTTAACTTAGCTTATAAAGTATAGCCGTTGCTCGTGACTTCGTCATCGCGTAATAAATTAACTGTTATTCCCGACTTCGTAAGCGTGGAATAAAAAAATATAGCCTATGTTACTCGGGGATAATGTAGCTTTCTAACAGTGGAAGAATTTTTGAGACCGTCCGAGTAGTTTTTGAGTTATTTCAATATATACAAAAATATAAATCTTACTTCTTTCTAATATTACTATAGGTAAACTATTCTCCCGAATAAAAAAACTATATTCCAGTAAAAGTCCCGTCAATAAAGGTCCAATTTGGATATTTACTCAAAAAAAAACAAACATAATATTGATAACATTAGTTATTTGCTGTTTGCGGTCACATCGTTCACGAGAATAAAAATATATTACTCGGCGAAAATATTACTTTCTAATGGTGAAAAAATATTTGACATCAGCCTAGTAGTTTGTGCGCGACTTCGTCCGCGTGGAATTTAATAATATAGCCTATGTTACTCGAGGATAATGTAGCTTTCTAATGGTGAAAGAATTTTTGAAATCGACCCAGTAGTTCTTGAGTTATTTCAATACAAACAAAAATACAAATATACACAGTTTCTCTCTTTATAATATTAGTATAAAGTATAGATATAGAATACAAATCTTTCCTCTTGATGTTAGTATAGATTCGGTATAAGCAATGCCAATACTTCTCCATTTCATTAATATAATAATAACGATGGACGAAATATCAAGGAAAATATAAAGTCCCTAAGATGTAACCTTGACCGTTTATTAGGGCTACCGCATTCCTTGTGTAAGCATCGATTGAAAGAATTGTCGATGATACGAGACGAAAGCCAATTAATAACGTCTGCACATCTTCGATGGACTCAATTATCTTAAATTAAGGGGTAAGAAGTTAGTCGACAACAATATATCTTTGTCAATGTAAATAAAGTTTTTATTTTTATCCCCACTAGTTGTTGTTCGCGACTTCGTCCGCGCGGAATTTAATAATATAGCCTATGTTACTCGGGGATAGTGTAGCTTTCTATCGGTGAACGAATTTTTGAAATCGCCCCAGTAGTTTTTGAGTTATTTCTAAAACTGAAGTACACGGGTCAGTTTTAACTGCAGTTGAACTGTACAGATAAAGCTGAGCTGTCTGTGGCCGGCTTTAGTATAATAAACGCTAGATTGATCGCATCACAGTAGTGATGTTAGTAAAAAATCTAATTATATTACCATCATGTTTTGAATGACGCCAGCAATTAGAACGTCTAGTTCACTCAAAAAACGAAACATAAACATTATTGCCTTTAACATTTTATACTGACATTATTGAATTTTAAAATGTACGGTAGAGATATTATAATATAGTTTTTTGACGTAATTATTAATGTCTCAGTAGCGCACATTACTGTACAAAATATTATATTAAAAAATAATCTTAAAGATGAAATACTATTTTTTTTTATTAAAAGTATCAATTACCTTTAAATTTTATGAATTTAATATTTATTTTAGTTTAATGACATATTTTGGCGACCGTCTGCGCCTGCGCATACAAGGCGCGGCAGCTGATCTCAATAAATTGTGCTTGCGCTTGCGACGCGAACGCGAACGCGTAAATTTTAAATTAAATAAAATTCCAGTTCATAAAGTACTTACCGCGCCCAAGCCCGCTACTGGCACGGTCTCCCCGCGACATGGTTACAGATTGTTAAATTTAGAACATTCGAAAAGTTCATTATCACATTTCATTAAGTATAAATCCATATGCAACACTCACACGCACCTTAGCCTTTCAGAAACATAATGAGGGCGTGCGAAAGAGATGCATGATATGTGAAGTTCGAATGAAAAGTGTAAACAATTATTTTGACAGTTTTCATGTCAAAACATCAAGTCAATGTTACCAGGAGACCGCTGCCCTCATTAACTGCCATACAAGTGCCGTGAGCCCTGAATATACAAAAGGCTATGTACTAGTGTACTAACTACATTAGAACTATCTAAAAAAATCAGCACGAAAGCAAGTGAGGAATGGAAATCTACAAACAAAGTCTTTTGAGCCAATATTCTTGATAACTTTACCAAAAATTATGATCTTATGAGACGGTTTCTATAATATTATTTAAGAGAAGATTAAAGAAATAAATTGAAATACTTATTTGGTTAGTTAGGCTTCTTAATCGGTTAGTTAACTATCCTAGTAAACCTTTCTTTCTTTCTAATTACAGCGATCATGGTTGTAATAGATTTATAAAATTGCGCATTAAAATATCGTTTAAAAACGGCAATTTGGAAGAAAAAAATACTATTACCCTGTGGTAGTGGAAACCAACGAAAAATGTATTAGAGTAAATTAAATTAAAACGTACTACATTTTAATGGTTATTCTAATTTTAACCTTTTCAAATAATAAAGGTTTTAGTTTTAAGATGAACTATAAGCTTATAGCTGGTAACACTGTTAAATTATTTTGTCTCTTAGGCTAAAGGACACTGATATCCAATGCCTTATAAATTAAAAAAATATATATTGTCTCTGTCGCCCAGGGCTGGATTTGTAGGAAATATTCTATATATAATATTGTAAAGCTCATGGCTACCTCTCCCACTCCTACCGACCGCGACCCACGTCGTCTGGCCAGTACCGCCAGCAACACAGTACACTTTATTCATTTTTTTGATGTTTTTATTATTGTTAGTAAGTAGTAATTTATTCAATGTTAAAAATCTCCTTATGAAGTTTTTTGTTTGATTTTACATCAGTTTTTTTTAGATACCAAGAATTGATAATCAACTTATGCACAATTATATTTTATTAGTTTTATGAGAGTTCTTTTTGATTCGGGCGGATAGAGTCAGGAACGATAGACAGGGACATTATAATAGCGAACGTTTTGAACGCTGGATGGATAAATGGCTGCTTTTTTTTACGTCCGCGCCGACGCCGGACAGAGTCACAGGACACAGCTAATATTGGATATATTGTAACAACTATTTTTGTAGGCTATTTTGTCAACCCTACTGCTTCACAAGTCCGTCGCCAGTGCTTCTGCGCAAGGATAATTATATTGATTTAGGTCGCACTATATTAGTCCAAATTCGTATTATAGGCATCATCAGCAGGGTATGGTCGTCGAAAGTTCGCGAGTGGACCGCGCGGTGAAATAGAATTTTGTAGTGTGAAAATCCGGCCCTGGTGCTGGTGTCTCCTCGTCTGTCTCTGCTCTCTACTCTTTGCTCAATTGACTTGTTGAAAGATGCAGTTGTAAATATAACGATGAGACTTTATCGTAATTTTCGTCTTAATTTTGAATTATCCAAACAAATATCAATATCTTATTATTACAGTTATGAAGAATGTGAATAAATATAAATTTTTGATGGATTTTTGTTAAAGAAAGACAGGTGGTTTTTGTTTTGGTTTACAAAATGACAATGAGTGTTGATTTCGGAGATAGATGTCGAACATGTTTAGGAGAAAAGAATGTTTTGTACCCGATTATTGGAACAAGCTTGGAAACAACCCGTAATGGCACAATCTCCCTTGCGGTCGCAATAACATCTGTAACCGGACTGAAGGTATGAACTAATTATAATACTCTCATTTTATACAACATAACAACAGCAATTGAAAACAATAAATTTACACCAAACTATATATGCCGTATCAATGAAAAGGTGGGTGATAAAGTTAGTGCCTTTCTACAATTGATATATGTATACAAAACTGTACAGAGACGGAGCAAATCATGGGCGAAATGTGCCATTGCCTATGCCACAAAAAGGCCTCGCGACTTGATGTGCACGTCGGAATCAATAATTTCAATTGCCATATTTATTCACCTACAAAATAGAACTGGATGTTAAGCCAACAATATTGAAATGTAAAACAACGAAATCAATTAAGGGACTATGAGTGTATTATCCACAAACAAACAGCCAAAATTCTAAGGGCGTTGATTTAACGAACTAGCTAACATATTTACTGCGGCAAGTAAAATCATAAGCACCGCAGCAGGCTGATATCGGCCTGTAACTCAGTGAGCATGTTAAATCAACCATCAACCAATTTACGTTCATCTAGTTGAATTCAACATTGACGGAGTTACCACTTTTGTAAATAACCTCCTTAATTAGTTTCTATATTTTTAGATTGACAATGACAATGCATTTTCTGGTAAGATCTGTGAAGGCTGTAAAGCCGATGCAGCTACAGCATTCTCATTTAAAAAAATGGCAATTCAGTCAGATATTTATCTCAATGAGATGTTACAGAAACAAGAACAGTGTAAAAATGAAGAAAAGGTATGTAGGACTGTCACTGCTCTATAAATGGATAGGCTAAAAAGTGTGGTACTTTTTACCTATTTGGTTTTCACTATCATGCTGACCATAGTTATGTTGAGGATTTAATAATAATCAAACTTTCCTAAAGGTCAGAACATAGCAACTCATGTCTCATTATCATCTCCACAATGCCATCCTACTCCGGTAGGGTTGGCACATCAGGTTTTTATCCTATACGTTAATCCATCCTCCCTATCTCAGTCGCACCCTTGTTCATCATCGTATCATATCACCTTTCATGCAAACCATCCATCTCTACCTAGGCGCACCTCTACCGGTGTACCTCCACATTCATGCTTAAAGCTCCAAAATGTGTCCTATAAAAACATTATAGGTTTATGAGTCAATTGATCCAAATACAGTCGAACCTGGACAAACGAGCGTCCAAGGGACCGCGATATTTACCTCTCTTATAGAGGTTTCCCTCTAATCCGTTTATCTCGCTTATGAAGGTAGCTCGTCTGTACCATAGAATGACTTGCTTATAGTGGTTTCTCGCTAATCTGGTTTGTAAGTCATGTTTATAATTATTTTATTTTTTTAGGATGATCATTCCAAGTTAAAAGATAATGTTAAGGTAGAAATGGAGGTATCGGATGATGCTTTTGATGAAGTTTCCGGTACCCTTGATAATGCTAGAGGTAAAAATAATTATTCATATTTTACTAAAAACACAATATCAACATTTATAGACGGACAAGGATATCTAAATAGGCTTTAATCAAACTAAATTATAAGTTTAATGAGTCTCTCTAAATGTCAAAAAAATTACACAATATCAACTGTCAAAAGTGAGAACAGTATAGTACGACTGTGCAGTTCAAAATGACGTGTATGCTGTTGGACTGGTTTGGACTGCACAGTCGAACTGTACAATTCTCACTTTTGACTAAACACGTCAATTTCAACTGCACAGTTGAACTATAAAGTTAAAACTGACCGTTTGTTGGTGGATTAAGTTTTTAAATTATTAATAATTAATTTGTATTTCAGAAGATTATTCTGGTTTGACAAAAATAGAACCGATTGAGATTTACAATGTCAGTATTGAAACTGAAACATTAGAAACACCAGAAGATGATAGTTGCGTAGAAGGTAATAATGAGAAAAAGTCTTTATATTTAACACGTTGGGCCCGGCGACGGTACCTGGGGACCGGCAGCGAACTTTCCGTGTGGCCGACGCCGGTCTCTGGTGACTGGCACTAGAACTTTCGTTTTGCTGACGCGCGACAAAGAAGAATTCCTTATCTCATTCGTAGTAAAGTAGTCTCCTGTACAACATTGTATCGCTCGCCGGCTGCCGGCTGAACGGTAAGGACAGCAAATTCGCCGCCCTCAACGTGTTAATAAGTAAACATTAACCCCTTCATAACAGCTACATAAATCTGTTATTTTAGTGTCCAAGTAGCTTCCATCGGTAGAATACTTGTCGGTTAAGCCTTGTACACACCAGGATAGTGTTTAGTTGAGTAACTAAATGTGTCCGAAGAACATTTTTGTAGAGTGGATTAATAAATCCTTTTATAGGGACACTTATTACTTGCTATTCGGCTTCTCTCAAACGTCAAACACATCTGTGAATCCTCTGGCGTTCCAGATGTCCATGGGCATTAATTTAGTTGATTGGCTGCTTGTTTGCCCATGTCACTTGTAAAAAAACTTATTAGTTGCTATTCAACACTATCATGGTGCGAACAAGGCCTTCGAAAATGACAGTTTTGAATGAACTATAAATTAAGTATACTGATATTGTTATTTAGTTGCAGATATGAATAAACAGCAGGCTTTCTGTCCTCTCTGCAATGTCGGTTACAATGATTCCGGAGGTCTCACGAAGCACATGTGGGAGGTGCACACCGACATCATGGGACCCAAGAAGAGAGGAAGACCGAAAAAGATCGATACAGAAGTAAGATTAAAAAGAACTAAAAGTAACATTTTTTTTCATTCGACTATTGTAAAGCATCGTAACACAAGTTTTTTCAAGCTTACTTGGTATTGTTAAAGGAAATATTCAATTCACAAAAATCTTATAATACAGTCGAACCTAGATAGGCGAGACATTCTAGTATCCAAACGAGCTACCTCCATAAGCGAGATAAACGGATTAGATAAAACCCCCTATAAACGAGACAAATATTCGATCGACTGTACTTAAAAAAATATATTGTAAATGTTATATTTGTTGTTTTAAATTTAAATTTTATTTTATACTAGCTGTTGCTCGCGATTTCGTACGCGTGAAATCATATAATATAGCCTATGTTACTCGGGGATAATGTAGCTTTCTAATGGTGAAATAATTTTTGAAATGGGCCCAGTAGTTCTTGAGTTATTTCAATACAAACAAAAACACAAAGTTTTTATCTTTATAATATTTATTTTATATTACTAATTATTGTTGTTATGATAAATAATTTTCAGTTTATATTAAAAAATCTATTGGATAGAGGAATTTTGAAACCTAAAAATCAAGAGAAGATGATTGGCTGTTCATTTTGTGTGAAAAATTTTGTGACCAAAGATGAATTAGAACAACACATTAGCAAACATAAAGGTAATTTGTACACTTAAGGTTGCTTAATTGTAACTTAGGGTCCCTTAATTCATTTTTTAACCGAATCTAAGTACAAAAATATCAATCAATGACTATTAAGTAAATTAAAAAAAAAATGAAAATGTTGCTGGCAAAAAAAATTAAGTTAACAAATCTTATTACAAAATACCAAAATTACGTTTTTTTTTATAATACAAAGAGGCAAACGAGCTAGCGGTCACCTGGTTTAGCTGAAATAGCGAAGCAACCGCTGCACATAGACATCTGCAATTGCAGATGCGTTGCCTACCCTTAATCTATGGAGAAGGAGACGCACAGCAAGAGGATAATTCCTCTTCCTATGCATCCCCAACAATCAAAACGAGGCCATAACCTTAACTATTAAGATATTAATAATTATTTAAATTTTTATACAATAATAATAAAGTTGTTAATAAACTATAAAAAAATAATAATTTAAAGTAACTAATTATTTTATTTTAGATAAAATATATTCATGTGATGTTTGCAAGAAGAATTATTTGAAGAAGAAATATTACGAAAATCATTTATGTGAGAAAAATAAATCTCAAGAGGACGGTGACTCTGTATGTATTTCAAATTTATTATATCAAATACTAGCTTTTGCTCGCGACTTTGTCTACACGTAATAAAATATAGCTAATATTAGTCCATGTAGCTTTCTAACGGTGAAGGAATTTTTGAAATTGGTTAGGGGGGTTATCCAACGCACATTCGCTACGAAGTGAATCTAAAGCGAAAGTCAAGAATGTATGAAACTGACATTGACGTTCGATTCTCACACGTGACACTCACATGATTTTATCGAATGTCATTGTTAATTTCATACAATTTTGTCGAATCCATCAGCGATATCGTCGATCGAAAAGTAGTTTGGATAGCCCCGCATTTGTTGAGTTAATTCAATACGTACAAAAATAAAATACTTTCCTCTTTATGATAGTTTAGATAAACTTTGAAAATCAAAATTAAAAAGACATATAATGTAGCTTGTACCAATCTTAATACATATAAATCTCGTGTCACAATGTTTGTCCTCAATGGACTGCTAAACCACTTAACCGATTACAATAAAATTCGCACACCATGTGCAGTTCGATCCAACTTGAGAGATAGAATAGTTTAAATCTCAAATTATAGTCGCAACTAGCGACCCGCCCCGGCTTCGCACGGGTGCAAAACTGATACTAAATACACTACAGAAAAACAGTGAACATTGTATATAACAGCCATACTAACAATATTTGAAGCCGGGGCGGGCCGCTAGTTATAATATATCAAAATGAGAAGTAAAAGTAATTTTTCTAACTTTTTGATAAAATTTATACAAATATTATATTTGAAGTAATTCAAAGTTATGTGTAAAATAACGCAAAATACGCGCTAGTCGTGAAGTTGCGGAAAATGTAGCACATCATGGCTCGAACCTTACCTTTTTTCATATTTTTAATACGTTTGTAATAATTACAAATTGATTAATTTGATATAATTATTTCAGAGTGAAATGGCTGTTGATTCAAATGATGCGGAAGAAGTAAAAGACAAATTTCTTCATATAACATCTTTTCCAGAATTGTGTCTTCAGAGTATTGATAAGGTAATAAAGAATTATTTTATATACATATTTATCTGTTTTTCTTATGTTTATGACGATGCTGTTAGTATCAAGTCATCAAGGTGGCTTAAATCTCCATGATGACTAGAATATATTTAAGAAATCAAGGCACTTCCTTTTCTTCAAAATTATTATTCCATTTTTTCCTGACTTGATTCTTTTAAGAAGACAGGGCAAAGCCACTGAAGAGTAGAGATAGGAATCTTCAGAATTTATTATTTCATAATTATAACTAGATAGATAGACTCTATAATTTAGAAAATTATTATAACTACTAAACCAGATTTCATTGTTATTAAATAAAATAAAAATACTACAAAGAAAGAAGTTATTTATTCTTATACAAATTCTATATTTTTAAATCCTGCGACATATCTGAAGTTGAACCATCCCTGTGTTGCTCTACCGGTCCATATGCTTGGATACACGTCTCAGATTGATCTCTAATTTCTGTATAATAGGGAAAAATATTCAAAGATATGTGTGAAGTCACGCAAAATACGCGCTAGTCGTGGAACATGGGTCGAACTACAATACGATGCAATCATAGGCTTTGGCCTTTAATAGGATCAAGGACAAATATTTCTTTAGAAACTAAATTATATATTGTTTTTATATTGTTTTTATCATAGGAATCCGTGTTATGGAGACAGTGCAAGTACTGCAGTCTGCTGGTGTTCACACCTGAGGAGTTGGTCTCTCATGTCGATCTTTTACATCCAAACAGTTCACTCAAATGTCCACAATGCAATAAGGTATATAAAATTATTATCGAGTTATTCGTAACTTCGTCCGCGTGGAATTAAAAAATATATGCCTATATTGATCGAGGATAATGTAGCTTTCTCATGGTGGTTTTTTTTAAATCGGTCCAGTAGTTCTTATGTTATTTCAATATATACAAACATAAAAATATAAAGTTTCTCTCTTTATAATAATAGTATAATCCTAATATTTATTTATTCATCCGGTAAGATATTTTTAATTCAACGCGGACGAAGTCGCGCGCAACAGCTAGTAATATAAGGAACTCACTATTGCTAGGATAACTATAGGGAAATTATAATAAACCTAAGACAACAATAACAACAGAGCAAAAAAGAAGGAAAACATCTTGTCTACACATATCGGCGAAGTAATTCAAAGATATGTGTATTCACGCAAAATACGCGCTAGTCGTGGAATTGCGGAAAATTGATCCATGAGTCCAACATTTAACCTTTTTTATATCTATAATTGTAATAATAACTATATACTTGAAAATGAGTGTGGTTGGCGACAAATCTAAATTGTAAAAATAATTAAATATATAAATTAGGTGTTCACGACGTTGCCATCTGCGCGTGCGCATCGTGCGCGTTGCGCGAATGTGGAGCGCACGTTCACTTGCTCCTCGTGCCCTCAACGTTTCACCCGAGAGGCTCTCCTCAACAAGCATATACTATCATGCCACAAGGGTCAGCTGGTCTCCACATTATTCCTATCCACTGATGTATCCAATAAGACGTATCAGTGTGATTTCTGCAAGAAGAACTTCTTGAAGTATGTATTTTTGGACATTTTTAACCCCGACAGCTTCATTAGAACGAGTTCGCGATAAAAGCGAACTTCCGCTGAAACAAATTCTTCACTTTTGTCGCGAACTCGGACTTATGAAGCTGTAAACTAAGATATAACAAATCTTCCCCATTTTTTCTTTTATTCTTTTCGAATTAATATCTTGAACAGTCAAACCTTCATAAGTGAGAAACTTCTATAAGCGAGAATATGTTTAATGAGAAATGTTTTCTTTTAATATACGATTTTGGCAAACACAAATAACAATGTAAACTAGGCTTCTGTGCGCGGCTTTGTTTACGTGGAATTAAAAACTTAGTAATTGTGATATATTCATTCAGACGTTTTCAAAACATCGAGATTTGAAAAGCACTTCTAATGATATCTTTAAACAATACAACTCACGCCCGTAACCCAGAGGGGTAGGCAGAGACGGACCTCCATTTGGCACGATCCTAACACACCTCGCTTCTACATTACATCTACTCATACGCGACGGTTACGCGTACTCTTAATACCGGGCTTCTTGAGTAACTCCCCAATTTGACCGGTACAAGTCCGCCTCGGGCGACCCTGTAAAACACTTCCACTCACTTTCTCATTCTCAAACCTTCTTCGTTAACCTGCATTTATCTTTAAACACATATCTTATAAATGCTAAGTTAATGTTGCATGGAAGATATCTCTAAAACTGCTTAATCTTAATAAAATTTTACACAGTTATAGAACAAAGCCTGGACGTCATAGTCAATACTATTTAGTTCCGCGTAAACAGAGTCACGGGCGTCAACTAGTGTTAATATACATATGTGTGTTACAGGAAAGTCTCGCTGACGAAGCATATGAGAAATCACTCCGTCAATAAGGACTACAAGTGCAACTACTGCAGTAAAACTTTCCACAGAAACGACAACCTGAAGTATATTTTTTATATATATTATACCAGCTGTTGTGCGCGAATTCGTTCGCGTGGAATTAAATAATATAGCCTATGTTATTCGGGGATAATGTAGCTTTCTAATTGTGAAAGAATTTTTGAAATCGGCCCAGTTATTGAGTTATTTCAATACAAACAAAAATACAAAGTTTCTCTCTTTATAATATTAGTATAGATATGTATATTTTTAGTTGAATTAATAAGCTAGTCTAATAGAGCCATATATTTGTCTCTCTAACACTACGGCTTCATTAGACTGAGTTCGCGATAAAACAGAGATTTGGCTTCGGCGTAAGGCATTTTTTGCGCGACATCGGTCTAATGAAGCCAAGGTTATAAATCTTTCTCTAATGCTTCGGATTCATTAGACCGGGTACGCAATAAAAACGGGAATTAAATCGAAGTAAAATGTCCTGTATCTCTGTTTAATGAAGCCGGAGTATAATCCAAAATTATGATCATTTTTATTTGATAATTCTAATTTCAAGTCGCTTTTAAGTAAAATATAATGACGTCTTACTTAGAATTCCCCGAATTGTACAGTTGTACTTCAATCATAAACTAGAAGTCCAAAGACTCAATAAACATTTTTTTTCAAGTGTTACTATGTTTACCAGGTCGCAATACTATGTTTACCAGGTCGTATATACTATGTTTACCAGGTCAAATATACTATGTTTACCAGGTGACATATACAATGTTACCAGGTGTCATATGTTTACCAGGTCACATTTGCGAGTGCACGGTATCGGTACTAAACCGACGAAAAGCTGCCTCTGCTTGTTCTGCGGCCACAACTTCTCATGCTCGTCCAACTACATCGTGCACATGCGCCGGCACACCGGTGACAAACCCTATAAATGTGACTTGTGCGAGAAAGGTATAAATATAATAATCAATTTAAAATTTAGAGCGTTAAGTCAGGGAGTTAGCTCTTGACTTGTAAACTGCAGGTCCCGAGTTCAATGTGTTTTTCATATGTATATATTTACCCGACACTCTTACGGTGAAGGAAAACATCGTGATGTCTGCACATATCGAAGAAATTTAAATATATGTGTGAAGTCCAGAAGGGAGCGTAGACTATAGCCTAGTGTCCTCTTAGGGTAGGCTCCGAGCTTATAATAAGGACGTAGCTAGTTATGATGATTACAATTTTTGACTCTCCACTACCTTTTTTAAAAAAGTAAGAAATTTTCCAAGTCATATATACGCAATAGTCCGTTTTAAGCATTCGAAAATACATTTACAAAAACCTGGGTCTTGGAATAGGATCAGAACTGGGAGGTGAACAGGAGCGAGCTTCGACCTGGTCTCTCCCTGGATTCGTCTGTCCATAGACATTCTCTCAAACTTCATTAGACCGACTTCACGCAAATACGGCCTCACCTGAAGCAAAATGTCCGTTATTATCGCGAACTCGGTATAATGAAGCTACAAAATTCGCTTCAACCAGTTAATTTAATAATCTACATTCTAATTATGTTTTTTTTTTATATTTTTTTTTCAGCTTTCCCTCGCTCATCGGATCTTCAGAGTCACAGGAGATCGCACACTGGCGAAAAACCATACGATTGTCCTTTATGTCAAAAAGGTTTGTACTAAATATTTATTAAACTAGCTATCGTCCGCGACACCGTCTGGAAAATAAAACACTTAGTAATTAACCTATGTTCATCTATAACTGTAGACAATATAATTGTCAAAACCTTAGTAATATTTTACATATTTTTTAATCTGTGTGAATATAATAACTACTATTTATCTGTATAAACCTAGAACCTACCAAGGTATTTGTAAATAATGGTAGGGTTCTAAATATATAGTCCTACAAATTTTGGGGATAACAGTAGGTAAACATTTCCTAACTTCTTTGAAAATTCCTCAATGTTAAATTATATAACAAAATATAAATAACTGATTTTTTACTTATCACGTAATGCTTACTATTTAAATGTATAATACACACAATAAAACTCTCCTAATCGCCGCCATCCTCTACAAAAACAAAATTTCAACAAGTTGAATAGTTTTGGACATACATCATAATATTCATGCATTTTGTTTGTCAGCGTTCTCCCGAAGCAACAAACTGGCGCGTCATATGCGCGTACACACCGGGGCTAGACCGTACAAGTGTACGTACTGCGGCAAAGGTTTCTCCCAGAGCAACGATCTCAACCTGCACCTGCGCAGGCACACGGGCGACAAGCCTTACGTATGCGAGGTCTGTGGTGACAGGTTCATACAGGTAGGAAATTTAAAAAAAAAATATCGTATGTTACTCGGGGATAATGTAGCTTTCTAATGGTGAAAGAATTTTTGAAATCGGTCCAATAGTTTTTGAGTTATTTCAATTTATAAATCTCTTTATAATATTTGTATAGATTAGCTTCGCCCGCATTGAATTAAAAAATATAGCCTATGTTGTTTGATACATTGTCAATTGTTAGAACTGCACGTGCAACAAAAATAGATTTATTTTTTAATGTTTTTTTTTTTTTCAAATAATTTATTTTTTCTCAGGGAACAATGCTGCAGACACACAGACGTACTAACGGCCACTTCCCGCCGGACCAACTAGTTCTACCCAATATCACCACACTGGCTATTACACAGGCTACCCAGGGCAGTACCCTGGCCAACACACAGTCTAACCAAGCCATTACACCGCCAACCCAAGCCATTACACAGCCAACCCAGGGCAGTAACCTGGCCATTACCCAGGCTAATGAACCTAGTAATCTGGCCATTACAGATGCTAACCAACCCAGTAACTCGGCTATTACACATGCTAGCCAGGGCAATAACCTAGCCATTACACAGGGTAACCAACCCAGTAACTTGGCCATTACACAAGGTAACCAGCCCAATAACTTTGCCATTACACAGGGTAACCAGGCCAGAAACCTGGCCATTACACAGGCTAACCAGGCCAGTAACCTGGCCATCTTACATGCTAACAAAGTCAATAAGCTGGCCATTATACATGCTAACCAAGCCAGTAAATTATCCCTGTCACAGTCGAACCAAGCCAGTAACCTAGCAATAACACATGCTAACCAAGCCAGTAATTTGGCAATTACACATGCTAACCAAGCCAGTAAACTGGCCATTACACAAGCTAATCTAGCCAGTAAATTGTCCAAAGTCAGTGACCTGGCAATTCCCCAGCCCACACAAGCCAGTAAGCTGGCAATTGCCCAGCCCGCCCCGGTCAGTACTCTCGGCGTTAGACATGCAACACAGGCCTATAACGTTGCCGTTTCACAGGTCAATACTCTAACAAATAGCCAAATCGATAGTCTGTTCAGCGCCCACCTCAGTACACAGTTCGGTACTTCTAACTTCAGATAACATTTTACGGCTATGGATTACGTTTGGGGTTATCCGAACGGACCCGCGGCCAGGGTAGCCGCCTTCGAAACACTTACGCAAGCGGATGCGTATTCTGAATTGTTGTAAATATGTCGCGTTGAAAATATATAAAACGGTGTCTGTACATTATATTAATGAACTGATCGATATTTTTGTATGTTATTATATTTATTAGGATACTAGCTGTTGTGCGCGACTTCGTTCGCGTGGAGTTAAATAATATAGCAAGTTGGGGATAATGTAGCTTTCTAATGGTGCAAGAATTTTTAAAATCGGCCCAGTAGTTCTTGAGTTATTTTAATACATACAAAAATACAAAGTTTCTCACTTTATAATATTAGTATAGATAACAGCATTAACTGTTAACCTATACCAACTATGTCAGTGTTTAATGCATTTGTAGGAATCTCTGTAAATGTCAGTAAGTTTCCATTTAAAACTAAATGAGAAACAATTTTAATATTACTAAAAATAATATGTATGTAATTTCGAAGGTAAAATGTATTTTAAAATATATAGCAAGATCTGTCAATAAAGAATTAGAAAATAAGATTTAACCAAATATTAAAACTTGTAGTTGAATATCGTATTTTATAGATACGATATTTATTTTTAAATAAATGTTTAAATTTATTAATAAGTATGTGTTTAAATAATATTTCTGTATGTTGTCTAATTGTTTAAAAGAATGTATTAATGTAAAAAAATATATTAATTAATATTAATAGTAATATAATAATAATGATGTTTAATAATATTATTGATATTTTATTTAAAATAATTTTAGCCAAATTGTGTATTTTTTAGATAAATATTTTATTTATGATAAATGATTGACAATTTTATTTTTACTCATTTTTAATTGTCTTTCGGTTATTATGAAGTTTGTTTTAGACTTTCATAATTATTACATCAATTATTTTTTTAATAATGAATTAAAAATTTTAAATATACTTTTTAAATTACAAAAATAAATAATTTCTCAATACATCAAATATTTGGTTATGAATTTATTTTATTTTTGACATTTAGTTTTAGTGTATTATTAATACTGTGTATAAAATTAAATATGACGGGACTAGATTAGTTAAAAGTGTATTATAGAAATTATATTTAGACAGTTTTCTATATATGTGCAGACACCAAACAGAGACAATTATATGTGTTTTATGTTAAAAATAATAAGTGCAATGTGCCAGTGTGATTGACTATGGCCTATCACCCCCTAATTAGGGGATCCGAGGCCCTCGGTGATGAAGAAGACATTGATGCCCATCTTTGAAGAGGACAAAGTATATTGCAGTAATAAAAACTACTGCTAGTTTGAACTATATTAAGTCCTTGTGTGAAATTACGTTTACACGTACGCGCATACTAGTGACTACAGTTGTATATTCCTTCTAATTAAATGTATTAAATAACTGTGTTTAAACTTAATTTAATCAATTCTTCGCTTCATTAGACCGATGTCAAGCAAAAAACTCCGTTTTTTCCGCGTACTCGGTCTAATGAAGCCGTAGACTAATAATCGTATTTAAAATCAATTGATAAATGTTTTAAATTGTTATTGGGAAGAGTATGGATTGTCAGAGGAGGGGATGAATAGGGAAGGGGAAATCCTTTTTCTGTGCGTCCCCTCCTCCTTTGATTAAAAGGTGGTTATGGTAAGACATCTACATCTGTCTAAAAGCAGCGGACACTTCGCCATTTTGGCGATTTTAATTGCCACTTGCTGTTTGTCATGTTTTAATTTTAATGTAGAAAGAAATATTTTATTAATTAATAAATGTGTAGAAAAAAATAAAGTTAATATTAATAATAATGTTGTTTTATTTGCTAATTTCTTATGTAATGTTTCCACTGCGGAATTTTCTAAAAAATACTATTTTTAAAGAAAATTGGAGGATTTTTTTATTAGTTATTTCGGTAGCGGAAACATTTTACGTAATATAATACAAGACTATACACAAATAATATTAATATTAAAATATGTAATATTAAAAACTATAAATTATTTACGTTTGGTTAACTGTATGAATTTTTATCTTAAAATTATACATATAAACTATTGATTTTTAAACTAATTACATTGGTTTAAAACTTGTTATAGAATATAAAAAAGATATGTGTGAAGTCACGCAAAATACGCGCTAGTCGTGGAGTGAAGGAAAATGGAGCGAACTACTACTATAGAATTTAAGTCCTACTGTAAACAAAGATACCCAAATCAAAGATTTCAGTATCCAAGCGATATATGCAATACAACCTCAAGACTACCACAAACGTTCAGTTTTAACTGTACAGTTAATTTAATCAGCACATTCAAAGTGTACTAAGGACTTTCAAATAAGAGAAGGGACTGCAAACTTCAAACTAAGAAATCGGTCCGAGCGAGAGGCACATTTGCAAGTCCTTTGTCTCTTTCTAACGTCATCGTTTGCTTTTTTTCTAATTTCCCAACTATTTCATTGCACTAAAATTACATATAAAAATGTTTTCCTAATCCCTATAATTTACGTCACATCAATTTGAACTGCGCATCTGAACTGTACAGTTTAAACAACGTTTGTAGCCGGCTTGAGATTGTATTGAAGTAGTTTAGATATTAAAATCTCTGATTTAAGTCACAGTAAATGCCATAAAAAACAACTTCGGTTCGATAAAGATCTTTGACAGTATTTTGACATTGACAGCGGCGCTAGTGAGCTGTCATAATTTTCTTAGTCCCGCCGATATTAAGTATCCTGTCTATACAAGTATTATATCGGATTTTTTTTTTGCTTAAAATTAACTTAATTATCCTTAAAACTTATCAGCATGCAATCTTAGTTGAATAATGTGTATAAATTAAATCTCCGACTTCGCAAGGGTGCAATGGTAATACTACTACTACTAAAATGCGAGAAAAAATTAATTATTTACTTCACAAGAGCCTAAAAAATAACAGTATTTCTACACTATTAAATGGACGTATTATACATATAAACCGCATCAAAATCCGTTGCGTAGTTTTAAAGATTTAAGCATATATATGGACGGAGAAAGCGACTTTGTTTTATACTATGTAGTGGATTTTATTTACTTTTAAATATCATCAACTAAGATTGCACCAACTTATTTTATACCCTGTTACCATACAAGCCTCTATACTATACTTTTAATTCGAATAACTAGATGGCGCTAAAAGCCATCAAAGAATGGATTTTTAAATTTAATGTTTTTCAATTATCCAATTAAAACTCCTAATTCTTTATAAAATCTAGAGAAAATATTTTTAATTACATTCTTTGATAACTTAAAGACGAACGATTAAATCGAAAATAATAATAAATTCTATTTCTATTTCATACTAATAGATGGCGCTGTAACTAATTATGATACAATGAAGATTAAAAAATGATTTTTTCAAATTACAATTTAGTAACATATATAAAATATTAATTTATACAACTCACATATAGATATATTAGAATAGAAAACAGTACTTTGGATGAAGATTTAATTATATTTTGATGTAATTAAAGGCTCGTTGTATCTGGCTCATACGACTTATTCTGGATGCCGGAGAGCTCGTTCAGTTTCGACTCTGGAATACGTTTTCTTTTCTGAAAATATTAAAAAAATACAAGATTTTTACACATAATTTGTAATCTTATTCTAATTAGGAAACGTAAGATTTGAATTAATTTTACAGAATTATTGTCATAAATTAAAAAAAAGACTTTTACTAAATAGAAGACAAAAATGTACACAAAAATTACGAATTTTAATGAAACTTGTTATAGACGTAGAGCACAGGCTGGAAGAACAAATACGCTACTTATTAAATTATTTATTTCCGTGCAGACGGAGACGGGTGCAACAGTTATATCAATAAAATCTATTAGATATAGATATACCTTTGAGCGATAAACATTATTATCAAGTTTTTTGATCCCAGCGAAGTGATTTTCAATATCAATTAAGTTTTTCCCTTCAGTCTCCGGCAGTATTAGAGCAAATACGACACATCCAGTCAAACTGAAAATAAATACATTTTTATATATGTCGCAATTTGTTTTTTTTTAATACAAAATGGCAAACGAGCAAGCGGCCACCTGGATTTGTTGAAATAGCGTAGCGACCGCTACACATAGACATCTGCAATTGCAGATGCGTTGCCTACCCTTAATCTACAGGGAGAAGGAGACGCACAGTAAGGGGATAACATCTCTTCCTATGCGTCCACTCTCCTGCTAATCCACTTCCCCTTCCCATCATTTCCTTATAAGGAAATTATAAGAAGAAACTATTAAAATAAATAGTTTTAAATTCAAATAGCATGTTCAATGAGTATTAACGTTAATCAGGGGGGCTACCTAAAGCATCTTTCGATTGGCGATATCGAACGTAACTGTCAGTTACGTAACATTTTTGATAATCGCTATGGAATCGCTTTGTAGCGAATATGCTTTGGGTAATCGCGGTTTTTGAGTTATTTCAATACATAGAAAAATATAAAACTTTATATTAGTATAGATTACTTACCAAATAAGTCCGTAAAAACCATAGGTTCCCCAAATCGATAGTTTATCTACCATATTGATATAGGCTTTGTTGGTTATAAAACCAAATATGTAGCCCATTGCGCTCGCTAGACCCGATGCGCCTGACCTCGTCTGTGCGCTGAACACCTGGACAATGACACAAAAGTGTTAACATCATAATGTCCTTAAGCTTCGGATTCATTAGACCGAGTTCGCGATAAAAACGGAGATTTTGCTTCGGCTTAAGTCTATTTTATCGCGAATCAGGTTAAATGATACCGAGGTAGTACTGCCAAAGTTGCTGCATATAAATTGTATTGAATATTAGACTTAAGGATTTTTTTGACAAAATCACTGGTAAATTCTTAAACGTAAACTTTTCTAAAAGTTTTATATTTATCTCTACCTCTGTGGCTTCATTAGACCGAGTTCGTGACAAATACGGACTTTCGAAAAAAATCTTCGTTTTTATATCGCGAAATCGGTCTAATGAAGCCGGGCGAGAGGAGCAAGACTCCAAGTGCTAAATCTCACCTCTCCAATAAGTATCCAAGGTAAAAGTCTTATTCCAGTATGCGTAATAAATGCCAATAACATCAAAAGTGTTGTAGGTATCCATGAATATCCGATATTCTGTAATAATAAACATTTTTAATCTGTGTTCCCATTTACAAAACATTCATAGACAGAGGCGGATTATTCCTAAGGCATACTAGGTGTTCAGTTAATATCGGAACTCGTTCGTGGCATAATGGCCATACGACCATTGCCTTTTTTTGTTAATTAAAAAGTTAAGTGAAAAAAACAGAAGAGAATCGCGCGAGAACATGTAATAACGATGTAGGAACGTAAAAGACAATTAAGTTAATTGTAAATATGTATGGTTTAAGATAAAGTTAAAGTTTAAGATAATGTTTTAAAAAGTAAGTTACTAACGATAATAAAGTATTGTACAATATATATAAGCTGCCGTATCGTTTTGTAAACTAGGCACGTGTCTAGGGGCACGCGAGTTCAGAATTTTTAAAAAAATAGAGAAAATAATCGACGATTAAGAACTAAATGCTGATCTATAATCTAATTTTATAAAGCCTTGTACACACTAGGATAGTATTTTAGTCGAGTAGCAAGTAGCATGTATCCGAACAAAGATTTACTAATCTATTCTACTAAAATTTTGCTGTTCTGACACGTTTAGTTACTAAATTACTACCCTAGTGCGTAGGTTTAGGATTAAACGAGTCCGAACAGTAGTGAATCCTTTGTTCAGATAAATAACTTGCTACTCGACTAAAATACTATCCTAGTGCGAGCGAGGCTTAAAAGATTATATTGCACAAGCATTGATACAATCGTAAACGTACACGCCGGTAAAGGGGCGCGGAAAAAGTGATAGCCTAGTGCGCTCTGGACCTTTAATCCGCCACTGTTCGTAGAACATATATTACCGAATTTTCAGTAGAGAAAGAGTCGTTTGTTCTCAGTATTGTACCACCGTTGCTCAATATTGTTAGGAACGGTTTAGAATGCTGGAAAATAAAATTAAAACATTATTCATCATCAGCTATATGTGCCCATTATAGGCTCCGAGTCTACCCCCTAAGGAGTGACTAGGCTATAGTCAACGCTGGCCCAGTGCGTGACTTCACACATATCTTTGAATTTCTTCGCCGATATGTGCAGATATTACGATGTTGTCCGGCTCGCCCGCTGACATACCACGACCACACAGAAGACAGGCGTCAAATGAGTTATTCCGTCTACAGTCTGGCGAGTGTGAGCCGGAGGCCTCATTTTAGTCTAATTTCGCTTCCTATCCTTTTCTTAAAAGGAAATGATGGGAAGGGGAGATGGATTGTCGGGGGAGGGGACGCATAGGAAGAGGTATTATCCTCTTGCTGTGTCTCCTTCTCCGTAGATTAAGGGTAGGCAACGCATCTGCAATTGCAGATGTCTATGGGCTGCGAGTCCAGGTGGCCACTTACTCGTTTGCACCTTTACACTATTTAAAAAAGTACTTACAGTTTTTATATAAACATCGTATCCAGCGAGCAGTAGACAGCAGATAGCCGCGCCGGCTGTGGAGACTAAAGTGAGGACTCGCTTGCCAGTAACTCGCACGAGTAGTACGCAACAAGCCGCGCCCGCGATCTGCACCGCGCCCAGTACAAGTGTCGCACGATATTTATCTAATGGTGCGTCTAACGCTTGGAATATAGACACAGCATATGTCTGTAATAATATACAACTAATATTATAAAGAGAGAAACATTTTATTTTTGTATGTATTGAAATAACTCAAGAACTACTGGGCCGATTTCAAAAATTCTTTCACTCATAGAAAGCTACATTTTCCCCGAGTCACATAGGCTATATTATTTAATTCCATGCGGAAGAAGTCGCACAACTGCTAGTATACAATAAAATTTATAAAATACTGAAAATTTGCTAAGTTAAAACCGGCTAAACACGCACAGTTAAAACTGACGTGTGTAAGTAAGACTGAGAACTCTACAATTCGACTATGCAGTTCAATTTCGTGTACGTCAGTTTTAATTGTAAAGTTGAATTGTACTAAACTGGGGGTTTACCCAAAGTATCTTTCGATTGGCGGTATCGCTGATGCAATCGACAAAAATGTATGGAACTGACAATAACGTTCGATATCACACGTGACAAGCACATGACATATCTAATGTCATTATCAGTTACATACATACAGCGATGTCGCCTGAAAGATACTTTGATAACCTCCAAATTTCAAATTGTACAGTTAAAACTGAACGCTTAGCAGGCTTTAAGAATTACTAGTTTGAAAGGTGCTGTTACCTGTAGTGTGGTCATCCCACTAAAGTGTCCAACAAAGAAGCTATAGCTGACCAGACAGAACGGTATCCAGAATTTTCTCTCGCGGTAATGCGACAGTTGAGCTGTCCAACTGTATTTAAATGATACCATCTCATCTAGAATTAAAAAAAAAAACAATAAACAACGGAACAAGGAAGTGACAGTATTTCGTCTAATAAGATCGGTACCAGTTGCTATTACTATTTGTCTTACCCTCTAGAATTTAATAGGGGATAAAATACGCGCTAGTCGTCGAGTTGCTGAAATTGGAGCCCATCATGGGTCGAACTACACAAGGATTTGGCAGATGTAGCATGTACAAAAAAAGCAAAATATCTTTGAAATATACATTACTTTCTCTATCCTGTCAATAAAAGTTTTTTTTGGTCATCTAAGCTAATATTATAAAGAGGAAAACTTTCTATTTATATACTTTTGTATGTATTGAAATAACTTGAGAACTACTGGGCCGATTTCAAAAATTCTTTCACCATTAAAAACCTACATTATCCCCGTGTAACATAGGCTATATCATAATTCCACGCGGACGAAGTCGTGAACAACAGCTAGTTTTATATAAAGACACGAAAGAATAAGACCGGTTCAAATATCAGATGCACTTCCCTACTTATAAGACCTAGGCACCTTATTTACTAGCTTTGCCCCTGTGCAAAGCTAATACTCAATACACTACAAAAATGCGGAAAGAATGTAATTATTTACATCACATTAAAAACCTAAAAATAACAGTATTTCTCCACTATTTAATGCCTGAACCGCATGAAAATCCGTTGCGTAGTTTTAAAGATTTAAGCATACATAGGGATATAGGGACAGAGAAAACAACTTTGTTTTATACTATGTGGTGAGGTACTCACCTATCCAGAATAAAGCTTGAATGTCCCTTAACTCCATGTCGACATCGTCCGGTGTAGTCCAACCGCGCAGCCATTGCAGACTCTGGAAGATATTTAAGTTTAATTACTATATAGCACTTATAACCCTGAATAACTGCGTCCCCTGAGTCAGGCAGAAGCCCAGTGCAGAGCCCCGGTGCGTTCGTAAGATCCCGGGACTCTCTTTTACCGCACACAGGGATGGCCCACGCAGGCCCCATACTTAAAGGGGCGCCAAAGTCTAGGACCAAAAAAAAATTTAGTTCTTTGCTATATTTCAAGCACCTACCTACCATCAAAAAGAGATAATTAAAAATGCTTAAGGGGCGCTAAAGTCTTTTTTTGCACACATGCGCCAGTAGCCCTTACGGGGCTCCTGCACTCGGGGATGGCCACCGAGGGGATTTTAATGAGTCAAATCTGACATAACCCCAAGTCTCTCCCCCAGAAGACAGGGTATCTTTTGAACATTTCCCCTCCGTACACAAAAAACACTCATAACCCTAACACTTAGACCGAGTTTGCCATAAAACTGCGATTTTGCTTTGACGTAAATCCATTGATTGCGTGACAACGGTCTAATGAAGGCATAGAATAATCGTGTAAATTTCGGTCACTTATAGCTACATTCATAATCGTTAAGTGGTTCTTTTTAGAGTGCATTACGAGAAATCAACGCTAAGTGACCTCTTAACCAATCTGCGACATTTATCTCAGAAATCATTAACCGAATTTGAATGTTTTTATCCTTTCTTATAACCATTTTTTTTACATGTAAAATGTTAAACAATAGATCAATTCGATGCTATCTTTCACAAGAATCGTTTAGAGTTTTTATTTATTTATTTGTTGACTAAAGAAATATCAAGGACGTTAACAAGGTTGATGAAGTTTATATTATTGTGTTTAATACAGTTTTTTTATAACTTTTAGATAAAAAAAATATATATTTATTTATTTATTTAATTCTAAATCTCACCTTCCTAGCGTCGTCGTCTCGGTTTCTAGATATCAACCAATGCGGTGATTCCGGGATAAAGAATAATGCAATCACGGCTATTATCTGAAAAAACAAAAATCAAATATAAAGCCGACTACAGACTTCAGTTTTATAACTGTACAGTTTTAACTGTGCAGTAAAACTGACTTACACACGTCAGTTTGAACTGCGCAGTCGAACTGGGGGTTTAGTAAAAGTTTCTTCCGATTGGACATATCGCTGATGGAATCGACAAAAATTTATGAAGCTGACAATTACATGCGATGGGGCATGTGCTTGCCAACCCATCCATCTTTTCTCAGACCTAACAGTCCACATTCATATCGCTCTCCTCGTCAGATACCATACTTCCCTCATAATTTGCCCATACCATGTTAACCTTTTACTCATTAACTAACCTTTTTTTTCCTTCATCGTAAGAGCGTCGGGTAAATATGTACATATGAAAAACACATTGGTACATTGGATTCGAACTCAGGACCTGTAGTTCATAAGTCAAGAGCTAAACCCCTGAGCCACCGACGCTCCTTAACATACTCCATATCTTTATACCCTATTTTAATATAAATCTACTTACTGTAAAGCTTATATTAACGAGTGCAACGGTACGCCAGTTCATCAGTGTACCGAATAAGAATTGTGTAAAGACTCCTAGGATGACGCACATAGAACTCGTAGCGGACAGCGAGCCGCGCAGGTGTGGTTGTGTTATTTCTGCAACGTAGGTCAGAACCTGAAAAACAAATTCGACGACTGTTAACATAAAGATCAAAACAAATGACTGTCGTCAGTCATATATTTAGTTTAAGCATCACTGATTGGTCTGTCACGAAAAAACGCCTTAAAGAGGTTAAGGCCGGATACAGACCTTCAGTTTTTTAATTGTGCAGTGCACAGACGTCAATTTGAACAGCGCAGTGGAACTGTATAGTTAAAACTGAGAGTGTGTAGCCGGCTTAAGACATTTAGCCCTAAAATCTCCTTCATATTTCATTTCGTAAATTCTTATTACAGCATTTTTATCTGCTTACGTAGGTTTGATCTGAGAAACAATTGCAAAACACATCAACAATACAACAAACCGTCGTGTCAATGATTCTGAGAAGTATTAGTGACATCACTTTGAAGAAAACTTTGCAATTACTTAATTGTAATTCATAAGAATGTATCGACGGTACCTACGTAAAGTTAAGTAAGCGCAAAAGGCAAATTTTACAGGAGAGCACTTGGAACATTCAGACACGTGTTTCTAGAGTTGTATTTATCACAGAGCGATGAAATTTGGTAGTATACATATTTTGAAAAAAAAAAAAGTTTACGTTATATGCGTTATTCGTTACTTACCTAGTTATACATACTATGTGCCAAGGTGTAACTATATTATTAAACTACAATAAATTGAATAAACATAGTTCGATCGAGGAATCAGAGGTGTTTCTCGGAATCAATTGCTTAGTAACATACATGTTCGTATGTAACGGGTCCTAAATTAAATTCCTCGACTATAAAACCCTGTTTGAGATGTGCAATCGAAGACAGTGTTTTTAATTCCTCGATTCAGGAAATATAGATAGCGATCAACGATGTATGAAGGTCGATAACTATTAACTACAAGCGGTTACGGAAACAACTGTTTATTCATTTATTTATTAATATATACAATTAAATACAGTTTGAAAATAATCTATACTAACATTGTTAAGAGGAAACCTTTGTATTTTTCAAATGTATCGAAATAACTCAAGAACTACTGGACCGATTTCAAAAAATCATTCACCGTTAGAAAGCTACATTATCCGCGATTAACATAGGCTATATTTTTTTATTCCGTGCGGACGAAACCGCGAACAACATCTAGTTAAACTATATAATTAAATACAGTTTGGAAGTGATAAATAAACGCGATAGAACTCGGTGTATTTATACGAATATTATAAAGGGGAATGATGTGTATTTTTGTATGTATTTCAAAAACTTCTTCACTATTAGTAATGTACATTTAAAAGTGATAAGTATACTTACAGGCGCTTCAAGCAATCCTCCAGCGAGGCCGGTAAGAAACAGAGCGACGTAGAGGTAAACAGCTGTGGTGGAGAAGTAGAACAGTAGCCAGGCGATGATGAAGGGCACGTTGACAGCTTGCATTGCGCGCCGTCGACCGAGAGGTGCCGTCACCAGGCCTGACAGCGCGCAGCCCAGCGGCACAACGATTAAGTTTATTGATCCTGGAAGTCCCATATAGAAGTAATTTTACTACCTATTGGATCAATACGTTTTGTGAATTATTTTTCTGCATTAGAATTTAGATCTGTGACTGAAGGTTCGACCCATGATTGGCTCCATTTTCCACAACTCCACGAGTAGCGTATTTTGCGCAAATACACATATCTTTGAATTTCTTCACCGATATGTGCAGATTGCATCACGATGATTTTCTTCTTCTAAGAGCGTCGGGTAAATTTGTACATATGAAAGTCCAAGATCGTAAAACACATTGGTACATGGCGGTATTTGAATTCGGAACCTGCATAAATCTGTGACTTGCATTGGTGTGGAAAAACTTAATGATCCAGAATCTGCATCGTTCTACTGGAATCACAGAGAAATTATTAATTCCTCGGAGACTAGAACTCAACTATTTATTGCTTACAATTATGAAACAATAAATCTAGCTAATTAGCAAATAACGTTATCAATGTGCTAATAAAAATCAACTGATAACGGTTACGAACAGTTCCTATTTATCAGTACATTGCATGCACGAGAAATCTTTGCTGCATAAAGATTAGTTAGAAATACATTCCATTTTTGAAACACAAACATTTTCACCAAAAACCCCTAAGTTTTAGGTAACCCTTAATGCGTTTTAAATGTCACATAACACTACTTTCGTTTTCACCAACAGTTAAGTGTAACTTTAGATATTAAATTAATTTAGGTATAAGTTAGATGTAGGGAGATCTTTAAGCAAAAATACACCTATCTAAAACTCATTATTTAGTTACTATTATCTAAAATCAAGTTAATAGTTACTAAGTGATCATCGTAAAGTCAGCCCAGTTACAGACGCTCAGTTTGAACTGTAGTTGGACTGCGCAATTAAAACTGGCGGGAATTCAAATTAAGGTGTGTAAAATAAAACTGTATAGTTAAAAAACATAACGTGTGTAGCCGGCATTACTTAGTTACTAGTTAGTTGATCATCACCACACATACTGTTTATGATGATGATTATGTAAATAGAAATAAATTAACCTTTCAAAAACCGGCCACCAAATATAATTATTTAATGACTAGCCGTTGTTTGCGACTTAGTCCGCATGGAATTAAAAAAATATAGTCTATGTTACTCGGGGATAATGTAGCTTTCTAATAGTGAAAGAATTATTGAAATCCGCCCAGTAGTTCTTGAGTTATCTATATATATAAAAGAGTAAACTGACTCAACTATCAACGCACAGCCTAAACTGCTGGCTCTAGAGACTTGAAATTTTGCATAGGGATTTCTGTTACTACGTAACCGAGCACTAAGAAAGGATTTTACTAAATTCAACCCCTGAAGGTTCGGAATGGGGGTCCAAAGTTTGTATGGAGAAAAATTAATCCTTTGTCAGAATTGCATGAAAATTGAAATGAGTGCTCTTTAGCATAAATAAATAAGTCTTACATTCAAGGATTTTAAATTTTTTTAATTTGGGGGGCAAAAAAGGGGGGGTCAAAGTACGAATCTTACAAAAATTCTCGCAGCGTAGGTATGAGTCCTAAAGACCTGAAATTTTTCGTAGGGGTTTCTGTTACTATGTAGGAGTGCACTGCGAAAAGATTTTTCGAAACGAAGCCCCTAAGGGTCCGAAACGGGGGTCCAAAGTTTGTATGGAGCAACGTGATTCCTTTGTCAGAATTCTATGAAAATTGGAATGAGTGCTCTTCAGCATAAATAAATAAATTTGCCATTTAACAATTTTACAATTTTTTACTTTGGGGGGCAAAAAAGGGGGGCAATATTTCAAATTTACAAATATCTTTCACGGTGTAGGTCAGAATTGCATGAAAATTAGAATAAGAGCTCTTCAGCACGAGGAAAAAAAATTGTCGTTCAAGAATTTTACACATTTTTACCTTGGGGGGCAAAAAAGGGGGTTATAGTTCGAATCTAGCAATATTTTTCACGGCGTAGGTACGGGTCCTAGAGACTTGAAATTTTGCATAGGGGTTTCTGTTACTACGTAACCGAGCACTAAGAAAGAATTTTACGAAATTCAACCCCTAAGGGTCCGAAATGGGGGTCCAAAGTTTGTATGGAGAAAAATGATTCCTTTGTCGGAATTGCAAGAAAATTAGAATGAGTGCTCTTTACCATGAATAAATATGTTTCTCATTCAAGAAATTTACAAATTTTTACTTTGGGGGGCAAAAAAGGGGGGGTAAAAGTACAAATCTAAAAAAAATTCTCGCAGCGTAGGTATGAGTCCCAGAGACCTGAAATTTTTCGTAGGGGTTTCTGTTACTACGTAGGAGTGCACAGTGAAAAGATTTTCCGAAATTAAGACCTTAAGGGTCCGAAACGGGGGTCCAAAGTTTGTATGGAGCATCGCGATTCCTTTGTCAGAATTCTATGAAAATTGGAATGAGTGCTCTTCAGCATAAATAAATAACTTTGCCATTCAACAATTTTACAATTTTTTACTTTGGGGGGCAAAAAAGGGGGCAATATTTCAAATTTACAAATATCTTTCACGGTGTAGGTCAGAATTGCATGAAAGTTAGAATAAGAGCTCTTCAGCGCGAAGAAAAATTTTTGCCCTTCAAAAATTATACAAATTTTTACCTTGGGGGGCAAAAAAAGGGGGTTATAGTTCGAATCCAGCAATATTTTTCACAGCGTGGCTACAGGTCCTAGACTTGAAATTTTGCATAGGCATTTCTGTTACGACGTAAAAGTGCTCTGAGAAAGGATTTTACGAAATTCAAACCCCAAGGGTCCGAAATAGGGGTCTAAAGTTTGAATGGAGAAAAGTTGTTACTATGTCAGAATTGCATGAAAATTAGAATGAGAGCTCTTCGGCAATAATAAATAACTTTGCCATTCAAGAATTTTATTTTTTTTACCTTGTGGGGCAAATAAGAGGGGTCATAGTTCAAATCTAAACAATTTTCACAGTGTAGGTATGAGTCTTAGAAACTTGATATTTTGCTCATGGGTTTCTACTACAAATTACTACTTTAAACTTATTTTATAAAGGTTAAAATAAGATGAAAAACTTTGTTTCCAACTTCTAAACTTCAAGCGGACGAAGTCGCTGGCGACCGCTAGTTTTAATATAAACAAAAATATAAAAAAAACAAAGTTTTTCCCCTTACACTCGTAATATTAGTAAAGATTAATCAACGCAAAATACGCTCTAGAACATAAGCACTGTGATAATTATTTAAAAGTCATAGTTTCAAGATACAGTATGTTTAAAATTAAATAGAACTAGTTTGGTAACAATTATAAATAAGTGATTACGTCAAAAGACTCTGGGGGGTTACCAAAAGTACATTAGCCACAAAGCGATGCGATATCCAACGTCAAAAAAGTATGGAACTGACAATCGTTCGATATCTAACAAGTGACAAGCACTTATCGAACGTCATTGTCAATTTCATACATTTTTGACGTTCGCTATAGAAACGCTAAGTAGCGAAAGTACGTTGGGTAAACCCACTGGTCATTCCGCTTTGAAGATAATATTATTACTAGTACTAGTGGTCGCCCGCGGATTCGGTAGAGTCGAAATTAACAAAATATAGCCCCGCACACGTCAGCTACCTTTCAAAGGCTCGTTAAAGTTAAAATCGGTCCGGCCGTTCCCGAGATTGTCCGGTACAAACGCGGCTTCCGGACAGAGGCAAAAAAATAAAAAACTAAATTGGTTTTTCCTTATTTTTAAAGTAAACTCATCCTGTAGGTACACGAAATGTGAAAATTTTCTTTCGATATTAAATAAAGACATACCAATTTTACTATGTATATACAACATATAGATTGGGCAATATAAAAGTTATGCTCGGTAAATAGGCACGTAGGATAAATCGTTACAACTGGTTTTTTGAATTAAATAACACTACTTAGGATTTAAATGTTTACTTAAATTATTTAAATGTAAGAAAAAAAGCAATCTCCTTTGTCAACTAGTCAATCTAGTTTATTAAATAGCGAATTGTGAACACAAGAAACAAAAATTAACAAGTTTTTTTTGTCTCACTGAGAGAAGGGAGTTTTTTATGTCCGATTCCGATCCATTGTGATTAAAGCCTTATTCGATTCTCATTCTTTTCTGAGATGTTTCAGATGTACCCAGAGGCGGATTATCCCTAAGGCAAACTAGGCACGTGCTTAAGAGCGCGTAGTTACAAAGGGCGCGCGAGTTTAGAATTTTTAAATAAATAGAGATAATCGACGATTAAGAACTAAACGCTGGTATATAATCTAATTCTATAAAAGATTATATTGCACAAGCATCGATACAAACGTAAACGTACATGTCGGAAAGTAGGGGCGCGGAAAAAGTGATAGCCTAGTGCGCTCTGGGCCTTTATCCGCCACTGGATGTGCCCATTAAGCGAATGCGCTACCTTCGAACAGCTATAGCAAATCGTTTATAGTTAGTATCTTAGCGACATACGCAAAAATCTTCAAGGTACAGGATTGTTAACATAATCACTGGCTTATCGTTGAATTTTGGGACACGTTGTATATGGTTTTAGGGATTTGTGACTTTATTGCCAAGTGCCATGGTTCTAATTAGGATGAACGCACTTTTATATACTTCGTAATATTTAAGGTGAGTACTTTTTGATAGAACACCGTCTTTATGAGCCACTTCCAGACTAAAATCAAATATTTGTATAGCCGGGTGACTTGTGTCGCTACTGTAGGGATGTTACCTCTTTTGTTTTTCGTTTTTTTTATAAAAAGAATATTTTAAATTTATAATTCTATTTGATAAGTTTGAAGTTTGACTTCTAGAGTTTAGAGAGCCCGCCCTTTCAAATGTGAATAGTTCTTATATGATCAAATAAACCAATTTTATTAAGAAAATACCCGAGTATCTTTTACCCAAGAGTCCTCTCCTAGACTACGTACATATACAAAGGTAAAGTTCTGGAACAAGACACCAGGTGACGTCGAGTGTGGCAAAATGTCATCATTGGTGTCCTCTCTATAACTATGGGTAGTATATTACTCTATGCACAAGACTCACCAATCCAAGAGACTTGTGTGTTATTAAGGTGCAGTATCTCTCCGTCCTGGGGCTGGCTGACAGCTGGTATGAGGATGGTGGGAAAGCCGAGGGTCATTCCGTAACCTGCGAAGCATAGATTGAATTATACAGTTGAATATGCATTCAACGACCGGTTCCCTTCTATACTTCTACAACTTTCACTACGAGTCAACGCTGTTTCCAATGTTAATCTACTATAATAACTATGTTTCTCATTATTATATAGATGTAAGATTAAAAAAACTTGACTAAAATACCATCATAATTAAATAACAATCGGAGTCGAATTTCTTATTTACTATTTTTTTAATAAAGGCTACACTCACGATACGTTATGTTCTATATTTTCACGCTATTACGTTTAGGGGTGAGTTAATTGGAAAAAAACGGCCAAAACTACAAGCCAATAACAGCACATTAAATGGTAAACACCTTTGTTGTCATTTGAAAATAAACATTTTATTTTGGTATAGCTAATCTATACTAATATTATAAAGATTTATACTTTTGTATGGATTGAAATAACTCAAAAACTACTAGACCGATTTCAAAAATTCATTTAACATTTGAAAGCTACGTTATCACTGAATAACAAAGGATATCTATACTAATATTATAAAGAAAGAAACTTTGTATTTTTGAATTTTTGTATGTATTGAAATAACTCAAGACCTACATTACCGATTTCAAAAATTCTTTCACCATTTGAAAGCTATATTATCCCTAAGTAACATAGGCTATATTATTCAATTCCACGCGGACGAAGTCGCGCACAACGGCTAGTATTTCATAAACGCGGACGAAGTTGCGAGCCAGGGCTCGTATCTTTATTGATCTGTAGTTCTTGAGTTAATTTCATACAAACAAAAATACAAAAATTCAAAATTACAAAGTTTCTGTCTTTATAATATTACTAAAGAAGTATAGATGATGTAACGTACTTCTCAAATAATCACACGCAAAAGGCAAGATAAAATAGACGTGGAAAGATCAACAAATTATTCTCTATGATATTGATAAGATTAAAACTTATGCCTTGTACGCACTAGGTTAGTATTTTAGTAGAGTAGCAAGTAATTTAGTAACTAAGCGTGTCCGAACAGCAACATTTTAGTATGGTAGATTAGTATCCTTTGTTCGGATACTTGCTACTCGAATACTATCCTGGTGCGAACAAGGCTTTATAGCCGGTTGGAACCAGTTTTAGTCTGTGACATAATAATACTCGATTGAAAGCGGTATAAAACTAAACAGACAGAGGGCTTATCACGGACATTTCTGATATTAGTAAGTTATGCTACATTTGTATGAGACTAGTTGTTGCTCGCAACTTCGTCAGCGTGGAATTATATATTATAGCCCATGTTAGTCGGGGATAATGTAGCTTTCTAACGGTAAAAGAATTTTTGAAATCGGCCCAGTAGTTCTTGAGTTATTTCAATTAAGATGATTTTGATAGTGTACTTCACGCCCGTTAACCCTTGTTACTAGAATAGTATCATATTTTAGTCGAGTAGCAAGTAATTTAGTAACTAATCTTGTTCAAAAACCAACATTTTATTAGAATAGTTTAGTAAATTTGTTATAATTTGTTGTTTTATTCTGTAGTTATAAAATATAGTTATGTTTTAGACGATATTAAATAAACAAAAACCTTTATAATATTATTACATCTAATGTATTGAAAACTGAATGATAATGAGACACTTATTTTCATTCTTTATTTTATTTGTATAAATTATATTGTGTTAAGACATTCTTTAAAGTATATTAAATTAAAATGTATCAACTTGCAGATTATTATGTCATCGTAAAACTATGAATGAATATTACTGTATCACCAGACTATACGTCTGCACCGAGGTGCGGAGCCTACCCGCTAGGGGTGACTAGGCTAGTCAACCACGCGGGCCCAGTACGACTTCACACATATCTATGAATTTCCGTAAGTAAGAGCTTCGGCTTTCGTAAGTAACATTTGAAATACACATTGGTACATGGCGGGATTCGAACTCGGGACCTGCAGATTACAAGTCAAGAGACCCCTGAGCCACCGACGCTCATCTGTATAGATGTATGTGAACGATATATTATAACCCCATTAATAAGCTTATCTATATTAGTTAAAGACAAATAAAAAAATAACAAAATAAAAGAAACATGAAAAAAATCTTGAACCAGATTTTTGTTTGATCGCAAGAGCAATGTCATATTAAATACAAGGCAAAATAAAATATTCAACAATATTAAGTGGAATATTTCCTCGTAAGCATTCATTAGGTGAGAAGTTTCACACGAAGGTAGAATAAACATTACAATACTGTCGAAACAGTACTGCTCGGTGTGTGAGTTCAAATAGTAGCTATACTGATACTTCCTCTGCTCTGTATGGCCTTCGTGTAAAAACCTCGTGTTAAGCGCAAAGCAAGCGAAATCACAAAATGCTGCATTGACCGAAAAATTAACAACAGCTTTTTTTTATAAACGAGTTAAATTTAAACGATTATTACAAAAAGTAGTAAAGTAATGCAAAAATATGTTTAAAGCATGAATCAATTCTTAGTTAAAGTTTAACCGAGGGTTTCCACTGCCGAAACATGTGTTTAAACATCGTCTTCCCTCACATTGTTAGAAATAGAGATAACGGGAAATTGGAATCGCACAGCTTTTGTCGAAATACATTAGTAATAGTGTCGAACCTGTATAAACGAGAATCCAAAGGACCGCGATATTTGTTTCTCTTAAAGAGGTTTCTCTCTAATCAATTTGCATATGGAGGTAGCTCGTCGGGACCAGAGAATGGCTCGCTTATAAAGGTCTCGCGTACTCATGCTTGACTGTATGTGTAAACTAAATACTGTAGTCCTAGAATTTTTGGTTCGCTCAGCTTTTAATAAGTTTTTATTACATCATAGTTTTTTTAAGCAAGAGAGGCAAGATAGCAGCGGGAATATCCAGGTGTTCATTAACGCCCATGGACATCTGCAATACTAATTTAATCAAAACTTTCAAACATAAAAGCTTTGTTATTATTAACAAAGCTTGGATGGATAGTGCCTTGGCATAATTGCTGGCTGCCCATTTTGTTTCTACAGAGAGACACTTGGAAATTCAAGACCCCGCAGACTAGAGACTTATGGCCGTATTCACCAACAATCCCTAAATTTTAGGTAACCCTTAACGCATTTTAAATGTCACCTAACACTTTCCTTTTCACCAACAGTTAAGTGTCACTTTAGACCGCAAGGGATCCGTTAGATTTAGGGAGACCCTTAAGCAAAAAGACACTTATCTAAAACTACTTTAGGGGTTGTTTGGTGAAAACGGGCATTAAACGCTCAATAGTTTGCTCGTTCGCATAATAAGCATGTATCACTTACCCAATATAAGTAGGTTCTTGACACTGACAGCTATGACCTGGGGCAGTGCCGTCCTCAGATCCTTCCTGTAGTTATAGTAGTGCTCACCCGGCTCCGCTTCACACAACTCCTTGTCCAATGGTCGCATTTTCTAAACATTTTAATACAAGAAGTGAAAACTTTTAAATGTAAAATTTTAGAAAATTGCGCGAAGGATGCAGAAGACGATGCATAATGCTAAAAAATCTTTAAATTGAATTTTGTCGACTTCGACTTATTGGCGGCCACTAGTCGTCGGTAGGTGGAGAGGGAGAGTCCAGAAAGCTGTAAAATAAATATAAAATACTTCGAATAAGATAATAATGCCAGCTGATCTATAGACCTAGCCTAAATAAGGTGCTGCCAACACCCATCGTATTATATAGTAGCTTTTGTGCGAATTAAATAATATAGCCTATGTTACTCGGGGATTAAATTACATTAGCTTTCTAATGGTGAAAGATTTTTTGAAATCGTCCCAGTAGTTCTTGAGTTATTTCAATATATACAAAAAATCAAAAATATAAAGTTTCTCTCTTTATAATATTAGTATAGAAGGATATCTGTGAGTTTCTAATGTCGATATATTAGAAAGATATTATCATTTCATTCGTTCACCTAAAAAAAAACAATGATAGGTATGTAATTCAAATATTACGTCAGTATTTCACGGTACAACATTCGTACAATAAGCGTCTGGAATTCTGATTAGATTTGCCCAAGTGTTTTGTATTTTAAAATCTATATCTATACTAATATAAAGAGGAAATCTTTGTATTTTTGTATGAACTTATATAACTCAAGAACTACTGTATTTATTTTATAAATTCTTTCACCATTAAAAACTTACATTATTGCCGAGTAAGATTTCCACGCGGACGGAGTCGCAAACAACAGCTAGTTATGAATAAAATTAAATTTAAAAAAAAATTAAACTCATCAAAGATTGTATTCTAATAATAGTGGGTACTTCTATAATTAACTGTGTAGTATAACAAAAAAAAACAAGGTTATGCCACTTCCCTAACCGCAATAAATCTTAAATGCGCATATTTTCCCACGATATTACCTTCACATCATATCAATGGTAAATCAGAAATTAAAATCGAATTAAATACAATTCCTATCAGGTAATGCCTTCGGAATGTTAAATGATTTCACCATTCATATTCCTGGTAAGGTAAGGTTTGACCCATGATGGACTCCATTTCCTTCACTCCACGACTAGCGCGTATTTTGCGTGAATACACATATCTTTGAATTTCTTCGCCGTTATGAGCAGGTTGTTTTTCAAGATGTTTTTCTTCACCGTAAGAGCGTCGTAAGAGTATTCATAGACTTCCAAGTTACCGCGCGAAATTGCGAGCACCAGCTAGATTATCAATATATTGTATACAAGCTGTTGTGCGCGACTTCGTCCACGTTAAATTAAATAATATAGCCTATGGTACTCCCGGATAAAGTAGCGTTCTAATGGTGAAAGAATTTTTAAAATCGACCCTGTAGTTCTTGAGTTATTTCAATATATACAAAAATACAAAGTTACTCTCTTTATAATATTAATATAGATAATATAGATTTGTTTTTTCTTCGCACCTTGTTAAAATCGAAACCTTATAAAAATATAAGTGGTAAGCATGCACAAAGTAGTTTATAAACATAGTCCTTGACATAAGAATCTAAGATCATTGACCGATAAGTTGTTAAAAAAACGGTAAAATACATTTCTTTTATACTTCTCTCGTTTCTTAAAGATGTCCTAAAATGTGTGTAAAATATTTATTTATATTGTCTATATTTACTATCAAAAAAAAAATGAAAAATATTCGGAGAATATATGTGTAAAAAGCAAGGAAGTTATCAAATGTGCTCGTACATGCTATAAAGATAAAATATAAGAACTAACTTTTGTCAGCGCGTAAAGACTTAGTAAGTAGTCTTTGTGTTCTTCCAGACTAAAGGTTTCGAGCTATAATGGGCTCCATTTTCCGCAACTCCACGACTAGCACGTATTTTGCGTGAATACACATATCTTCCAGAATATGCTCTACATCTACGTCTTTCATCGAGTATCAGTGTTATACAGAGAACTGTGTATATTTTAGTCTTTTTTACAATACAAAGTGGCCACCCGGATTCGCTGAAAAATCCGAAACAACTCCTAGCCATAGACATCTGCAATTGCAGTTGCGTGGCCTACCCTTAATCTACGGAGGAGACACACAGCAAGAGGATTACCTCTTCCTATGCGACCCCTCCCACGCCAATCCACTTAAAAATACAAATTCCATATATAATTATTTCCATTATTGCATGTCTGTTAATTCGTGCGAAGTCGGGACGCATCGGTAGTGTGTAATCATTATAATATTTGTTTATAATTGGCATCTTTGTTATTAACACCGCTATCAAACTTGCAATAAATAATTACAATAATTCCTTACATATTTATCACTTCGTTAAAACACAATTTATTCGATGTACTTAAGACTTTAAATATTTATGTAAACACGACTTTGTTCACGACTTCGTCTACGTGGAATTAAATAACATAGCCTATGTTACTCGAGGATAATGTAGCTTTCTAATGGTGAAAGATTTTTTGAAATCGGCAAAGTAGTTCTTTAGTTATTTCAATACATACAAAAATACAAATAATATATACTAGTGAATTCATATCATACTTAATTTATAAGTTATAAATACATATGTTTGGATGGCTGTTTGTCATTACTTAATTCCAAAAGTATCTCGAATACATAAATGTAGAACACATATGTTATATTGTTTACTTAATTCGGGTAAAGTCGCGGCCTAAAGTTAGTTTATTGTAAGGAAAACAATTAAGTTAGTTCTTCAATCTAACTTGATAGACGAGGTGTCTGTGTTACGCTGTCCATGCCATTATAAGGGCAAGGATAACTTGAGCCACATGCGCCTGCGTACGGTAAATATAACTTTATGAATGATATCATTCTAATATAGTTATATTTGAAACATGCGTAATTTTCCATTCATTTATATATCTATACTAATATTATAAAGATAAACTTTGTACTTTTGTAAATATTGAAATAACTCAAGAACTACTGGGCCGATTTCAAAATTTTTTTCACCATTAGAAAGCTACATTACCCCCGAGGAACATAGGCTATATTATTTAATTCCACGCAGATGAAGTTGTGAACAACAGCTAGTTAGTTTATATTTCAAGTTTTATATGTATAAATAATTAAACTTATGCAACGCAATCTATGCATAAAATTGGTGTGTCTGTATGGAATATTTTAAGAAAGACAAAAGCCAAATAAAGTTATTGCGTCAGCACAAACTTTTAGAAAAACAAAATCTGCTTTATTCCGAAACGAGAATCAGCGTTATTACTGTTGTATTCTATTTTTGGTACTGGTACATTCATAATCTTTATTCCAAAATACATAACATCCTTGTTCCTCGTACTTCTTATGATCTTCTTCAGTTCCGAGTGTTTCTCCAGTATCGTATAATGGATGACTTGTTCTCGTTTATCGCAGTACTTTACAATTTACTTCGAAATAAGGGGGCATGAGTTTTATTTTATTTTCAGGGCACTAACCTATTTTGGCATTTCAAAAATCCCCAACCAAAACACGAATATCTATCCAATAGTTATTATTTCTATATTTTGGTATTTGAATCCGAACAAGTATAAATAAACAAAGAAAAATATATAAAAAAAGACAACCATGGAAGAATGTTGCGCCAAAGAGACGTATTTATTTCGTAAATATGCTGTTAATAACGACCATGTTTTGCAATTTGCAACTAAACCTTTCGCTTATGAACTGCATACAATTTATATTGAATGTAAGATACTTGGAAAATAATAGGTGTTTGTAAATACGATTCAAGGATTTTAAACAAATATGAAAAGGACAACGATATGCTTATAAGTTTCCACCTTTTAGAGCGTCGGTGGATCGGGGATTTAGCTCTTGACTTGTAATCTGCAGGTCCCGAGTTCGAATCCCGACATGTGCAGTCGATGTTTTCCTTCACCGTAAAAGTGTCAGGTAAATATGTACATATGAAAAACACATTGTAGTTTTCACCTTTAAAAAATCAGTTCACTCCGGCATTTTTAAATTGACGGCTGTAACTGTTTATAAATATGCTGTCAATATGCCTAGTCAGATTACAGACTGCCAAAGTTCATGATTGTTCCGTGACATAAATCACAGTAAATACATTACATTGTAAGTAGTATGTAATGTAAACAATCTCCGTGATTTAATGCAACTGGGAGGTTGGGAAGGTCATATGATATGAGTCTTCTTTAATATCAACGACGTACGCAATCCCAGTTCCCACTGGCGAAACATTGTATGAAAACATATTGTCATCCCTCTTATCCTTTGAGAAAAGAAAGCAACAACATATTAAGTAGTGTGCGTGAATATATTTATAAACATTCCCCAGCAAATAACTCACCTACGTAAAAGTAGTATTTAACTTATTTGGTGGTGCACTTGTTTTCTTATTGGATAATTTTTAAGTGTATTTATATTACTTGGAATTTTACTAAAAATAGTTTAAAAAAAGTTTCGTTAAAACATCACCATGGCAAGAAATAGTATATGTTTTTTCGGGAGACAAGGTACCAATTATTATTTTCTTTTACACCAATATCTTCAATAATTTGATACAATTTTATTTTATAGTTTTTTAAATAAAATAAAATATATCTAATTAAATTTAAACTTCCTTAATCAAATAGAAATATTGAATAAGAATATTTTGTGAGGCTGTAATTTTTTCGCGAGAACTTTTTTTTTAATGTTTAAAAATGCAATACACTTACTTGGCTATGCAACATAAATAATGGTAACTAACTATTACTTTATTTACATTAAAAACTAAAACTTTTATTGTATAAAATCGTGAAAACTAATTAAGATTGTGACATAGAAAATTTATTTTACGGTCATACAAAACATAAGAACACTCACCAAATTTCTTGTGTTGAATATACGCGTGAAAGTTTTTAAAACCGAGTTCGGTCCGTAACGAACATCTAAACAATCAATTCACGACTCACATGTACGGCGAACACGTCGACTTGGCGGCGACCACTCGCGGCACTGACCTTTATAAAATGAATGGATATAAGGCGTGGTATCTTGTGCCGTTTTGATTGCCGCCATTTTGGCGCTGACGGTTGCGATTAATGCTGGTGGTGAGGATTAGAACTAATAATAGGGACAGAATTAAATGTCAACATGGGGCTTCATTAGATGGATGGCAAAAAACGGCCTTACGCCGAAGCAAAAATCTCCGTTTCTTACGCGGACTCGGTCTAATGAAGCCCTAGAGTGAGTGACATTAAAAAGCGTGTTTTTTTTTATAAAATCGTAAACGTAATATCGTAAACTGGGAGAACGAAAAATCTGTCAAAATAATCAACGACATTTTCGCCCCTCCCGAGCTCTCGTCGTCGCGCCAACCGACGATGCTTTCTTGCTTTGACGCACCGCCCGCCTCCCGCGTTTGGCGCCGCTGTGACGGGGCCGGTCGCCACGCTAGGCACGGCCCCGGCTTGATGTCTTACATTTTTGCGCGGTTTCAGAAAACGCGACAATTTGGTGTCCTAGAATTTATTTCGGGGACACCGGGACTCCTGACTATAATACGAGACAGTTCCGTACAAAACAAGACGTCTAGTCACTTTAAATATGCCCCATTTGGCATCAGGTGGGATCGGGGTAAAGCACTAGTTTGTAACCCCACGGCTTCATTAGACCGAGTTCGCGCAAGAAATGGAGATTTTGCGTGAGGCCGTTTTTTGCGTGACATCGGTCCAATCCAGCCTTAGGGTATAAAACAAATAAAAATATATAACTATTAATTAGAAACTCGCGACAAACTCCCCGACTCCGGATTCTTGCGAGCACAACCTCGAAATGTTCAATGTTGCCATTCCGTTTTTTTCTCTTTATAGGTAGAAATCTTTTTTCTATATTCACGACTATCGGTCGCCCGCGATTTCGTCTGGCTGGAGTTTATATGTTCAAAAGTTATTTTCTCATCTTAATACCTTTTTAGACTTAGTATTTTAATTTTAATGGATAATTTAAGGACCCCTGACAGCATACCTTCCAATGACTCAGAAAAAAAATTAAAGGGGGTTCGCAAAATATGAAACTTTTTAAAAAATAACCTTGCCGTACATTTATGTACACCAAAATGTCAAATTAATGAAATTTGATACAAAAAAAAACATTTGAAAGGATAACGAAGTTTGAACATCGAACGGATTACTAGTACTTACGGGGTAAAAGTTTTGTTTCGGGAATGTACCGGCCGTGAGCATCAGTTCGTTCGCGTGCGCCGTCGAAAGCGAGTACATTTGAAACCCTCGCCTCTTTCATACCGCGTGTATTGAAAGCTAACAGTTTTTCTTGCTTGTGTTGGTTGATTTTTAAAATGGATCTAATTAGAAAATAATCAAAACATAGTGGAAAATACAGATGAAGACCTGTTGCTTGAAAACCAAACGTTATTGAGAAGTAAACAACTATATTATTACGTCTCAAGTTTTGGCTACGTTCAGTGCGTTGAAAACAAGGAAGAAATGCAAGGTACTGATAATTACTTTTATTTTATATAAAGGAAATGAATACGTTTACAATATTAGTTTATGATGATATTCAAAATAAAATTAGCAAATAGTCTTATAAGAGGTGTAGAGCCCGCTTTAACATCTTCGTACGAATTGTCCGACTCGCCTGGTGAAATACCACGACCACACTGAAGACAGGCATCAAATGGAAACTATTCAGTGTTTCTTCTGATGAGTGTGGTGCCAGAGGCCTAATTTTAATCCATTTTCCCTTCCTATAAAGTAATGATAGGAAGAGGAATTGGATTTTCCGGGGGAAGAGACGCATATCGAGAGGAATTATCCTCTTACTGTGCGTCTCCTCTGAAGATTAAGGATAGGCAACTCATCCGTAATTGCAGATGTCTATGGGCAGCGGTCCGCTCCGATCGAGTTCTCTCGGTCACCCAAAGATGGCGCTGGAACGATATTGTTTGTGTACCCAATTAATTTGTTTGAGAAAATACATTACCAAAACCGAAACGAAAACACTACAAAATACGAATTCATTATAAATTATAATTAATGTGGTGTTTAAATGTTTTACCTAAAAAAAAATTGATGTTTTAATAAAAATAATATAAATATTTTTATTTATCCAAACTCTGTTCACAAAATATTTTAAAAATTGAATACCAATTTTAACATGTTTAATAATTATTCTATATCCTGGTATGCAGACTATTTTATTTGCTTGATATTCCACAAGCATTAATGTTCCACATATTTGGAGACATATTTTAAAGTAGTTTCCTCGCTCCAACGACACGTCATGTTTACGACAAAGCGGCAAACTAATAAACTCGCCAAAACAAGCTGTTCGGACCGCTACTTGCCGTAAAAATAGAGTAAAATGGATTGGCTCGACTAAAACGTTTTTATAGCCTACTCGACTAAAATGTTGCTGTTCGCACACGTTTTACGCGCTACTCTACTAAAATACAATCTGGCGCGAACAAGTGCTACAACCCAACTCGACTAAAATTTTGCTGTTCGCACACGTTTTTTACTAAAATACTTGCTACTTCACTAAAATACTGTCCTAGTCCGAACAAAGCTTTAGGATCCTTCAAGAAGCGAGCCTATCTATTTCTTAAAAGCCGGCATTTGCGGTCCTCGAGTGTTGCAAATGTCTATGAGAGTCGAAGATCACCTCGGTGATCCAGGAGCTCGTTTGCCCCGTTCTCTAATAAAAAAATAAATAAGTTCCACATTTTAAACTTAACCGCCGTAACACTCGCGGACAATTAATATGTCTGGAAGATTGATGGAGTCTTACTGATCGTAGGGGGTATTGTTATGGTTCCCTGAGTATAGCTAAAACATAAACAATAATTGAGCATTTGAAAATAAGCAAACAACAGTATTTTTATATTTACACACTATTTTTTATGTTGTAGGGTCGGTAGGGTCTTAAAGATTAACTTTCAGGGCAATATTGTCAATAATATTCTTTATTTTTACATTTTTGATGATATTTTTAACTTTTACCCTGCCAGGCAGCTTCATGGATACAAGGATCGAGGTAGCAGTAAACAATAGCGAAGCAGCCTCGTGTCGAACCTTCGAGAAACCGTAGAAATTCGAGTTGATGCGTCATTGCTAAAATTGAAAATATTCGACCATGACTCTTTTTGTTCTATGGAACTCTTTGTCGAACTTTTAAATTTTATTTTCTTGTGAAATTCATTTTTTTTTAATTTGTTTCCCGTTACGAAACGCAACCCTTTATAACTACGGATGCAAAATATGATTCGCGATATATAATTGATTTTTAATTTCTTGTTAAAAATAATGCAATTGATTATATTATAATATCTACTTATACATCTTCTATTTATCCTCCATCATATTTCATAGAGAACTTCGAGGAACTTTTAATATATAGAACTATTGAAGAGGAAGCTCAATATATACATCTATGTATAATAACATCCATTACTTACTTAAATACTGTAATTTTTTTTACCATTCTAATGTATGTCGTAAATCTCTTTTTTCCGCATTTTTGTAGTGTATTAAGTATCAGCATTGCACCCGTGCGAAGCCGGATCGAGTCGCTAGTAGATAATATATAACAATAAACAAGTAACAGTCAGATTTTTTGGTCAACACTCAACAGCCATGTCTTTCCGCAAAAAAACATGTCAAAGAAAGTTTTTCTATATTTAGAAATTGATGAAATAGAATATTTTTAATAGGTCCTTGATAAAAATTACCTATGATAGTTAATTATAATTTAATATTCGTTTATTTTTGTGTTGTCTTAAATATTTCATACTTTTTCTAGGAAATACTCTCGAAGACTCTATGCAGCAGCTATGTTACGAAGAATGCTGTCAAGGTTAGTTATTTTCATATATTTTTAAATTGTTAGTAAAATAAGTGATTTTTAAAAAAATATCTAATTCCTTTCTATAGTTTAGTAGGCTCTTGTCCCTTAAATGGACAATGTTGTTTTTAAACAACATACTAAACAGTAATACATACATTTCCTTGACAGTAATACATGTCTTTTACACAAATACATTTTTTTTAAACGTGAAACAAAAATCGTACATTTAAGAGTTAAAATTTTACATTTCATTTCAGGACTTCAAGAATCCTTCCAGTCTTATGTTCCTGTCGTACAAGTGCCTTATTATGCACACAACCCTGAATGTAAGTACTTGAACTCCTGCCGTACATATTTCCACACAAGCACACAGACAAGAGTAACGGCGTCTAAACTAAAAATAAAAACTATTTTTATCAGAAAAGGAATGCTTATCAAAATTGTAGTCCAATTTCTAACGAAAAACTAGCTTAGCTAGCGGTAGAGCCAGCTTCCACATCTTCGCACGAATTGGCAGGCTCGCCCGGTGAGATACCACGACCACACAGAGGCCATCTGCAATTGCAGATCTCTGTGGGCAGCGGTCGCTTCGCTATTTCAGCGAATCCAGGCCGCTTACTCGTTTGCTACTTTATAATATAAAAAAAAAACTTAGCTCAGGTTTAAATAATTTCGACATACATAAACCAGGTGATGACGGGTAAATTTTTTGTGAATCAACTTTTCTAAAGGAGAAATTGAATCTTTATATCTTTCTCTCCTGTATCTCTATGATTCAAGACCTTCGGAACTATCATAACCAGTAATGACTCTGTTAAAATCAAATTAACAGAGTAGAAACTTACGTAATAAAAAAAAATACAGAGATCTGTTTCCGCTTGGCAACGTGTCCCGCGATACAAAACAAAGTAACTATTATATTGTAACATTTTATTTATGAAATCGAATAAAACACTCTTTGTATGCAACATTGTGAATGTTCCGTGTATAATTTTAAAAGATATGATATTATTTTTAGTGGGTTTGAAGCGGCGGTGACAGACACACCCTTGCTCACTATTTAACTGTGGTAACAACATAGCTAGTTCTTTTGGTGTCTGTATTCATAGAAAAAAAAAATGAATAAAGTTGTTTTTTGGCGAATTCACACAATGGTATGTAGCAAAATCTGTCCGCTGTATAACATCGTTTTTTTTTTTGTTTAAATATAAGGCCTTATGATTAATTTTTCAAGAAGGCCGGGTTTAAAAGCACGCGTAACCGATGTATGAATGTAGAAAAAGCGATAGAGGTGTGTCAGGATCGTGCCAAATGGAGGTTCGTCTCTGCCTACCCCTCGGGGTTACGGGCGTGAGTTGTGTTGTTGTTATAATTGATTTTTATATTTTTTTAACACTGTTTTGATGTATGTAAATTGTCTTAACTTTGAACTAAAAGTATTTTTTTAACGAAAAATAACAATTTAATTATGATCTTTATAATACGATTTTTCTTTAGAGAAAATATTTATTGCTCAAATATGTAGAATTTTGTGTTATTATCGTATATAAGCATAGATAGTGAAACTATGTTAAAATCATTTTTTTACTCCACAATTAAAAACGTAATTTACAAATAAAATAGTAAACTTTATCTTTCTACAGAGAGTCATTGCTATTTATTTTATTCCAACAATTTCACATCGTTCATCATAATCACCATCACCCTTTTTCTGCCCACTGCTGGACTTAGGCCTTTCTCTATGCCTTCCTCAACGTTCGCACAAGTCATTTCAAGAGTAAAAAGTCGGACATTTTTTTAACACAACACAGAAAATCGAACTTAGTACTCTAACGGCCGTTCTCACCAACAATCCCTAAATTAACCCTTAACGCATTTTAAATATTACCTAACACTACTTTCATTTTCACCAACAGTTGTCACTTTTGACCGCAAAGGAACCGTTAGATTTTGGGAGACCCCTAAGCAAAAAGACACCTATCAGAACTCCTAGTATCTTTAGTATATGACATCATGGCTACATGCGTCTTCCAAAAAACACAGAATACATTATGTTATCTCTCGACGTTCAATGAACAACACATCAGGAAGCAAAGAGGTCAAAGATTCCTTACTTAGTAAAAAGAGCTCTATAAACTAAGCCGAAATCTTAGATAACCTTCGATATTATACGCGAGACTGCTACATGAATTCCTAAATGTATTTTACTAATGCTAAATTTACTATGGATGGACGAATTTTTGTTTGAACGTGCACACGTGTAGAACATAATCTGAACATAATTCAATGCGGATAGAGTCGCAGGCGTTAGCTAGTAATAGGTATTTTCGGAGCCAAATGCTAACGAATATGTGCGAATTTAGTGCTTGCAATGATTATACTTAAACTAGTTGTCGATCGAGCCTCGCTGTGCGTTGTCTATTGTAAGATTGTGGTTATTTTTCAGAGCATATTTGATTTTCAATATGTACAGTGCTAAATGTAAAATTCCCGGAAAAAAACTTTCCAAAATTTTTTAAGGAATACGTCGCTTTTTTGTAAGATATCTCGTAAAAGGATAGAATGATACCGTGAATAGATACAATGTTTTTGTTTGGGGATAAACATAAGTGATAATCTGCCGTTGACTATTTTCATTAGGGGACAGTTTGTTATTGCAATTCCTAGGCTTCATTAAAGTTCGCGATAAAAATCGCGAACTCGATCTAATGCAGCCAAAGCATAAGAAATGATGTCCATTAATCTTATAACCTTAATGCTTAAAAATAATTGTAATTTCTCACAAAAGTCGAGCCTAAAAATACGTAAAAGTAACAAAATCTTTAATACATATTTGCTTTTTCAGATAACTATGCAGACCCGACAAATGGGCAATACTTTGTTGCGGATTACCAACATGCATCTATTGAAAACGGTAAGTTTGTAGCATAGAATAGTTTCTAATAGTTGTAAAAACACCTAAGCTAGTGCTTACAGAATAGTTGGAGGTAAAGCTTTCAAACAGCTCTTAGGATAAAAGCGTATGAAATAACTCACATTATAGGCGAAGGTAACAGAATATTAGCTTTATAGTAGAACTTTAAGCTGTTTACTAAAAACAATTTGTAAAATTAATTCACAAATAAAGTAGTGCAATGCTGTAACTGGAGTCAAATTTAAACTAGGACAGCAATCCTTACAGGTAAGAAGGTGAATTATCCTGTTTTCACTTCTTTTTTAATTATTGTTTTGTTTTTATTTTTGTTATGTGTCCTTTATTTTTAAAGTCTATTATATCCTTTTGATAGTTTTAGTTTTCTTAATTTTTCATGCAAGTAAAATAAGTTAAACTACGGCCTAATGTAATTTGTATTTTTCTGTTTTTTTCTTTTGTACCCACCCTCCTAGGGGTAAATTGAAGAACGGCGCGGTCCTAACTCAGCACATGCCGAATTTACTCCTTTTCTTTTATGAATAAATGATTTTGATTTGATTTGAATGAAGTAAATTAATAAAGGTGATACGTTTGGAAAAGTTTATAGATAGGTATCTATAGCCACATTTATTTTTATCATAAACTAGTAGGGCATTGTTCCGCAATGCCCCCAGTAGCTACTACCCTATGTCACCATCAATATCTCTCGTCCGTAATCCAGACGGGTAAGTACAGGTTTCTACCTAGCGCGGTCCTGGCACATCTCTCTCTTAATCTACAGCTCCATTAGACCAATGACACACTAAAAACGGCGTTACGCCAAAGCAAAATCTTTTTATCGCGAACTCAATGTAATGAAGCCATAGAGCGATGCGAAAAAAAAGAACTGTATTTAATTATATAAAAGTATATTAGGCTACATCCTCGCGGCTTAGCTCATTATGAACGCTTCAAAATGGCCGCCTCCCAGAACACACAAGTTCCCACCTAACCCAAGAGGCAGAGCAATATTTTTTTTTAGGTTAAGTATATCACTTTATAGTCACCCCTTCAAGGGGTAGACTTCGCGCCTCACTGGGGACATATAGTGACCTGGCGATGATGATATTATTTTAAATTTCTTAATCTCTTCTAATGGTTAAAATTTTATTTTTATTTTATCTTTGCACAAAACTTAAAATGCGTCTTTAGTGAGAAACAGTTGGCACCACTCAAGGGCTCAATAGCCAAGGCTCCTACCAAATGTATGTAAAAATAAAGAGTTTATTTCCCTTATTTATTTATTATAATACTGATCATTGGTTACATCTTTTACAAATGCTTAAAAACACCAATACTAATTATTCAAATCAATCTTACAGCTATAAATTATATAGTACATAAACATTATATCCCATTTCCATCAAGGCAAGGAAAACAATGGAAAGCTGACTGAATACAATTATTTAAAAATTCTTATAGTGAATAAGAATCATAGGAGAAATAATTATTTTTTGTTCAAAGGAGATATAGTTACAATATTGGGTTTTTCAAATTCATCTCCCATTTCTTTAATTTTAATAAGAAATTCAAAACCTGGATGTAACAATTCCACAGGTTTAGTGTGTATATAATGTTGATCTTTATCAATTGTACAATGAATGGCAATCGCAGGATTTCGTAGGTAACGTAGGGACATAGGCTTCATATGAAACATGGCAACTTCAGCAACTGTACCGCGATCCACCAGCCACACAGCGGCTTTGTTCTCCGATAAAATCTTTTGTACAATACCGCGCTCATATCTTTGGAATCTTCTCTCTAACACAATTACAGGTTTGTCTACTTTTATCTCTTCGGGCTTCAAATTTTTTGCATGTGATGAATAATCTCGAAGATCAGATATATTATTAATATAGTTATCATAGTCTTTAACTTTTGCAACATAAAAACTATTAAGCTCTCTCCCTGTTAGAGTTCTGACATGATAATATTTTCCTGGCTTCAATTTTGTATAGGTAAAACAAGGTTCTTGTTTATGCTCAGGAAAAGCTTCAGGAATGCAGCTAATAGCATTTTCATTATATCCCATGTTGCAGTAACCCGTCAGTGCCAGCATTGTACTTATATCATCAGGAGAAGAGTTATACAATTCCACTATAAGCTTAACATTTGTTTTCGCTGTTACTATTAGCTTTGCACTCTCCGTCCCTACATAAGTTTTCATAGCATCTATGTCTTCATCTTTCCAGGAGCCTTTGTTAGGTTCACAATATGCTAACTGACAGTGAGTAGCTAAAGGTGCCACCTCTTGCTCGACTAATGGATAAAACATATCTTTCAAAGAGACAGTTTTCTCCATGCATCCATAATCAATGGCAAATACCTCACACATGCAATTTTCTGTTGCGGTATTTATATTATAAATTAAACCTCTACAGAACTGCTCCAACACTTCTGAATAATAAACGATTTTCATATTCACCTTCAGGTCTTGCTGAACAAGTTTCTGGCCATTCAATTCAATTGAAGATATAAAATTTCTGTAGGAGATTGGTCGAACGTAGAAGCTGTGTGGATTGTTGATATAAGTAACATCCACCCAAGTTGACGATCCAACTTCGAAGTCGTTCAGTTTAATTTCGCTCATCAATTCTGTTATTAAATCCATTATGAGAACAAATTCGATATTCCGTATTTATTTCCGAAATACGAATTGTCTCGGCGCTCGTTGGCCGCGTACACGTAGATAGTCCTTTTACTTTGTTAAATAATGTAGCTCAATATTCATACTTGGCGCAATTCAACAAAAATCAAAATCAGCCCAAATCAGCCTTTTCACACAGATCAATAGGTGAAAATTTAAAAAGATAAAACAGTATTACCATAGTGGAATTCTGAAAATCCCAGTTCTGCCAACATTGACATTAAAAACAATACTTATTACTTACTGATTTTTATCGATTCTTCGATTTTATGTTTAAAGTAAATACGGACCTTACGATGATGTGATTTTTACTTGGGATACAATTACTTTTGTTGTTACTTCCGTTCTAGGCGGTTAAAATGCCCATAATCATTATATTTTAATGAGCTTAAAACAGAAAGGTGATTGTAGATGGCGCTTTTGTGATTACTACTTAAAAGCCGCCATATTGCATTTTTAGTGTACTATGTTTACGAATGACTTTGTATTTAATAACTGAAAATGTATTGAACATTGAGTATTTATGGTACCAGGGGGGGACACTTAAGTAGGATTTCATCTTGAACTAATCATTGGGGATAAAATGTTTTGCACATAACCTCGAATGTCCATTCGAGTCCCCATTTCTCTTCGTAGAGCCTTTATCCATTGTTTTCTTATTCTTATATCTTTGGTGTATACATGTATTCCTGTATTTTTGCAATAATCTTCCTAATAAATTGTCATATCTTCATAGATATTCGTAAGTCTTCTTCATAAGTTTGGCTCATGCCAAAAATATAAAAGTAAACTTGTAATTAAAATAATATGGAGATGACAGCTAACTGTCAGATTTATGGTGGTTGTAAAGTGCTGCCATCTGAAGTGAGCAAAAGTTGTTTTTTTTACCTCATTGCGTCAAAAGCGTTAATATTACTTTACTATACATTCCATAGTACAATTAAACAATTTCTTTTATACGACATTATTATTTGAATTTGGCTTAATCGGCTTTCATCGTTAATTTATTAATCCATAGACAGAAATAAAAGTGAAATTATGCATGCTCTCATCAGCTATTTCGTCGTTAAAGTCCAGTCGAATTACACGGAATAAACGACAGAAAGACAAACATTTAAAAGAAATGTTTTTATTATAACTTAAACAAATCCGTTACGGACATCACTTACGCGACTTATACGTCCACATTTTTCAGGAAGATTTTTGTTCAGAATAAATTGGAAAATCGCATTTTTGGCTTGACAAATAACCCTGCAGATCCTGTGCTTCATTCCCGCCACATATTAACGTGGTTTCGAATTTAAAATTTTCATAAGATTTGGCAGTAAGTTAAGATTTCGAAATGTACAATTATACAATAAATAACGATGATAAAAAATATTGTAAAAAAACACTCATAAGAAGATACTTTACTAACGATTATCTAAGAGATCGGTTATAAAATTAATTTTCATTGTAATTATTAAAATTCATTAGATAATAGCACAGTTTACAAATTCCGTAGCATAATTTTTAATTTCTTTTTTCCAGTTTTATCCTGGACCGGTAATTTATTTGACTCGACGGGTATAAGTGTAACTAACTTATAATTGCACATTAGCGCCCTCCTTTAGGTAATTTTCTATGGCCATGTCGTAGCCCAGTGGAGGTTTTATATATTTAGTGACAGAAGCAACCGATAGCAGCGCCCCTCCCGCCCGTGTAATCGTATAGATATCGATATTCCTACCCATAGATAATATACAACAGACATCACCATTTTTACGTTTTCTTTGCAATTTGTCCACTATCGCAATGTTTACATCAACCAACAGCAACAGGCAAAAAAGAACACGAAAAGCGAAGCTTGACATGGCTTGGCATGCGTGACGTGACCAGTAGACGTAAATGATCGAATGACATTAATTTAAATTTTTTTAATTCATTCAACAATTGAAAAAATATTTTGTACAATTTTTACTTTTGTTAAACCGAGACATATCAAGAGATAGTTGTTAAATTTTGCTGTTAAATATAATTTCGTCTGTAGCAGTGACGTCCGTTTGTTTATTGCCTAACTTCCGCCATTTTGTTCTGTCGTTTGTTTAGTGACTGGGTTTTTACCTAGTAATGCCATACAAATTTACGGAAAACCTATATTGTGATTTTGCAATCGGTGTAAAATGTATTTGCTAGACACTTTGTTTTTAAGGGCTTAAAATTCATTTTTGTGTGTCTTGTCAAACTGACATTGGAACAAGTCTACCTATGTGCCGGATGTGTCCTACAATCAGTTAGGGCGATAGAACGTGGTGCCACCTTGAGTGGTATACGTGTTGCGATACCTATGCTGCCTAGAATATGAGTGGCAACGGGAATCAGGTGCCGCTGGCGCCAAGTCAGCGTGGGCCCGGAAAGTATCCTTTTCAAGTTATTTTTTTAAGTTTTAAAGTTATATTTACGTAATGTAAGCCACTTTATTAGCAGTTGCTACGATCCTACCTCCGAATGCTGTGTGTTGTGAATTATTTTTCCACGACAATCCTGTGTTATTTTATTTTTTAGATATGCTAGCTTTTCGTTGTATTTGTGTATCTTTTACGTAGTTTTAAACAAACTTTGAAAAACTTAATAGTGTGGTTATAACTTTTTCATTGTTTAACAATTTCTACCTAAGTTATTGCTAGTTGAAAGCAGTTTTGACGATCTTTGCGCTTACTTTTGAACTTTTTTTTATTGTTCTACTTTTATTAACCATAGCTTGATTTTAAGCAAGTATTTTTTAATTATATACTTTCTTACAACATTATAAAGTTGTTTTTCGTAATATTCATAATGCTCTACTCTAACTGCTTTTTAAAACATTCTTGCTGCTATTCTTAATTTTTTATTCAAATGTCTTAATCTTCAAAACAACTCAACAGTATATGTTATTGAAAAACAAAAAATATAGCCCTGTCTCACTCAGTCATATGTCCTATATACAAAACATATTTATTACTTATAAATATTTACATTTTCAAGTCTTGCATTGTTCATTTACAATAATTTAAGTATTTGTACTATTAATACTTTAAAAAACTGCATGCTTTATCAATTGGCATTAAAAAAATATTTAATATTGATAACTTGACACATGCTGTATTTTAAATCAACAACATAAGTTAGAAAAGACTGAGCTTATCTTCTTTATCATGAGAAGTTGATAAAGTAGGCCAAATTGATATATACCATACTAAATGTGTCCCAACAATGCAACTATTTAAAAAAAAACCTTATGCTTTTTACCATAGATATATTATACCTTTAGATGGAGCATTCCATACAATCTCGACAAGCAAAATTAAGCTTGTAAAAATAACTATTGTAATCAAATAAATTATTTTTCATCTCAACTTATCATAAACTTTAGAAATAAAATATTTAAGTTATTAAACAAAATAATAATTAATATCAAACATTTCAGTTATCATTCTATCTTTTATTTAATCTAGATTAACAATTATTCACTCAACTTATTGCTAATTTATATTGATATTTATAAATCACCAATTTCTTTAATACTCAAGATTACTATTTCATTGTCTTCGACTATTGAACTAAATTTGCAGTCTGACATAAGTTACATATTGTTGAGATATTGTTCAGTAACAAAAACTAAAATCTAGTAATCTAAGCCCATCCTATATAATAAAAATAAAAAAAACAATATTATGTCCATCTTCAACAAAATAAAGAGTAAAAAACAGTTAAAACTTAACAGTCTGTCCTCAAATAGATAGGTTAAAGATAAAAAGGAAAAAGTATTACCCATTCAGCCTATTTATAAGTTAATATCGAAGAATATTCATGATGAATATTTAAATCTTTTAAATAAAAAATATGTGCATTTAGGGCTCAAACTTTGCTACCAGGGGCCACTACCATATATGTAATGTGTGCAATGCACACGGACGCCATTCTTAGGGGGTGCCAAAGCCAAGGGTCCAAAACAAATTAAAGAAAAATATAAAAGTTCAATTCGTTGCTATATTTCAAGCACCTACATACCATCAAAAAAATAATAATTAAAAACTTAAGTGGCGCCAAAATCCTTTTTTGCACACAGGTGTCAGTAGCCCTTAAGTGAGCCCTGTTTGCTACTGCTTCATACTTTCACATTAAAATTATAACAGATATAACGTAAAAAACAATTTAATAAAATTAATCAAACATTTAGTTCACTATAATAACATAAAAGTTAATTAAAATCTCCTTCTTTATATTCAAAAGCCGGTAAATGATGTTTAAATTCTTTTACCTTTTTGTGTTTCACAGTAAATATGTGGGAGCATTTTCCTCTTCTTAGAATAAATACTTTGAGTAATGTTGAACGCAAATTAAGCTCTTTTAAGTAACTTATAGAAAAATGTTTATTTTTATATTTATTTTTAGTAGTGTATAAAAATATTAATGATTTAATAGCTTATGTGAAACTGTCTTGTCAATGTGTGCTTGAAATTGCTAATGTTGATGATATAAATATATGTAAAAATATAAATATATAATATATTTTCATGTGTGATTGTTATTTATATAAATTATAACATAGAAACAGTTTAATATGTATTTTGGTATTTAACATGACCTAAATTTTAAAACTGTGAGTTTCCTATATTGAAACATCTACAAAAACATGCTATCTCTATTTATTTAAGGTAAATAAAAAGGATGCAGATATGTATTGTGTAAATGTTTCAGCAGTAAAAACTTATGGTAACATGTTTTTTGTATAGATTAATACTATTTTACTGACAATGACCTTATCCACTATTTGAATTCCATATATCCTGTAAACAAATAAAATATACTATGCTTCTTGGCACAAGGATCAGCATAGTACTAATTTTAAGGGCTTCAAATTAGTTTTTTCATATCAATAATGTCCTAAGCAGTAACTATGTACTAAAAAGAATGAAACTCGAGACTGGCTAAAAGGAACCTTTATTATTTCAGTTACCCATTTAACATTAAAATATACTCTTATTAAAAAGGAAAGCATTGTGATGCCTGAAATATATCTTTAAATTCAAAGATATGTGTGAAGTAAACCAAGTAAGGAAGCATGGTTGACAAAGGCCACTTCTCACTTAGGTTAGGCTGCAAGCCTCTAGCTGGGGTTGTACATGAGCTGAAGATGATGTATGCTTCTTGATAAATTAAGTAATTTTTAGCGATTGTCCTTTGATTGTATTAATGCTGGCGATTGTTCACTACCCAGAGATACAACAAATATTAAAATTATTAAAAGAAGTCCTAATAATGCAATCTGTGCCTATCGTTTCCCATTTCAATTTCAGTTAAATCATATTTTTTTAGTATTCATAAAATACAAACTAATATCTTTGTTTATAACCTGTCCTCCTTTCCTTCTTCCTAAATTTAGGATTTTTTAACCTTGTTTGATGAAGTCCTTTCCAATACTCTGTCCTGTGGCAACATCTTGACCTTCTGATTAACACGACATCCACTTTCTTCTCCTTATGTCCATTAAGTACATATTTTAATATTTTTGCTATGATTTTGAATACCATAGTTAGATTTTAAACAACCTCACGTGCATTTACAGCTCTCATTTAACACATTCAAAATATGATAGTTTGTTTTTATTTTAATTTTATTTTCAATTAAGATTTATGTATGTGCATATGACAACCAATATGTATTTAGAATTGTATATTATGCTTATTGCAGCATTATTTTTCTATATTTTGTAATTAACTTAAACATATTTCATTATACTCAAAACCATTTACCTATTATCAAATGATATTGAAAGAAGCATTGAAAGGTTTGACGGTGTTCACCTAGGAAAGAAAAACAAACTCATACCTCCATCGTCTGGGTCCTGCAACTGCAATAACAATGTCATAGATAATAATATCAGTATATGAGTAAGAAGCACTTCTAGCAGATGACCAGAAAGAAAGAAGATATGAAGACAATAACATAGTATGATTTAAAAAATGTATTCATGTTATTTTAAACTGGGATAGGCATTAGCTAAGGTTTTTCATCCATATTAAAGACTGCACATGTAATGTATACATTTTTATGTGCTGATAATGATATCAATCGATTTTGATTCCATCAAGAGAACAAGACAAAATGTTTTAAACTGTTAAACAAGAGGACAACAGAAGGACACAGCCGCTAAGTGTTTTAATTTTTTTAAATAGCCATCTATGATAGCAGTATAATTTTCCAGACTATAGAATGAAAATAGAGGAGACTAATATTTAAGAACACCAACAAGCACCAAATCAGAATAAAAAATGACAAGAGACTGACCAAATGATCTTAATTCTGATAATAAGTAAGAGAAACAGTGGTGTTGTAATTTATTTAGATCAAGCTGTTATACACAACATAGAATATCAGGATGCACAGAGTAATGATAAACTCATAAACAGATATCCTGGAAGACAAGAATCTATTGATAAGAAGAGAGAATAAAATACGAGAATCTATATGAAAAAATAGAAATTTTTAACAATAATTTGTATTCCAATTAATAAATGGACAACAATAAAGGATATACAGGTATGGGTACATTGTTCCAAATAACAAACTTAACATTGTAAACAAAATTACACTCACACCTGGACAAGTGAGAAACTCGTATTAGAGGGAAACCTCGATAAGCTAGACAAATATCGTGGTCCCTTGGACTCGCTTATCCGAGTTCGACGCACCTTTTAGATTATTGAATTTGTAAATATTTTTGTTTTAATTTTGAAATTTTGCCACTTTCTGAAATTTTGTTTAAAATGTTTAAAATGATTGGAACAATGTATAACTCATTAGGTATAGTTATATTTCTTTATTAGCTAGATTGATTAATTTTATTTATTTTTAGACTGTTATAGCGCATTCATTTTGCCTATTCTTACACAGTTTTGTTATTTTCACAATGTTTTTGTACCTTTTTACTTTTATGAATTATTTTAAATTTCACTTTTTCCTATCTTTTGTTTTCTCCATGATCTTTTATATCCTTCGTAATAAATTAAAGCTGCATGTTACCATATTTGAAGTAATGTTTCACATTTTTTCACACCATCAAAATAATTTAATTTCAGTGCTTTAATTGTTCACGTCCTTAAAAAAATAGGTCGTGAATGTGATTATTAACCGACTTCCAACAGAAGGTTATTTCTTAGTTTTTTAAATTATTTTAAGTTATTTATGTCAAATATTATTGTGCTTAAAAGTAAGAAAATATCTACTGCTGTATTTGCTAAAATACATTCTGTAGCATTTTTGGTTGTCATAGTGCATTTTAATTTTTTTTCGATATCAATCGTAGAATTTGAATCTAACTGTGGTTTTCCACTGCGCTAACTCTGCCAAAACATTGTCGTCCCTTTCATTTTCCTTGAAATAACTGAGACAATATGGTTTTGTATGGGTATTCCAGCAGTGGAAACTCACGTTTAAATGCACAGTTATTGTAATAGACAGTTTCACAATGGTAATATGTCGTATGAGCTCTTCGTTGAATGTCACAGGCAAGTTGAGTACTTCGCCCATTCTTAATTTATCTAGATAAATTACAAACTTCATTTTCGGTACTGCATATAAAGACTTGTACTGATAACAAAGCAGGGGAGTTGCCTAAAATACTACGAAGCGATTCTATAGCGAACGTCAAAAATGTATGAAACTGACAATAACGTTCCATATCTGCCAAGTGACAATCACATGACTTATGGAATGTAATTGTCAGTTTCATACATTTTTGTTATTCTATCGGCGATATCGCCAATCGAAAGATACTTTGGGTACTCCCCCTGGTGGACAATTAGATTCGTTCGTTTTATGATTATCCAAGTTTACGCTTTGCGAAATTATAAAAGGTCGGCATACACGGTTTGCCGGTGACAAATACACTAAGTTTAGCTGTAATGGTTGAGTAGCATGAATCTGGTAGTGTTTGATAATAACGAAGCATTGTCGTGTACGCAACACTTATGGTGTTCTTCCTAAAAGTATCATAAGCTGACAATGTGTGGAAGCTGACAAAGTGTGATTATGTACGATGTGTAATTACATTAAGTTATTTATTATATCTTGCCTCCGGACGCTTGAGTGAAGCCTTCAGCGAAATATATAAACGCTTCTTTGTTTCACATTTCATAACAATAACGCATACACAATTACACTCGTGTTTATATTTTAAAAGTAATTTAGTGCCATCAGAGGGCCTGTTACAAATATTTGTGATAAGGTTTTACGTAACATTAGAAAATACACTGATTTGTATGGATGGGCTATAAGCCGTCTTCTGGTTAATGTTAGGGTGTTTCTGTGAAGTTGTCTGATACTCACCGGCACGTCTAACTAGCATTAACTGAGAACAAAAAAGCTGTAATTTCAAAGAAAAGCTCCTATATACGATGTTAATTATTAGATTTGTGCTCCTTTCAGGCTTAAAGTACAGCAAAAGGATGACACTATATAGACTTCACCGTGCCCGAGCCGTGTTCCATACAAAATATACAAATACGCACGTGCCCGGGTGCACGGTTAAGATATATTTTGTATGGACACATTCACGGATAGGATAAGTCACGGCGTAGCGTACGCCATCTTTAAATATCTTACAAATTTTGTTGATGATGTCACGAAAACTTTCTCGCAAATATTAGTGATAGGCCATCAGTTATAGTTGGTTCTTTAGTATGTTTATATACCAAATTAGAGCATGCATATGAGCAATCACAATGCATTGAACTTTATACGACGCATTAGATTGAAGTAGTGCATTGCAGTACCAATTATTTATGGACATCAAATCAAAAGACGCTTGCAATATAGCACGTGGAGTAATTAACACCAGACAATAAAATTAATAGCTTGAAATTAACAAATATCGATTAAACATTGTAAACATTTGATAAACAAACATATTTATTGCTAATTATATCTTTCAATTAAAGTATATTTTTATCTTCTCAGTAATATAATAAGAGTTTCGGATGAATAAATGTTTATAGGCATCTGCAACATCAGCACATATTCGTAGTACTGCTTCGAGACATACTCCGTCCAAGTTAGGAACGGGTATCAATAATCGCATATTAACACGTATTAATGAAAATAAAATTATTTAAATCGTAACATCAAAGCTAGCCGATAGTCAAGATATATTTCAATAAGGCATGCAAAGTACGAGTACCAAAAGCTTTAAGTTGCTGTTCTTGTTTAGAAAATTAGTAAACAAATATGTAGTTTGCTTCTATAAATATGATTCTATGAAAATAACATAAATGCGCTTAAACAGAACACAATGAAATAAATTATAGTCTTATGTAATTTGAAAGCCAAAATCGGTGTAGTTTGCTATATTTGTAAACAACCCAAATTCTTTTTGTGTAACTTATTTCAATCCAAACTCTTATCCATTGACAAATTGCACTAAAATACTCTTTTGTTACATAACAATTTAACATCATCTATGTCTATTTTATATAAATTTATTTTATTTTTGAAATATATTATAATGGTCGCCATGTATAGTATTTGGTGGTACTCAATTTCGGTTTGGTTTGGATTGGAAAAGTATGCAATTAGTATTTAAATGCGTGTGTGCACTTCAAAAAATCTGTACTAATATAAAAAGGAATTATTTATATGTATTGAAATAACTTAATAACTACTGGGCTGATTTAAAAAAAATCACCATTAGAAAGCTTCATTATCCCCGAGTAACATAGGCTTTTTTTCTTCCACGTGGAAGACGCGAACAGCTAGTCAACTTAAATGTTACATATTCTTAGATGTCCACAATGCAATGATTTCTGATTGTAGATCGCGTTTATATGCTATGTTGTTTCACCATCAAGCGAACCTTACTTATTTGTTATCTTAGTCGCAATGAAAATATGTAATAATAGTGTGCAGTTGATAATTTAAACTATAAATATTGCAATATCACTGACCAAGTGCATAGAACAAAGTAAACACAAGTAACGATAAACGTTATGTTACCCGAGTAGGTTAATGCTTGAATAATTTTACTCTTACTAAATCAGTCCATATGTGGTCGGAGGTATACAAAAATATATTTTCTATATCTGTTGAAATATTATTCTATAATTGTTAGCAAAGTTAAAAAATAACATTGTAAAAGCTTAGTTTGAACATGTAGTAGTTTGACCCATTTTCCTTCATGCCCCGACTAGCGCGTATTTTGCGTGACTTCACACATATCTTTGAATTTCTTCGCCGATATGTGTAGGTTGTTATCACGATGTTTTCCTTCACAGAGGGTCGGTTTGAACATGAATGATATAATATTTTTTTAAGTTGATAAAATTAAGATTTCTCGAAAGTATTCATTCTCAGAAAACTTACTCAAACGGGATATTTGGAGTACAATACTTATGTTCTTAACAATAAAGTATTTACTCTTGTTAAAGATCTTAAACGGTAAATACCATTTTATATTGTCTGTTCACATTTCTGTAAAATGGTTTAGTTTCGTGGAAAACTCACTTGTACTCGAAACGAGTGTTTGTACAAGAGGATATTAATATTATTGTACCTTTCGACTTTAATTAATTCCATACCTTTACAAATATTAAAATATGACTCATTCTAGTTTAAAAAATATGTATTACATTGTGATAAAAATAAAAGATATGGGACATCAACATTTTTCTCATATACGTATTGATTTTTTTATATTTTTGTCTTCACTCAAAATACGCGCCAGTCGAGGTTGAGGAAACAGCCCCTACTACATAATTTTGTCTTCGTTTTGTAATTGACGTTACGCGGCATTGGTACTATTAGTTTTAAATAATTAGACCACTGCTGTCCCATTTCGTATCATTTCAACTATATTTTATTATATATTTTTTAATTTGAAGGTCTTAAAAATAAATTCTAGAACAATTTTCATCTTAGCTTTTATACATAATATTTTTCTTTTACTAACTTATTTACTCTATTTTTATGGACTTTATACTTTCCTTATCATAATTATAAAACTACATAATATTTAGTATAAATGTATATTAGTTAATTTCATTATTAACAAATTAATAGGTACATATATCTATTAAATTTCGTATTTATTATATTGTACCTACCAACCTAATTGACGTTCCACTGCAGACGTAGCTATCTCCTGTCTAGACCGAGCTTTACAAGACATATCTGACACCGAACTGACACGTTGACTATCTTATTATATTTAACATTTCAAACCTTTTGTCCGTCCTCCCTTTTTAGAATTAGTACTACTTTATACCCTTTTATGTTCTTAAACCTTTTAAAGTTTTTTTTCCCACTACCACCCACCTACCATACTCATTCCATACGTCTTTCCGCGCAACGATCTAGGAATCAAGTCAACACAACTTAAGATGAACAACGCACAAGCAATTGACATTGTTTTATGTCCGGCATTGGTCATATAACTAGTGTTTCTCTTATCATATTGTCCAAAAACACCACACAGGACATGAAGTGTTTAACATCTCTTCAACGGATAGATAATATCATCACTGAAGTCACGTCCCGAAGAATTCATTCATTAACTTGCACCGCTGCTTACCTAATATGTAACGATAGTTCTGATTGATATTATGAAGAACCAATCTTTATTGCGGCTCGCGAAACATCAGAGAGATTAAGTTACTAACTTACTAACTAAACCCGAGCAGCCATAAAGTTTGAATCATGTAATATTCGTATATGTACGACAATCACCGACTGAATATTGCAGATATGTTTTGTATTTGTGATAAAATTAAACATTATTTTGTTTTTCGGTGTTTTTGATTACCCATATCATTTGCAATAACCTCTTCGTGCCTTCATAACTTTTGTATTGGGAAGATGGGAATGTGAGAATTAGTTTTACACACAAACCAAATACTTTTATCTTCGTTATGTACTTTCCCATTTTCTCAAATATAAAATGCAATTTTACTAACACTCAGTAGGTATAATAAGCTAAGTAGTACCAGTAAACAATACGAACTAACAATAACTTAATCATTTTTTTTCTGGAAATTGAACAGATTTTTTTAGGAATCAACCCTTTTTTAGTATCAGGAATCAAACCTAAGTACTTCTAGACTTTGGTCAACTTGATGTGTCGAGGGTTGCTTCGATAGACAAGATAATTTAACCTAAAAAATCATTATGGTTAAATTAATACATACATAAGTGAAATAAAATCAAAACTTGTTTTTGTCGTGTTCCAATTATGTCAAGCTATATCTATGTTAGGGTACGAGTGCGCAATTCTCTCGGATAGAGACGTATTTTCCTCGAAGGTAAATCATTTCGCTTAAATATGAAAAACCCCGTAGGTGGATGTCTAAAAATAGTTCGATGAAAGGTTACGCATATTAATGGAAATGTTTAATGACCTGAGTACAATTTTGTGGGCGTCTAATTTATGATAATTGTGATCTATAATTATAAGACAATATTGATCGTAAGTAGGGTTTGCAATCCCGCACTGCGGGATCTTGCACCACCTTACAGAATTCGCCTCTGTAAGCTTCAGCGGGTGAAAAATCATTCAAATTATGGCTTTAATATAATCAGCAACATGTTTTAAGAAGGATTAACATAGCACTGAGTCGGTTTCAAGGCATTTTGCAAACCGCGAAATCTTATTCAGGTTTTATTCTAATAGGATGTAAACAAAGTATTTGATTTTATTCTAAGTACGGCTATTTATCCATTAACTGTATACCCAAGAAATATAGTAAAAGAAAACGTATGTTCGCTGGCTGCATATAGTGTTTGTCATATATGACCGCAAGATAATGCGGGATCCCGCAGTGCGGGATTGCAAACCCTAATCGTAATACATTCTTTAATACTAGCACTAACAACTTACTTACGTAAATACTTTTATCAATTACTAATAATTATAAACTTTGTAGCTTATAATTATTAATAAGGGATACCTCTGCTAGGGCTTATTTTTTTATTTTAAATCTTATAGCAATCGACATTAAATTGTATAGAAACATGACAAATAGATTTCGCCTTTAATTATGTTATGTTCATATATAAATTATTTAGTGTATTCCTGAATACATCATTAGTAACCTTCATTGAGCATTTCCTGGTTATTAGACGATATATATATTTGTAAAATAAGTCGTCAGAAAGATGTCTCCCATCGAGACCTATTCATCGTCAAAGAGATGAACGAGGGGTAAGTCTGAAAGACTTTCTAATTAACAACTACTAACTTGACATGGTAAGTATTTAATAATTTTGTTACCAAGTTAAATTCATATATTTATGTACTGCAGAACCGGATATATAGGCAACGCTCGATCATAATATAGTATATATCCACGTATAGTGTATCTACAAATATATGTTCTCGCTATCACTACATCTATTAATAGATAACGCTGATGTTACGTTTTATTACTTCAATCAAGCCAAAATATTATCGATATTAATAGTGCCCTGATAACATCTTCAAAATGTTAGTATATTAAAAACATCTTATTAGAACTAAACACCAAAATAATCAAAACGTAATTCCTCAATCTGATTGAGACACCCACTTTATTCCGAAACGAGAATCAGCGTTATTACTGATGTATTGTACTTTCAACGTTAGGTACTGGTACATTCATAAAATTTATTCCAAAATACAGAACATCCTTGTTCCTGGTACTTCTTATGATACATAATTTGGACCAATGAGACCCCTGGTCTATCTTATTTAGTTCCGATTGTCCTCCAGTATCGTATAATAGACGACTTATTTTAGATTTTATACCATGGGGTTGAAAATATGCAAAACAATTTTATAGGTTCTAGTATAACAAACAAAGTGAAAAAAACTAAACTAAAAGGTTTTGCTATTTCGTCGGAATATTTTTATCAGTAAAACGCAACTTGCTATAAAAAATATCATTTATTTCAATCATACGAGCGTCGACGAATTGCTGATCTGACATACCTTTACAACATAACAAACAATATTGTCGATTGTTCTCGAACTCATGCCCATATTATTCTATGCCTTTATAAAACAGACTGTTCTATTTACTCTCTTAAAATATGTTAAAATGAAAAACATTTACTTAAAAATCATTCAATTTGATTATTCGACATTAGCTGATCATACGCCTAATAAACTGATAACAGTAGGTAAACAAAAGTCCAACTTGCTTAGTTTGGGTCTCATAAATCTTTTAGTGGAAGACATTATAGAAATAGAAAGAAACATATTTTCCTTCACTCGGTATGTATTGAATAAAGGAACACAAGTGAATGCATTTATTGGTATCAGCAGTGTACTATGGTTCCGTGAAGTGTTACGGTTGTTTTAGCGGTGATGTGTTTTTATGGTGATAGCGCCAACCAGCAAAGCGTCATGTTTTGCGAAATATTTCTCGAATTAATTCGTATTTAATTATTCCGACTCGTGCAACTTTCTCAAGCGGCACTGCTTGTTCGTATAGGAGCGCGGTACTCGTAAGTTCCGGTTGACGTGAACGGGAGCGGCGAGCGATGCCAATTGCCGGCCGAGTCGGCGACGGCGAGCTCGACGAGACCGATGTATCGATGCACCCGGTGGCGCTGCGCCTCGCTTTTCTACCGTCTAGTAGCTAGCAACACCACGGAACCCTAAAAAATACTTATCACATGCCACGTCGCTTTCCTCTAATTAGACGGCATCAATCTACGAATCATTTTTCTGTAGTTCATTGCCACTAAGATTCGCAACAACGCCCGCCTTTAACAAACTCGGCCGGCGATGGATGTGGTTTAACATTTCCGCTCAGTATATGGTTGTCGCAGACGAGGGGTAGCTTTAGACGCGGGAACGCCCCAAATTCGTAAAGCTAAAGCACGAAGTACTTTCATCTCTTTTCCCCTCGCATAGTCCGTTGTGGTTCTACTTAGATTATTACAAAAGGGAGACCGAGTACTGTGAGCGACGGACGGCTTGGTGGTGCTCGCGATATTAATATCAATTAAATCGTATTTCCTAAATTTTTGCAAATATTACATTCAAGATATATAATTGCACGTAAGAGGTGTTGCGAGGGACGTGGTCGAGGAGGCGAGCAGCCGTGCCCGCGTGTGTCCGCGACGCCGGCGACCGGTCGCCGCGCGGCCCGAGTGCCGCTGCCGTGTCGTCGCCTTATCGATTTTCTCAATGCTGCATTAAATTACTATATAAATCGTGAATGCGGACTGCACACTTGTACGCGAGCAATATGCGATACGCTTAATCGTTGCACAAACGAATCAAAATTTTTATAGTTTATTTTATATAGCAGTGCCTAAAGTTATTTGTACGAATTAAATTTAGCTAAGCTTATAAAGGAAGTGTTTTGCGAGGAGCGCGGTGCGGTGCGCTGAAGAAGGTCGTCGTATAATGAGGTTATAGTCCTCGCTGCCATATGTCGATGATCACATCGCCGCTGTTTTGGGAATGGTTTAACATTTGGCTAGTTGAATTTCTGAAGGATCTATATCATGAAATTAAAATGGTTGCGCTAAGAGGTAATGGGTTCGTATCGCACGGCGGTCAGTCGGAGGTTGGTAATGGGTCGCAGAACGGCGGCGGGATCGGGTCTGCGCGCGTGCAGGTGCAGTACATGCCGGGGCCTAGCAAGCACGAGCCGCCGCGGTACCCGGGCTGCGCGCCCTCCGCCGCCGCACCTGGCCCCCCCTACAGGCTGCTGCCGCAGTCGAGTAAGTGCGCCGGCACACTCGCCACACAAACTTTCTCTACTTAAGTAATACAATATTGTTTTTATTTTTCCTTAGCGCCAAACAGTTATCCACGAGCTTCAACACCACACAGTGAGTAGCGACTCCGGAAGGTTTGTACGAGGGCGAAATGGAGCCAGTAGCTCATTGTATTATTTGTTCCAGGGTCGGAGTGCTACCATCCGACGGGGTCGTCGGCCTCCGGCTTCTTGCCGGGGGCTCAGCCGACCATAGGGCCCCAGCCGAACCTGCGCCAGCAGCCGAACCCGCAGCCGTCCGCGCCACCCGCGCCCCCTGCGCCCCCAGCGCCACAACTGGACATGTCAAAGCCTACCCTGGTAAGCTGTCTACAGTTTTATACTAATTTGCGAATATATTTTGTTGTAAATCGTTTCTTTGCCAGACCACTTATAGATCTTCGTTTCGAAGCATGACCAATGCTTTAAATGTGTCAAATAACTTCAGTAACAGTTTTAACTACTCATGCAGCAATAAATATTTTGTAGATATTGATATATTCAGTATTTATAGTGCATTAAACTCGAACGGAACATTAAAATGAAACGAATGGTAAAAAAATCAATTCATTGAAGAATTTGAAATTTAAATTTGATCCCATTGATGCGGGTTTACATTCACACCTGGACGGGATGTTCTCTGAGGAATATTAGGTCAATTTTACTCAAGGCCAAAAATTCCTCAACATAGAGACGGCGGCCTTGTCTCGCTCCACACTCGACACAAAATCAATATTTCGTAACTTGGCATATTTATCAAACGCAAACGTTGCATACGTCAGATGCAATGTGACCATGTCAGCCGATGCAATTGGCTACAAATGGGTACACTTTAATTTCAAATTCGTGTTACAATTGTTTATTTGAAGTCAATAACCAACCAGTTTCTCAGATTCTAATACTCATTATTTAATACAGTGGAACCTCGATAAGCGAGAATCCAAGGGACCGCAATATTTGTCTCGCTTATGGAGGTTTGACTGTATTATAGAAAATTATTACAATTCTAACGATATAAATTTACTATGAAATATAAAATATGTAGGGAAAAAATAACTTTGTACTCGTATAATGTACAAAGTGTAGTTTTTGATTTAGAATAATCTCAATATTTTTTTTTATGAATTAAATAAAATAATATTACCTATGGACAATGCGAATTTTCTATTTGATATGCGATTTTTTAATGCATTTTCTGCGAAGTTTTTCTTTGGTCTTCAGCCCCTCTATACAAATGTATTTGCTCCGAAGAGATTCTATAACGATGTTCAAAAATGAATGGAACTGAAAAGTATGTGAAATCGAAAGTTATTGTCAGTTCCATAGATTTTTGAACTTCGTTATCGAATCTCCTCGGAGTGATTGCACTTTGTCTAGGGATAGAATCGCTTGTATTTTCACTATAACAGCAAAAAAAAACAATCTAAAGAAAACACGAAATCAGAATTGAAATGCAGTTGACTAAAACATTTTTAAAACAGTAAAATCTTGTTGAATAATGTTTAACAAATTGGTAAACCTTGCTTATGTTTAGTAAGAAGAAATCCATAAATATTAATTTTGTTTCATCTGTGAAGTTTGTTTGGTATACATCGGCTGGTATCCAACATTGACCTTTTTTGTATTCGTTTTCATTAGCTCTAAAAAGTTGTCGTTGTTGGGATTTGTTAATTTACATGCTTTTATCGATATTTCCATATTCTACCTACAGTGTGATGCATCTTAAAACAAAGGCGTGATATGGAAGCAATTCCGTGTTTCGTCCGAAGAGTGGTGCCGGAGGACTAAATTTAGTCCACTTTCCCTTCCTATCCTTTTCTTATAAGGAAATGATGGGAAGGGGAAGTGGATTGGCGGAGAAGGGGACGCATAGTAAGAGGTGTTATTCTCTTGCTGTGTGTCCTTCGTAGATTAAGAGTAGGCAACGCATCTGCAATTGCAAATGTCTGTGGGCAGGGGTCTCTTCGGATTTTTCAGCGAATCCTGGTGGCCACTTTATATTATAAAAAAAAGGGAGTTGGAAACCGAGCACAAAATTGATTGGCTGTTTTAAACAAACTGTCAAAATTTTTAATTGTTTGCTTTGCGCTTTTATTTTATCATCTCCCTGTCCTTATCCTACTCTAAGTCCGCACTTAAGTTTTCATCAGTCAAATCAAACTTCATATCAGTCGTCTTCCATCCGTCTTCCTAAGCTTATTAATGATGTACCCTTTAACATTTCATTTTTAAAGCACTCTTTGTCACATGGAATCGACCCCTCATAAAGTAACCATACCAGGCTAACCTAGCGTTTTAACCCAACAAAAAATATTTTATGCAATGTATATCAACAAATCCTTTGACGCGTATACGAATTATAATTCTTTATAACTTCAAATATGAAATCATATCTTTTACAATCGCAATAATGCAACGCGAGATAGATTAATAAAACATGCAAATATAATGGATTTCTTTTTACTACACTTATTTGATTTGCCATTCTAAAATGCTTTTGCGTACATAATTAACTTCCGATGGTAAATTGCGAAATGCATTATGTTTTTCTTCCTTCTCTATTGTCCCCTTTCATGCATCTCTTAGTATAATATTATACGTACGTTCCAGGGTGGACACAACTACGTGCCGCAACAAAGTCAGAGTCCGCAATCGAGACCGCAATATAACTTCTCTTATAGAGCGCAACATGGAGCCCGACCTAACACACATCCAAGGTAAAACATCTAATTACAACTTGTTAACTCTTGTACTCTAGTAATACAGTCGAAGTTATATAAGCGATAGTCCAAGGGATCGCGATATATGTCTGGCTTATAGAGGTTTCTCTCTAATCCGCGTATCTCGCTTATGGAGGTACCTTCTCGGACCAGACAATTTTGGATAAATCTGGTCTCTGTCCATTTATAGATAACGATAAGACTGACTTTATTTTTGTAAGAAATTCTTCGTTTCAAATTCACTGTTATATTTGTTACAATGTGGTCATGTGCCCACTTTCAAGTCCCATTGATACAAAATAAAAGTTTGTTTAGTCAATTTATTTTCACTACTATGTAACTATAATGTAACTGACCCTAAAGGCTTTATTAGACGGAGGTCACGCAAAAAACGGCCTTACTCTATAGCAAAATCTCCGTTTTTACGCGAACTTTGTCATATGAAGCCGGTTATTATGTCCGCTCTATATTCGTAGCTCTTCGTCCCACAGACAACAGCAGCCGTACCTCGGCGGTGCAGGCAATAATACAGCCGCCCCTGTTGTATACCATCATCCCACGCTGCTCTTCCAGCCACATATGGGTCTAACGCAAGGCTACCAGCAACCAAGGTCGTCTTCTTCAGGGTAAATATACTATTCAATTAACTATAGCATTCCAGTCACTTGTTTTAATATTATTATCTCTTTCATAATTATTGATTTGATAGAGACAATAATAAGTGACAAAAACTCTAAGGTAAAATTAGACTCTACTTTTATTTTGTTTTTATTTCGTTAACTAAATAAAGGGTATTAAGAAATTTATAAGGAAAAATAACATTTTTATTATCTACTAACTGTTGTTCGTGACTTCGTCTACGCTGAAAAAAGCCTATGTTACTCGGGGATAATGTAGCTTTTTAATGGTGAAAGAATTTTTTAAATCGGCCCAGTAGTTCTTGAGTTATTTCGATACATAGATACAAAGTTTCTCTCTTTATAATTTTTACATAGTATAAAACAATAACGCTTTTTTATGTTTGCCCTATATATGCTTGAATCTTTAAAACTACGCAACGGATTTTGATGCGTTTTTTTTAATAGTTAGAGTGATTCATAAGGAAGGTTTTCATGTATAATACATTCACAATATAGTAGAGTAACACTGATCATTTAGAGGTTTTTAATATGATGTCTTAAATTAACACATTTTTAGCGCTTACATTGCAAACGCTGCAGTATTTAGTATCAGTATTATACCGATTTGCACCCGTACGAAGCCGGGGCGGGTCGCTAGTATTAGTATGAAGTACATTTTGATGTTTCACTAGAGACACATTTTCGTATTGGTTGACTGCGTGCACACAGTTTTAGCTGTTCGCGTTTATACGAGTCCATTGAACCCACGCTTTATACCTTCTCCGATTACAGTGCATAATCCAAAGTAAACAATAATTGTTAATATTAAAAAAATATATGTCTAATAAAAGCAAAGGCAAGTTAATTCTAGGTATTTACGTTCCAAATTATTTAGACGATAAGACCACGTTTTTTGGTTTACATTTGGGACGTATAGTCGAACCTGTATAAGCAATAGTACAATGGAGCTCGATATTTGTCTCACTTGTAGAGGTTTCTCTCTTATACCTACTCGGTTACGGAGGTAGTCCGCCGGGATCAAAGAATGACTCGCTTATTTAGGGTTTTAACAGTGTTCAAATTCCATACAAATTTTGACGTCCGTTACATTGTAACTGGCATACCACGGAACAGGAAATATGGAAAAAATCCCATAAACCTTACTAAAGACTGATGTGTTTACATTTTCAAGCAAAACCTTACCTCAGAAAGCCTTGTTCTCACCAGCATAGTATTTTAGTCAAGTAGCGACAAGCAAGTATCCGAACAAAGGATTTACTATTCTACTCTGCTAAAATATCGCTGTTCGGACTTTGTCATCAATTTAGAGATTAAACGACAATGACATTGCCGTTTAATTTCTAAATTACTTGCTACTTGACTAAAAGACTATCCGCGTACAAATAAGTACCATTGAGTACTCAACAAATTAATGTTTTCTTGTCGATTAAATGAGTTATTTATTTATTTACAAGGCTTTACTGTTTCACCAGCCAGATAAGCTTGTCGGACTGTATTTAGCTGATGTAACAATTACTAGATATTTTTGTAATATTATAAGAAAGTAATTCGGGATTCCGTCCACGTGGTATTAAAATATAGCCTATGTAACTCGGGTATGTAGCTTTCTAACGGTGCAAGAATTTTTGGAAACCGGTCTAATAGTTTTTGAGGTTTTTCAATATACATAAAAATATAAAGTTTTTCTCTTTATACTGTATAGATAGTATAGACTTCACTTACGGTGAAGGAAAACATCGTGATGCAACCTGCACATATCGGCGAAGAAATTCAAAGATATGTGTGAAGTCGACCAACGCGCACTTGGCCAGCGTGGTTGACTATGGCCTAGCCACCCCTTAGGGGGTAGGCTCCGTGCCCCTCGGTGGGGACGTATAGTGAGCTGGTGATGATGATGATGATGACTGTATAGATATGTAAAGTGTTTTTATTTTTCAGATTTTATCAGTATGTAGCGCCGTATATGGGCTACGGATCGCCCGCCGGCCACACGCCACCATGTGAGTATGACCCAGGTGATGTTTTATATCAATTGTTTATTATAATAATGTTTCCAAAAATAATTCTAGAATAACATTAAATAATAGTATATTTCTGTAAGATATGTGCAAATGTATTACCCCAAGCCGTAGCTTCATTACACTGAGTTCGCGATAAAAAAGATTTTGCTTCGGCTTAAGTCAGTTTTTATCGCAAAATTTGTCTAATGAAGCCGGGTCATAAATTGTGAAATTATATGTTTCAAGTTTCTTTGTAATTTTTGGTAATACATTTTCTATCTTTGAGATTTTCCGACTGTCATTGTGTTATTGCTTACTAAATGTTAACGATTAATACCTTTAATACAAGGCGACCCTGTATTAGTGGATCTATAAAAATACCAACTAGACTATAGAACCAGTCTGGAAGAACACATAAGCTGCTTATATGTTCTTCCAGACTGGTTCTACATCTGTGACAAATTCCTTTGAAATTTGTCGAGCCGTTCTAGAGACACCTTCAAACATCGATCTATCGTAATAGTTTACAACCAGCATATATCAGCGAAGAAATTCAAAGATGTGTATAAAGTCACGCGATATACGCGCTAGTCGTGTAATGAAGGAAAATGGAGCCCATAGGTAGAACTACATTACAGCATAGTTTGCTTAATTTGTGTCAAATTTCATCCAGATCTAGCTGTTATGGAGATACTTTACTAACATCAATGTGAACATTCGTATTTGTATTGTATTATACAGATTACTATGCGAACAATCAGCCGCTGGGCGGCAGCGGTGTTGGTTCGGGCAGTGCACGCGCCGGTGCCCCGCTGGTTGGCCCTCAGCCGGCGGCCGCTGCGCCCGCGCCTCTCCCACACGCTCCCCCGCCACCGCATCTACACACCGCTATGCCCGGTAATATACACTAATCTATTATGACGATAACCTTAAAACTTTACGCCGAAGAAAAATCTCCATTTTTATCGCGAACTGGGTCTAATGAAGCCCTAGGTTATAACTCTGAATACAGTCATACCTGGATCAGCGACAACTGGATGGGCGAGAATCATTCTCTGGTCCCGGCGGACAACATTCATAAGCAAAAAATCTGACTTATATCGCGGTCCTTTGGACTCCCTTATCCATGTTCGACTGTATAACTATATATAGACAGACATTAGCGACTCAACAATTTTTTGAGGAGATAGCAAAAATATAGAAAAACAGCCCTTGTCTACTTTTTTAATATGTAGAACTAAATTATGACAGCTCACTAGCGCCAACCTGTCAATGTCACAAGAGCTTCAGTATTTGTCATGTCATTTTGACATTTCTGAAGGAACTAATCGCGATAGCTGTGCTTTTCTTCGGGACAAATAAGCTTGTTGCACTTTAACACTAGAAAGGCGGCCGGTGTCATTTGACCATAATTTGAAATTGAAACGCTGATAATTTTGTCCCTATTTGTTTATACAGGTTAATATTTCGTGACTTTTAATGAATTACGATTGTAATGCAGACAAAAATATTTAGACTGTATTTTGTTTATAGAAATATGAATTAAAATAACATTTACCGACAAAGACGGCGCCAGTCATCTGACACCTTGACAGACTTATGTATTGTTATTGTGTTTAGGATAATAATGTTTACTTTAATTTTATTGAGATATCGTTTTCAACGTATACACACATAGTTAAGATTATATTTTGGGTGTTTATGAGTTTTTGTTGTGTCAATGTTTCTATTTATAGTTCATATTTCTATAAAATGTTACTTTGTATACTTGTGTAAAACAAATGTTGATATGATTACAATTGTTGGTAGAAAACCAATTAGATGTTGGTAATGAAGATGCTCAATGGAAAACGAAGTTAGGGATAGAAATTCAAATACTTCTGTATCCTCTTAGTCACGTTTAGTGAGTAACAATGCCTTTAGCTGCTACCGAACAACGAACTGGTAAAAATCGTTCTGGTGACGAACTGTACCTGGTGTTAGTACACCAGATTATAATAATAGCTTTCATAATAAAACTATATAAGCCTGTGGTTATTGTAGAAATATATACATACTTGAAAGTGGATCATAGGAGGCCGGGCAGAAGTCACAATTTGTTAGGGTGCGATCTTATTGCGTGTCAATACATATTTTTGTTTTTGTGTTCACTTATCTCATGTTATTCTGGAGTCAATGTCTAAATGTTAAAACTTTATATGTTCTTATAAATAATCAAAAAAGGCTCAAAGAATACATTTTGTTTAGCTATTGTAGGTAGTACTCGAGGCACATTTCAAAGAAATCCACTACTGAAGCTATACTGTAATTTTTATCACTTCTAAATGCTGCTGCAGGTGAAATGCCAGTAGTCATCATAGACATTGTAAAAATAAGAGAAACAAAGATTGTAACTCTACAGAAGGTCTAACTAAGGCAGTCGCAACTAAGCAAATATGACGATACTGTATAACTTCAAATATTTGTTTTTTATTGCAAATTGCATAATTATGAAAAATATTATATTTGATCTGTAATCGGGAATACATTTCTTATCATCTACAATTATTTTTTTTAATTTGAATATAAACATATACATAATTAGAGCCTTTGTTAGGCTGAAGTGTCATATGACCATCGGCCGTCTTTCTAGGTAGCGCGTTTTTCCCGTCTTTCTAGTGTTAAAAAGAATATTGTGTAATTTCATGGAAAGCTGCCATATCGTTATTTTTTAGTATATTTTGTAAATAATTTGTAAAGTTAAACTGATATTGTAAAATAAGTAAAAATAATTTAATATCAACCAGTTTTAATATGCAGCTCTCGTTAGAAATATATTATTGGATTTTTTTTTATAAAAATTTCTTGAATTTTTCTAATCACTGCCTACCCCCTCCAGGTGTCCGACCTACACTAACAAAGCGTAGCCACAGAGTGCCTATAATCGACCCTGTTACACGTAAGTACTTTGACTTTCAATACATCTATACTAATATTATAAAGAGAGAAACTTTGTATTTTTGTATGTATTGAAATAACTCAAGAACTACTGGGCCGATTTCAAAAATTCTTTCACTCATAGAAAGCTACATTATCCACGAGTAACATAGGATATATTTTTTCTAATTCAGCGCCGACGAAGTCGCGAACAGCTAGTTGTTTATGCACAGATTAATGTCCTGTTTAGGTTAAAACAGTCCAGCTAATTACATCATCACTGGATTACAATTATAATGTAAACTTAGCAAAAGCTTTCTAGTCATAATCGAGCGCTGGGCTGGAATGGCTATAACTGGTCATGGCAGTCATGTCTATTTAATAGCTTTCTAATATTGTAATTAGCGTATAGTGATATTGTCACTAAGGGCGCCTTTTAGTCGTGTTTAAGTATGAGATATCTACACTTAGGGTAGCGGTCCCTTAGTGATAATTTGTCACATTTTTGTATATAATTTACATATATATTTTTGTCTATAATATTTACCATGTCTTTCGTTTAATAGTATAATATTTTTTGTGTATATCTTCATAAAAATAATACAATATTAAAAGCAAAGATATATTATACTGTAGATGGAACATTCGAAGCCTAAAAGTGAAGCACTCTCTTGTGACCCCCGGAGGTCTCCCGTAGGGACATTTCCTCTAGTGTTGACCTTTACATTACATTTACCGACGTAAACAGTCATCGAATGTAACTTCTTTTCTCATATTTAAATTTTATTTCATAGTATTTACTAAAGTTTAATATTATAATTAATCGAGACATTTATAAATGCTAATTAAAAATTTATAACAACCATAAAACAAAAATAGTCTTTGTTACAAATTGTTTTTATTTAAATTGTTTTAAATAAAATAATAATGAAAAACGATAATTAACATTGTATCGAATATTTTAGTTTATTCTATTGTTTATTTAAAAATAAATAAAAACACACATCCCAAACATGGGTATTTTTTTCATGATACTGGCAAGATTTTTCTTTTTTAATAATTTCTTTTGCGGCACGCATTTTAACTTCAAATTACTATGGAGCGCTCCCTTTATGTATAATATCTCTTTGTTTAAAAGATTATGTAATATTTCTACTCACTGAAACCCCGTTGGTGGCCATAGTGGAACCCATTACTCGTTCAGGTCCTGAAGATGTAAAGAGATAATTTATTCCCAAAAGGAAACAAATAAGAAACAGATTTAATGTGATATTTTTTTTTTATCTTTTCAGAACAAGAGGTGCTGTCAGAATTATACAATAATGATACATATTTTGTTTCGAACGAAATGAACGAGAGGCAAACCCCTCAGCCGGTAAGTTTATTTAAATTTATAACAAAAACACGACTAAAAACATACAACTAGTAGCATGTTTACAACTCGAACCTTTTTAACTCGAAATCCTCAGATAAGTTGAAATGTGCCAATCTCTTGTCAAAATTTAACCACGTAAAAAATTTTTTTTTATGCTTAGTTTTTGCCTTTATAATAATTTTGGTAAAGGAATTCATATATTTGAGATTTATGAACCAAAAAACTATAAACTAAATAATTTTAGTTATATAGTTTGACTTTTGTGATGTTTTTTTAAAATTTTATGTTTTGGCAACCTAGGCCTTTAAGCCATTGTGACATAATTTTAGCCGCATAGACTAAAAAACGATACCATCAGCACAGGCTAAATATACTACTTTAACTTTGCCAAAAATATTAATTTAAATAAAAAAAATACGTAATAACGGTAATATTGATAAATTTTAAAAATAATTAAAAAAAAACTTAGATGTTTCGTGAGGAATTTAGACAATATTATGAACACTTTGTTTTTTTATAGTAGATATTGTTTCAAGTTTTAACTAATTATATGAATTACACTAATTGGTTCCTAATTAGTGAGGATAATTTCGTGTTTTGGAAACAATGTTATTTAATTATTTCTCATAATTATTTATGATTAGATGTTTAAGGAATTAGTAGAAATAAAATTAATTATCTAGTATTTCGTAGTCATAATAATTAATTAATCGTTCATTATTAATTATTTACTTGTAGATCGATTTATTATTGTGCATTGTAAATCTAAAAGTAGACGTTAATTATAATTGTTCATTTTATTATTTTTGATAATAACTATATGACCACACAAGCTTCAAATTACATTCATATAAAAAAAGTAAAAGCACAGACCTTTCTAATGGCACATGTCTTGTTGGTGTTGAGTATGAGGTTTATATAAATCTGCCCATCCTTCTTTAAAAGTAAGGCTATATAGTCGAACCTGGACAAGCGAGAAACCTCAATAAGCGAGAAACTCGGATTAGAGTGAACCCTCTATAAGTGAGACTAATAACACGGTTCCTTGGACTCTCTCTCAGGTTCGACTGTAATATATACAGATTATTAATTTTGAACAAATATAGGAGATAAAATAATTATATTTTTATATATTGCTTTCTCGGAGTTTTTTATGTATTGTTTAATATGTAAATTGTTTTATAAATACAGGAGGTGAGTTCGCACACCATCGCGGAAGAGTTTTCGAGACTGGTGAACGAATCTATAGCGAACCAGCAGCCCATGAACGAGGTAGCGATGAAGCCCCCGCTCGCGGCCAAGACTGTCGACATGCCCACCCCGCCGTTATCACTGTCCATGCAAACGCAGACCAACGTAATCAATCCTATTAATAGTAATTTAGTAAAGTCTGATATATTAAATTATAATGAAAATACAACTTTAGCTACCGAAGTTGTCACTAATATTAATGAGACCCCAGTAGTATCTGCGATATCGAACAGTCCCGTTATAGTGCCTAAAATGACTAACATAAAGCAGCAAGTTCAAAAGACTGTGGAACAGAGTCAGAGCCCCGTCGAGGTGAAGATTCCGCCGCAAGGGTACAAGCAACACAAGCAGAAGACCAAGCCGA
>QDHC01004916.1:404851-420482 GCA_013186455.1 Papilio dardanus tibullus | reverse complement strand
TTAAAACAGAAGAGGACTCGAGGCCGAAGGAACACGTTCAAGAAAAGGACACGACTACGAAACCCAACGGCCCGGCGTCACTAGGTGAGTGCATTACTTACTATATATCGTGTTAAATAACGCCATTTTCGACGCTGAAAACGACGCCACGTGGTATTTTAGTACTGTTCTTTTTTTTTGCTTAAATTTCAGTTTCGTTTTTAAATTTCAAATGTTCGTCCGGATGTTTGAATGTAATGTGCTTAAGTATTTTATGTATGTATTCGTGAATAACATTTTGGGTGGAACATAGCTGCCATATTTATTAAGATCCGTCTGAGTCGTGAACAAATGGCGACGTTTTTTTATTGTAAAATAGAGGTCGAACATTAGTGTGCAAATGCGTCTGGATTATTTTTGAAGGACGCGACCGAAGGATATTTTGCTGTAGACGCAATGAATAATCGGCACGGTTGCGGGGTGAAGTTGCGTCCCCCACGTTGTTTGCGCGTTCCCTCGTCCCGAACATTCTGTATTAACATAGCCGTACGTTTGAGGAGACGTATGTTTTGTTCATGCGCCCGTTATTGTGACAATTCAAAGTGTCTGTGCAACATTTGTGTATACGAAGATTTGGAAAAGCCTCAAGATGGGGAAACGAAGGAGCACATTCCGCATGGCATCAGATCTTCACTTCAAGATAAGACAACTCCAATGTAATTGTCTTCTTTTTGACGATATTTTTTACAACATTTTATTTGACATTAAATGTGGTGTTTTTAGTTCGTTGAATTTATCTTATTTAGACAGTAGATAGCCTTTTTTGTCACATATTAATTGAACAATTACCTTTTATAATATTAATTTTGGTTCATGAATATTTAAATTTTAAATTAATATATGCAACATGTGAATTGCATTTCCGGAATACCTGCGCAATACATATCATAGTTTAAGGGCATGATTAATGACAATATATTATGTCTCCTCGCAATGGAAACTCCTCGCCCAATCAGTTATCTACAAATAAAGGTCGATTTTCTTTTTATATTTTTTTTAGTTTGAAACAACATACACACTATTTGTATGTAGTACTAACAGATATAGTCTATGATTTAAATAATGCAGATTTGTACTTTGTAGACAAACTATACAAAGACCGAACAGTATACAAGAACTAGATTTACAGATTACAATGTGTTTAGATGACATCTCTTGCACCGAGATTATATCGGACAGAAATGAAGCAAATATCAACCTTGCAAATGTTTACTTTGAGCTGTGAATAACATACAATGTGATTAAAGTACTTTTTAAATAGAAATGATTATTATTTTGTACATATTGTATTATATAATACTAGCTGTTGCTCGCAACTTCGTCCGGGTGCAATTAAAAAATAGCCTATGTGACTCGGGGATAATGTAGCTTTCTATGAGTGAAAGATTTTTTGAAATCGGCCCAGTAGTTCTCGAGTTATTACAATACAATACACAAATTCAAAAATACAAAGTTTTTTTCTTTATTACATTAGTATAGATTAATGATTCTTTGTTTTAAAAATTAATAATAAAAGTGCTTGGATTCCGTAACATATTTATACATACAATTTCCAACAAATGCTTTCCGGCATGGTGATATGTAAACAACCCTAAATATTATCCATTGTTGTAATACAGATATAGGAATATTACTATATTTGCATTTGTCAGAGAATGAGCAGGATAGCAGGTTTATTGTAATACATGTATTAACACAGTGGAGACTCATATGATTATAATCGCATAAGGATTTCTATCAGAATCAGAAAGGAGCTCATATTGGTTGCTTCTTTCCAAAAAATATGTTGTAAAAACTAAATGTATATAGAAAATTGTATAAAATGGAGGCGCTAGTGGCCTATCATAATTTAGTTGGACAATAGCACATCGGGACAGTTAACAGAAATTAATATTGTCTGGTGAATGACATCTCATTTTTTTGCATTTCTTATATACAGTTATTACTCTATAACTAGTCTAGACGTCCAGAAACTAGATTAATTCTTATTGATACACACAAATATCATAAAAATAATTTATTAGTTTTTAATTTCTAGGTTTCTCATGTGTGTTTCCACTACTGTCTGATACATGCAAAAAGTCCATCAAGTCATCATCCAATGTAATCTTAAATATTGATTCTATAAACAAACATTTACAAATGGTATTAATGTGCAAAAAGAATTGGAACTTTTCAATAATAATCTAAACATATTTTCAGTAATTAGTGCGGAATTTAAGGAATGTATGTGCAAGTTTACGGAAAAATATGGTGCAAGATTAAATGAGATTGTAAAATTTTGATAGGCATAACTCAATGACAAGATTAGATATAGTGATTATAGGCAAACAAGGATCTCTGGCCCGGTGAGAGATTCGCTACTATCGTGGTTAGTTCTGTCAGATAAAATGTATGGCATACTATAAGTTCAGAAAACGAAGTAAAGAAATAAATCACCTGACAGCTCCAGTACAAATCTTGACACTTTCTTGGCATTGACAGGGTGCTAGTTACCTGTCATATTTTAGTTTGAATAATTAGCACCGGGTCGGATATCCTTGTCGATCTATAACTCGGGAGAAATGTCAATCGAAAGTGCTGACAGCATGTGACTAAAATCGATTATCATATGTTTAGAAAATCGATTATTTTATATAATCGAACAAAATTAAATGTCAATAAGATTTTTAGCTAGAAATGTAAAAGTTTTTCATCCTGGCTTAAGATATATGTAAATTACTCTCGGTTACGTGTTGTTTGTTCAGAATCAGAGATGCATAATGACAATAGTTGCGACTCGAATGAAAGGTATACCTTCGTTTTCGTATTGACGTGATCACATTTTTTACTTGCAAATAAGTGGTGTTTCTGTTTCACGGCCACGTATTTGCATGAAGTTTCATGGTCTGTCGACATTATACTAATATAATCCACACCCGAAGGAATCAGATTCAGTATGTGTTGAATAATAAGTGCAGTTATGTATTACATGATTTAACCGATTTTGCGTCATTGGCGAGATAAGTTGTCTGATTTTAGAAATGTCAAAAAGTAACCACAACTAAATGGATTCAGTTCAAAAATGTAATATGTAACCTAACTAAGAATCTCCATATGTCTTTAAATTAATCTATAATTAAATTCTTTTAACTGCACCAGTGATGTAGGTAAACAAGGATATCGGGCCCGGTGTTAGGCATTATAGCGGTTAATTCTATCAGAAAATATATAAAACCTACAAAACATAAAAAAAGACAAAAAACTACATGGCAGCTTCGGTACAACAATGACAGGGTGGCGCTAGTGAGCTGTTATAATTTTGTTAGACTTATGCACACCGGTTCAGTTATCCTTGTTGGTCTACATCATAAAAAAACGTCAACATGATAATGATATTAGTACCGGTCAGTTAAATGCGATGTTCTTTTGATTTTGTGATAAAAATTCTAAAATACCACAAAAGTTAATACATTACGTACTCGTATAAGTAATACGTATATTCGGAATGGGTACGATATCTTCTGTCACATACGAAATTAGATACTTTGCACAATATTGTTTTTCTATTTTTTTTTAAACATTTTTCTATTATATATTTACAAATAATGACGTCACAAACCTTATACGAATGAAACGAAAAACTGAGGTAGGTAATGTAAAAGTAAAGGTCGGTTAAAAAAAAACCCTGAAAAGGTAGATTATTATCTAGTTGTAGCCGGAACAGTTTTTTTAACTTCACCGTAGAAGAATTCGTGAACGACAGTTAGTTATTGTATAATATTAATTACTTTATGGTAATGTGACGAACCGAATAATCGTTTGTAGACGATATCGATTATTTTATGACTTGCGCACAACACTGCTCATAGGTTGTCCACCGCATGGAATTATCCAACATGGCGGATTTGTCTTCAGAAATGTTGCGCGTGGCTGCCTAGCTCTTATTATTTTAACAATGATTTTGAATTTTCACATTGATTTTTAAATTTTGTCATTTTTAATTAATTTACTAATTATTATAATGTAAATAGATTATTTAATTTAGTGCATAAGTAAAGTGATTCAGTTAAAAGGAGTGCTAAAAATCAAAATCCTTGGGTGACCTTTTAAAATATACCTAATGTCTTACCATATTGATACGTGAAGGAAACTTGTGTTAAAATTATCATTGAATATTAAACATTCGAGGACTGTGGCATAAATGTATATTAGGAATGGGTGCGGAGCGTTTTAAAATCAGGTAGGTACAGTGCTAGACGTAACTCCCACGTGGAAATACCTCGCTTCTCTATTTATAGACTTGAAACTTGCTTGAGAAAAAGCGACGGACCAGCTAGGGGAAACAAAAAAACACTATCCCGAAGTGCATTCATATTCATTATTTAACATAATCGGTATCTGGGGCAAAATATATGAGCGATTAGGTTATATAATTTTAGGGTGTAATAATTTTGTAGAATCGACTTTACTTAGACTTGCGCTTACGTATGTGTTTTTCTATGAAGTAATTTAAGTAATGACACGTTTTATTACTTCAACAATCACCTGATGGAGACAGGTTATGTTATAAATACGTTACCTTGGTGTTTCGATCGACTAACTTTCTTTTTTCTATAGGGCGTAAAACATAAAATACGAGGATTTTTAGTAACTAGATTCTAAGGCGAATAGTGATGAAAGATGTGTGGTATATTTTAATTCACGTATATGGCCGATTTTTAATTTGACATATGTTAAAAAATACAACGAGAATTTCTAGATTCTTGTAAAAAAGGCTTCGTATTTCGCGATATTAGATAATAGAGTGAAATTTTAAAAATGCCACATGTACCAAAACAAAATACAATAAATATTACAACAGCTCATGTAAACTGTCCATAAATTGTTTGTTATAATATAAACAGCTCTGCAAGATGCTGATTGTAATATAGACATAAAATAACATTAAATATTATAATTGTAAATTGAATCATTGTCATCAACTTGTAGAACTCTATTTTTATCCACATTCTTGGAAAACAATATCCAATCCTGTTTTACTAAATTCTTTATATCTATTATTCAACAATGGAAATTATATGCATACTTAGGTATTCCATAATTGTTAACTAAAACATATTTTTTGTTTCAGTGTATTCTGACTGTATTCCTGAAGTTGAACATGAAAGTCAATTATATAAAACGGAAACGAAAGTAGCAAAAATAACAGCTGCCACACCTAAAGATTTGCATATGACTGAATCACAAAACAACAGTAAACTGCCAACATTAACAGAGACTGTAACTGAACTTAATACTGATATCGAAAAGTCTGCTAAAGAATCTGCCAACCCTAAAGTAAGCGAGAAAGAAGTCTCCAGTGCAAAGTCTCAGCCAAAGCTGACACAAAGTGTTGATTCTGCTGCCGACAGCATCGAACACAAAATGAAAGATATAAATCTTAATAATGAGATGGCAGGTTTGTTACTTTTTATTTTATTTTTATTACATTCTTTTCAATTGATTATAAACTCCCTTTCTTGTTATTATCAACAAGTTTGATTTAAAAACTATAAAATCTACTTTTTTACTTGCATACAAATTAATAACTAATATTGTAGTGTGTTATTTTTAGAGGGTTTAAATAATTTAAAGACTAATCCTTTGATTCTGTATATCTTGCTTTTATTCTCACTTTCTGCAAAACTTTCAATTATTTACATTATTCTTTTAATGTCAAAAACAAAAAATGTTATTAAAACTCAATGCTTATGAGACTAAACAAAAAGTTATTATAAATCTGTATAAAAAAGTTTATCTGTTACAATTTATTTTTTAAATAATAGATCCCGCCCCATCAGCGGATGCCAATGAAAATGAAGTGACATTGAACACTGAAAATGTTAAGGATGAGATGTACAAAAATGAAAAGGTCACAAATAACCCTAAGAACGATAATAAATCTTCTGAAATTATTGAAGTTTCAAAAGATATCGATGCAAATGATAACATTGAGAGTGACTCAGATAAAGTGAGCGTGGAGAACAAGGATATCGTCACATCTGATGAAGAGTCGAAGACGTCAGCTGATGACAATGAGAAAGGACCTTCAGCTCCAAAACTCAAATACAAATACGATAATGGTAAGTCTACACTTTGTATAAAATAGAATAATAATAGGATTGGCCATTATATTACAAATAAACACACACAATTTGTAAATGCTATAAAAAATAAAATCATTATTGTCTTATGTTTTGTTATTTTAAGATTAATAAATAAGTGCTACAATTGTAGTGACTAATATGTTTTTACTTTTAGACCAATGGTCGCCATTAAACCAGTCTGGTAAGAAATGCTATGACATTGGTTTACTGATGCAAATAAAAGATGATCCCCTCTCAAAGACAAAGCCAAATGCACCAATGTTGGAAGTGTGCAATGTTATTAAGGTGAGTGTACAATTATTTCATAATATTATTTTACATTAAAATATTCCAGACCAAATTGTACACAATATCATCTTTTCAAATTATTTTTAATTAATTTTCTTGCAGCCACATCAAGAGCCGCAGCCTTTCAACCCAATATCCAGACCCATAAACGACTCCTTGTTCCCTAACTTTGCTAAGAACTCGAGCATTGGTTCAAGGAGTAACACACCGAGGGATCCCAAGAAGGATGGCAGGAACTTGAGCACCGGTGGTAAGTATTACTTTCGTTGTTTAGTTTAAAATTGTTAATTTCATGTGCTATAGCAGTTAAATCTCTATAGGTAAGGGCAGTATGAAGCTTAACGTTTCGCCTAGTGGTAGCACTCATCATAAAGCTGTGATCCGTGTGTCACTGACTCGGGAAGATGTGAAGCTCAACCAGTCCAAGGATGCCTGGAAACCGACCAGATTGAAGGCTTCCAGTACCAGCGAGGAAGAATTCAAGACACAGGTATGTGAAGGGAAAAGTTTATGTGACTTAATCATAGTGAAAATAAATTTATATACAAAAGAAGATAATATTATCAAACCTGTCTTAAAATATTTGGAACATTTGAACAGCATAAATAATTTTTTATATCTAAAATAAAATCATATCTTGAATAATTTATACATTATATTCCATGGACTTGAAACATTGATTATACATTTATTCTTTATTGTGACCGAGATAGTCGGGGACAATTGTTCCCCTTCGTCACTTCAAGGTTGTTAAATTCAATTTTATCATTAGCATTGTATTCAATTCGAATTGACAATCAAGCTTATATGATTCAATTTTTGTAGGACTTGTATAAGAAATTCAGAGGTATTCTGAACAAACTTACGCCCCAGAAGTTTGACACTCTAATGGAGAGAGTGAAGACTCTAGAAATAAACACACAGAGCCGTTTGGAAGGTGTCATTGATTTGGTATTTGAGAAGGCTATCGATGAACCCAACTTTTCCGAGGCCTATGCTAATATGTGTAATAAACTTGCATCGATTAAGGTATGTAAATTTACAAGATATATAATTAATATATGAAATGTAAAATTAAATGTAATTTATTGTAATTGTAGGTACCCGCCGATAACGGCTCCCCAGACAAATACGTTAATTTCCGACTTCTCATCATCAGTCGTTGCCAGAATCAATTTGTCACAGATAAAGTTGATGAAAATGTTTTGAAATTGGAGAAGGAAATGAATGATTGTACTGACCCTGTAAGTACATATGCATATTTATTAAAAAAGATAAAATATTTTGTACATTTACCCGGTCCTAGTATGGTGAAGGTAGAAACTGCTACACTAAAATGTTCTTTGTTAATAATTCATTTTTTTTTTCAGGTCAAAAAGAAGGAACTTCATTTACAGTTGGAAGAAGAAAATAGAAAACTGAGAATGAGATCAGTGGGCAATGTCAGATTTATTGGTAAGTTTCATACATTTTTCATCAAAATTAATTAATTACTTTGTAGTTTTTATGTAGCTAGCTGTCTTTTTGTTATGTTTTGTTATAGAAGTTTAGTAGAAATTATTGATATTTCATATAATGATCATTATTCCATTTCATGTGAATGCGCTTATTAGCAAATGCGAATATTGATAAATAGCGTTACAAGGCCTCGTTTAGTTATATCTTTTATAATTGATAATAATTTATAAGTTTATCCATATAGACTTATAATTATGCAAATGCTTCAGCGAATATGTACTACGCTCTGCCAACATTGTAGCTCATAGTGTGGGTTTCCACTGCCCAAAAATTATATTAGTCTAAGTAGAATTATATTTCAATCCAAATTTTATCAATAACATAATCACGCCCGTGACTGATGCGGGTAGGCAGAGACCACGACTTCTATTTGGCGCTGACCTGACGTCAAACAATTTTTTTTTATGTTTTTAATAAAATTGATTCGGCTCGCGTTGATTTTTTTTTGTAAAAAGATATTACTGTTTTTCCTCCAATAATTCACATTCACAAGAACGCTTTTTCGATTAAAAAAGCGTTGTGATAGAACAACTGCATTTTCATGTATCTATTCACGGCAGTGTTGCATTTTGAACGCTGTACGAACGAAATAAGAGTTATTTTACAGCGATCGTATGAGCGAAGGCGTTAAAAAGCATCAACGCCGACGTTAAAAAAGCGTCCGTGTGAATGCACGCTTACTTATGAGATAATTCCTTTGTTAAAATATAACTTGCGCGCAACAATGCGAGATTCTTAATACATAACAAAAATGTTTTGATTGAATGGAATTTTATTTTATTGTTATTTCTAATGTCATTGTATTATATAATTTTATATGCGATATTTGCAAGGTATTTTATAATATCTTTCTTTTCAGGTGAGCTGTATAAATTGAAAATGTTGACAGCAAAGATTATGGTTTATTGTATGAATTATCTTGTTGATAAATTGGAAGAAGAAAAACTTGAATGTCTTTGTAAATTACTTACCACTATCGGGGAACAGGTATTTATTTTATAGTTATATTTACATAATTATCTCATGACTTGTACAGATCATAAAATACAATCAATTCTGGATAAGCGAGTCATTCTATGGTCCCGAGATACCTCCATAAGCGAGATACTCTGAATAGAGAAATACCTCTATAAGCGAGACGTATATCACGGTCCGTGGACTGTCGGTTATGCAGGTTTGACTGTAGTATATTTATTGACTAATAATTCAAATTTATATACTATGATAAATGCAATGGCATCAACAAATAAAAGTTTTTGACCCAAAAATATTATAACTTGGTACATTAACAAAATATAGGGTTATGCCCCAGTTCTAGATTCGAGGTCTTAAAAAAATGTAACTTGTTAAATAAAAGATTATCATTTAAAAAAAAATACTATTCCTGTAAAAATACTAAAAATATTCTATAAAAACCAGGTGGAAAACGAAGTAAGGGAGCAATTGGAACTTGTGTTCAAACAAATGCAAGAGATTGTTGATAAAAAATCAAATAAAATCAGTAGCCGTGTGAGGTTCATGATCAAAGATGTGATTGAACTGCGCCAACGACGCTGGGTTGTGAAGAGTGTTGTCGACTCGCAGCCCAAGATGATGGATCAGATACAGAAGGAAGCGGAACAACAACAGAGACATATTGAGGTAATATATACTTTCTATGGTCTTATCACATCACTACATTTATTTAAATTCTGTCTGCATATAATTCAAAAATATAGCCTATGTTACTCGGGGATAATGTCTACAATGTGTACAATATCTGTCCTCTATAATATTAGTATAAGACTAGCTATGGTTTGTGACTTGATCCACATGGAATTAAAAAATATAGCCTATGTTACTCTGAATACGCTTTCTAATAATGAAAGAATTGAAGTTGGCTCAGTAGTTTTTGTGTTATTTATCTAATGTGCAGATCTTTTTTCTTTAATATTATTGGTACAGGCAAATACAATTTTGATATTAATGTGATATTATAAATAGTTGATGAACTCGATTCCGATGGGCGGTGGTTACGGACGGCGCGAGGACGGCGGTCGCGGCAAGCGCGGCGGCGAGGGCAGACGACAGAATAATAACTTTATGGATAACAACTGGAAATCACCAAGGATGAATCCAGTTGATATGTCGAAACTTAAAGCTGGCACACAAAAGGTAAGATATTCCATAGAATAGAAATAAATTATAGACAAACATTGACTATATTGAATAATAATTGTAGAAAGTTGCTAATAGTGTTTTAATCCTTATTTGAAACTATACAATATCTAACTGAATTACAAACATTTACACAATTAATCCAACATATTTTTGCACACAGTTTGACCTTCCAATGACAACTGACAGTTCGCAACTGACAACTGACATCTGTCATTTGATAGCCGCCATGACACTTCGAACCCATTCGGGGTTATATCAATCAATTATAAAATTGATAATTTCGCGTCGTTCTGTAGTTTTTAACAGTAAATACTTTTTCTAATGTAAGAATATGAAGTTAATAATGATTATATTTTATTAAATTTTAGAACTTAAGCAACATAAAGCTTGCACCGCAGCATTCCGGATGGAACCATGGCTCCGGTACAAAGAACACTGTACAAGCGAGCAGTAACTCTATGACGGGCATCACTAAGAATAAATTTAGCATGCTCGAGAACTCTTCAACTGATCCAACACTACTTAGAGGTTCGTTAAATGTTTTGATATGCATCTACATCTATTTACATCTTGTTAAATCTAACTAAAAAATAATCGCGTAAATCTGATTAGGATTCGCGTAATTCTTGTACTTAAAACAACTTACTCACTTGATAACTTCTGTGGAATGTCTGTTAAAAATAAACTTGTATCTAACATTTTAGAATATGTAGTTATGGACTCTTCATAAATTATTGTGACATGTTTGGAAGATTTTTTATTTGAAATTTGATAAATATTACTTTTCCTTAAATCAAACTAGTCGAAATATACCTGATATAAGAAATATATGTAAAATATTGCAACAATGAAAATAAATTCCTATTTATGAATAATGCTTTTGAATAGAAGATATTGTTATGGGTTACAATAACAAGGTTATTTTGTTATCGCGTTTAGCAAATCCTGATTTATCAACGAGCTACACAAAAGGCGCATCCATTGAGAGGTCAACATTTAACTCCAGAGGTGACTTTAGTAAGTACACGTGTGAATATAAAATACAATGATATATTATACTATAGATGAAACATTCGAATCCTAAAAGTGTGGCATATTTGTTGACCTCCGGAGGTCTCCCATAGGGAAATTTCCACTAGTGTTGTCTTTTACATTACTTTTGCCGATATAAAAAGTCGACCGAATGCCTCTTTTCTCATATTTTAATTTTATTTCATAGTATTTACTAAATAATACTATTATAGTCGCGACATTTTTAAATTTTAATTAAAAATGTATAACCACAAAACAAAAATATTCTTTGTTAAAAAAAGTTTGGGTTTTTCAATAAAATAATAATAATGAAAAACGATAATTAACAGCCTCGTAAAATAAAAAATCTTACCTAATAATATTGTTTTAGATATTAGTAGCGGTAGTCGTGCTCGGTTGGCTCCTGAGGCGGCAGCTCGACCCCCGGCCTCCGCCCCCAGCCCGCAAGCACCGGAGGCTCCACCGGCCGCGGAGGCTCCACAGGAGCCCCTGCCAGAAGATAAGAGGAAATCAGTCAGGACAATGGTCGGACTTAGTATCAATTTGGACACAGATGAAGTTGGTTCAGACATACCTACGTACATACAACAGCACTTCCCGGTACAATACCATGTAGCGCTTGTTACGGAAATCGTCAATATCGTACTAGAAAAGTAAGTTTATATTCATTTTTAATTTTTTTTCATACAAATTAGAACCAGTTTACACTTTAAAATTAATTTGAACACACTTTCACAATTAAATATCCTTTTATGAGCATGGTTTTTTAAACTATACTATGTATGTTTCAATAAAATTATATTTATAACGGCCCAATTTTAAAACGCCAAAAACTTAACGTAAGCGACGCTTAAAACCTAAGTGGCTTCATAATTAAAGGAAATCGCCTTTAAATTTGGAGTTTAAGCGTGGTATTAACTGGCGTTTGAACATTTAGCTGTTAAATAATAAATGATAATAATATTTTTTCTCATTTTACAGGACAGCAAAAGATATCGATGCAGTAGCAAAGACAATTTTGCATCTTATAAATTTGAATGTATTGTCCGCGAGTAACTTTGTTGCGGGAATCGCGGAGATATTCGAGTTTGGGCCAGATCTATATATTGACATACCAATGTTATATGTATATCTTAGTAAATTTATGACACCGCTTATTGAGAATAAGGTAAGAGGGAAAAAGTGTTGAAATCAATACAGTCGAAGCCTGCAATATTTGTCTATAGAGATTTCTCTCTCAGGTTTTTCCCTTATGAAGGTTGGCCGCCGAGACCCTCTGGTCTTTTGATGATTCTTGCTTATAGAGGTCTCGCTTATTCATTTCTTGCTTATCCAGGGTTTGACTATATTTGTTGACCATTATATGATTAACTAGCTGTGATTTAAAAAATATAGCCTATGTTACTCGGGGATAATGTAGCTTTCTAATAATGAAAGAATTTTTGATATTTAATCTAGTAGTTTTTGAGTTTTCAATATATACAAAAATATATTTGTTCTTTATAAAAAATTATTACATTTCGAATTGTACAGTACAATATTTATTTTCAGCATGTAACATTTGCTCAAGTATTTAAACTTTGTGAGAAATCAATAATACCAGCGGAGCACGGTCATTTGATACTTAAGGCTATACTGAACAGCCTCAAGGACAGCATGGGAGTTTCCTTTGTTAAAAACAAATGGCAGGAGTCCGGAATGGAGTTTAAACAATGGATGAACGAAGACCAAGTAAGTATCAAATTATGACTACAATAGTATGAAACAAAGTCGCTTTCTATGTCCCTATATCCCTATGTATGCTTAAATCTTTAAAACTACGCAGCGGACGATAAGGTTTTTTTTAATAGAGTGATTGAAGAGGAAGATTTACATGTATAACATCCATGAAATAGTGGAGAAATACTGATATTTTTTTTATGTTTCTAATGATTGATCAAATTCAGTACATTTAAGAATACGAATCTTTTCTTTAAAAAAAATTAGACTGTTGTAAGGAAATTAAAAAATAGTCCTTTACTCCGCCGTACAATTGCCCTTTGAAATTCCTATCCAAGAAAAGAAAAGAAAATCTATCCAGTCCATTTATAAATTACTTAGAACAAATCCAAAATGCAGAGATAAAAATAAATAAAATATTTCTGTACAAATGATATGATACTAGGTGTTGCTCAAGACTTCGTACTCGTATAAATAAAAAGCATAGCCTATGTTACTCGGAGTTCGTGTTCTAACAGTGAAATTTTTGAAATCGGCTCAGTAGTTTTTGAGTTATTTCAATACATACAAAATACTCTGGAATTTATAATATTAGTATAGATTTCATATGGTCAATTGTTTATTTTATAGGTGCCTAAATGGTTAGAAGACAATAAATTGGAATTCCTTGTGAAAGACATTCCGTCGGAGGAAGCCAAGCTGATACTCACCCCAGCGGAGGTGGAGAGCAAACTGTTGCAGCTCATGAACGCTGACGAGTCGTGTGACTGCGTACGCGGATGGATACAGGTAATATAATTTAAAAAACTAAATAAAAAAAAACCTTGTGGTATTATACTGACGTAGTTTTGAAAAAAATTGACACTGCTATATGTAATCAAACTTGGATAACCGAAAATCATTCTATGGTCCCGGCGGACAACCTTTATAAGCGAGAAACTCGAATTAGAGGGAAATCTCAATAAGCGAGACAAATATCGCGGTCCCTTAAACTCTCGGTTAAGCAGGTTCGACTGTACAGTGACAATTACAGTAATTTTTATTATCAATATTAAAAACATTTACTTTATTAATAGTATTATAATAAAATGATCTACAAAAAGTAATATATTATTCAAAAATTCTTATTGATAATTTTATAATTTTAAAACGGAGATTTTTGCTTCCATGTGTCTCGTTTTATCGCGAATTTTGTCGACTTATCGACTTATGTACTATTTGATGTGTGTATAGGATAACGTGGGCGCTTGTCGTGAAGACGAATTCGTGTCACGCGCATTGATGGCAGCCGTGTGCTCGCACGCGCTGCCGGGGGGCGAGGGCGCGCGTCGCCTGTCCCGTGAGCGCATGCACAAGTATGCTCCCCTGCTGCACGAGCTGGCTGCCCGCAGTGAGCTGGACTGTCTGCTCGCGGTGCAGCGACTAGTGCACCGTCTGGAGCATCCGCAAGGTGACTACAGTTACACAAGCCACACGATTCTACACAATGCTTCATACAGGATTCCATTCTACACCATGCTAAAGCCTTGTTCACACTAGAATAGTATTTTAGTCTAGTAGTAAGTAGCATTTATCCGAACAAGGGATTTAATACCGTTCGGACTCGTTTAAGCCTAAACCTACGCACTAGGATAGTAATTTAGTTACTAAACGTGTCCCAACATTAACATTTTAGTAGAATAGATTAGTAAATCCTTTATATGGATATTCGCTACTTGCTACTCGACTAAAATACTATCCAGGTGCGTACAAGGCTTTAGAACGTCTTACATGTTAAGTTCACGCTTAAAGTCTAAATTATACAGCAATCTCGTTTATTTTTGACACCACTTTATTTAAGCGCTTAAGCCTTAAATGCATGATGTATTTGTACATCAGTGTTTTCTTCTTCACATAATAAATATTTTAGAAAAAAAATCTTTGTTCTTAATCTATGTTCAGTTATCTACTTGTATCAATTTATTATTTAAAAGGAAAAATCGTGCATTTAAGGGTTAAGTTTGAGTGAGATTTGAAAATTCGGCAGTAAGTTTATGTTGAAAAGATTCATTTTTGTAAGATATTTTGGAATTCATCGTTGAGGTAAACATCAATATTATCATACTCAATAGTATTATTGACGAATGTTTTGAGATTGATTAATATGTCTGTGACAGGGCTAACTTTGGACATATTCCAATATCTACACGAGCAGTACATCATCTCCGTGGAGGGATTTATCACATGGGAGACTAGTGAAAAGGAACCAGAGGGCAAAGGTATGTTAATATTAATTAATTATCTATATTACAATAATATATTTGACTATATTGTTATCTATACCAATATTATATAGAGATAAACTTTATATTTTTGTTTGTATTAAAATAATTCAAGAAGTACTGGGCCGATTTCAAATTTTTTTTCACTCATAGAAAGCTACATTATCCCCGAGTAACATAGGCTATATTATTACACGCGGACGAAGTCGCGCACAACAGCTAGCTTTCTAGCAATCCTTTCTTTAGCATTTGTTCTTTCATACAATCCATTATACAATAATATTAGATATTAGAAACTTGTTTTAAATTATTTTTCAATTTGATTGATTTATGTTCTGATATAAATAATGTATTTGTCATCTATTTGTATGTTTGTGTTGTGTGTACGTGTGAGTGAGTTTTGTGTGTGCGTGTTGCAGCGGTGATGCTGAAGGCGCTGACGTCATTCTTCACCAACATCCGGGAGGCGGACAACGAGGACACTTG
>QDHC01004916.1:301873-404745 GCA_013186455.1 Papilio dardanus tibullus | reverse complement strand
ATTTAAAATTATAAAATTAAAAAATAGAAAAAAAGCTAGCGTTAAGTGGAGAGTGAGGCTTGGTATGGTGTAGGAGAGGAGAGGAGAGAGAGCGAGCGAGAGATGTGATGCGATGCGAGGCCGCAGTTATATATAAAGTAATGCTTGGTTTAGAGGAAGCTGTGCGCACGCGCACGCGCACGCGCACCAGGTAAGTACCTTTGTTTATGTGTTTGTTTTTGTAACGTACTATTTTAATCCGTTTTTCGTTTTGTCCCTGAACTAAGGAAAATCAACCTTTCGTACGCGATACAATATGATTTACATTTTTTTCTACATTTTATTTTTAACTTAAATAAATGTTTTCTTTTTTAATTTGTAGCCGATATTTTACTTATTTGTTGCAAATATGATTAAAATATAACCGCTTATGGATATGTATGGACTTTAGATATTAATGTCTTCATTATTATTGTTACATAATTAAATACAAGAATAGACTTTATGATATATATTTGATTATTTTCTTTAATTAAATTGTTGGGTTTACTTGATCGTCAACAATATTTCAAATCATTTACGGCAAGCATTATATTGTTCAAATTAAACGCGGTGAAGTTCAATAAATATGTTTATCCGTAATGTGTACTTCGCGTAAATTACAAGTGCTTGTCTGAATACAAAATTATTAATCAAAAAATTGTATCACAAATAAATGAATCATTTGGAATTTATAATTTAACAATCATTGATATTGTAAACTATATTTTATTATATATATATATGGCTATAGCTTTATGATTAAACCTATTTTTATCAGTTACTATGTATGTTATGTAAATAAACTTTTTTGAAGAAATTTGTATGTTTTTATTTGTGTTCCTTCAATATCATGAAATATAAAACAAACTTTGGATGAATATGAAAATAATAATCAACTGCCGAAATGTTTGATCTAATAAGCCTTTTACGTACCAGGATAGTATTTTAGTCGAGTAGCAACTAAACTATTTACTAATCTACTCAACTAAAATGTTGCTGTTCGGACTATTGAAGGGCAGATGATAAAACCCAAAAGATTAACTCGAGTTTTTATCCGAAACGGATAAAAACCCGTAGGATTAGAAAAACAAAGTATCGAAACGTTTTACTCCAATTTCCCCAGTATTGCTAGGGTCAATTCTTTTTTCGATTTTTGCCATTAGATCCTGGTAGACCTATACATACGCGGAAGTACCTAATAATTTTGCATTCAAAAGTGGTTTTTATCATTAAATTAAAGCATGTTAGATATAATTTTATTTTTGTTATTCTTTTTATTCCAGTCTGGTTTATTCACAAAAACCATGTTTACGTCAAATTACATTTATGAAATGATAAATAGTTTTTATCCACGTTTTTGGTAAAAATCACGTCGGAAAGATAGAAATTATGGCTATTTATCCATTTTGAGTTTTTATCCGGATGAAATCCCAACACTAGTTCGGACACGTTTAAATTACTATTCGACTAAAATATAATACTATCATGGTACATACAGGATTTTAAATATGTTATTCGCACATAAAATATATCAGCCGTTTAAAACTCAAGGTAAAATAAAAGTAATCAACCTACAAAAAAGAATTGAATGCTTAAAAGAGTTGAAATTTATTTATTTTTCAAAATAAATACATCAAAATCTGTCCTAAGGCCTAAGGTACACAAAGCTCTACAAATCTACAACCTTTATGAGAAGTAATACTTGTAACTCTAAATCCAGCTAAAGACGCTCAGTTTTAACTATACAGTTCAACTGCGCAGTTAAAACTGACTGCAAAGCTGAGAACTGCACAGTCGAACTATACAGTTCCAAAAGGCAAACAAGGTCTCTGAAAGAAATAGTCAGAGGAGAAAGATGGGATATAAATAAAAAAAAGAAAAGAAACTATACAGCTCTCAGTTTTGCGTGTGTAGGCAGTTTTAACTACGCCGTCGGTATGTACAGTTAAAACTGAATGTCTGTAGCCGGTTTAAGAGATTCAAATAGCAGATTTCCGTAGCAAAGGATCTTTTGAAACTCTTTTGACTGTAGCGCTAGTGAGCTGTCACAGTTTAGTTTGGCTTATCCTTGTCGTTTTTTTTCTATATTTGGTCGCGAGATGGCATTAAAATAAAATTAAGTTTAAAAGTAAAACAGTTATTAGATAAATCTATACTAATATTGCAAAGAGGAAAGATTTGTATTTTGTACGTATTGAAATAACTCAACAACTACTGGGACGATTTCTTTCACCGCTAGAAAGCTTCAATATTCCCGAGTAACAGGTTATATTTTATTATTTCACGCGGACGAAGTCGCTTGCAACAGCTTGTTAGGAATAAAATAATAGATACACTTTTCTTAGCAATAACCTGAATACAAATCTATACTAATATTATAAAGAGAGAAACTTTGTATTTTTGTTTTTATTGAAATAACTCAAGAACTACTGGACCAATTTCAAAAAATATTTCACCATTAGAAAGCTACATTATCCCCGAGTAACAGGCCATATTATTTAATTCCATGCGGAAGAAGTCGCGCACAACAGCTAGTATAATATATTTTTGAGAACACTACCTTTTTACTTTTATTAATTATTTTTGTAATCGGCCCTGTACTTCTCGTATTATTTTAAAACAGACAAAGTACAAAACTTCGTCTTTTTAATATTATAAATATCAAAAGGGTTTGTACGTAGTTATAACGCATGTTTCTATTAACTTATTAATTAAAAAATAAAGTTCTAATAGAGGCTTAAGACACGCCTAGACATTACATTGTTAATTTTGTTAATTATGTACTACAAAAATATATATAAATATCTACCGTCCGGTATCGTTCCCGGTGCAAAGGTACCCATCAGACAGGTGGCGTTGTGGCAATGAATGACGATAGAAGGGTTTGCACAAAGAACGAGCCGGCACCGGGGTCTTCTTACTTATCTTTAAGTCTGCGCCCCACCACGTAAATAAAGAGTTTGGTCTACGCAGCTCTGCAACCCATTGTCTCCACCGCGAAAGGTATAAAATCATATGAAGCTGTAAGGACAACGTATTTTCGTTTTTTCTTCATTCAAATCGTTCATTATAGTCTGGTATACAAATGGCCTAACATTCGTGAAAACCGTCTCCAACGTTCCAAGATTATATCAATAATAATTATTTTTTATTAATGCATTTTAGTCAATCTTCATGGCCTTGAGCGGAGGTTCGGCGCAGTATGTACCCTTCCAAACATGCATCTCATCTCTAATCTGAATTCCCGTCTAATATTGTCTTACAAAATCAATATTATTCCAAAGATTATCCAAAAATTATTATCTTTTTGGAAATATGCAGTATTATAATTAATTTTCTTTACAAAGAATTTTTACAACGGTTTTTTTAACTCTCAATTTAAGGATTGTTTTATGAACGCAATAACGCCTACAGCCGTTAACGAAGTTATCCCTGCAATCGTTTTTTGTTAATTTTTATATTTTTATTACTATATTTCTATGTTAAACTATGAGACTACATAAGCGATATTAAATAATGATATATGGATATATTTCTATGCCTTTGTGTGTAAACTTTTGATTCAAAGTGACCTGGTCCATCGCTAAAATGAAACAATAACCATAGATGAAAAATATAGCTTTTGAATAAAGCTTCAAGTGAAGTGTGCTTAAATAATATGTACTAAATGTAGATAACAGTTATGATTAGTGTTTGTAGCGTAGCCTACCTTATGGTAGACATAACAAATGTTTCCCAGCTCCGAAATTAGCCACAAAACTAGTATTAACAATCAGGTCTATTTACAAGGACTTCGGTGGATCAATCGTCACCATATGGATCAGTGAGTGACGGTACGCGTGACCGAGCGTCACCAGCGACACCACACGTCCGTCCCCGGCCACGTGCCGGCGAATACTGAATTATTTAATGATTGCATAGCCGCCTGTTGCTCACAAACGCACACTGTTACAGGAATATATATATGTTTTTATTAGCATACGTATGCGTGAATTGATTTTATTCTTACTGTTACTGTTTCTATGTTCAAATACACGATATTAATACAGTACAGGACACGCGAATGTTGAATATTATTTAAACGCTTATATTATCAATAGTAGGATCATAATACAGATGCTAAAAACCTTCATGTGGAAAACAGAATATCTTACTCTATAAATATACCCTCTGGCTTTATTAGACCGGTGTCAGCCAAAGAACAGCCTTACGCCGAAGCAAAATGTCCGTTTTTAACGCGAAGCCAATAGGGTCAAGAAGAAAGATTTGTATTTCTGTGTGTATTTTAATGAATCAAAAACTGCTGGACAAAGGCAAGGCCCACAAAGGACTGTCGAGCTAGAAGAACATAACAAAGCCTCCAGTAATCTTGATGGTTGACATTTAGAAACTCCCAAGTTCCTACGAATAGTGATATTTTTGATCAAATCCGTTAATTTATTTTAAAAAAATCACTAATAACACGTACACATTTGTGTGTGGTGTGGTAAAGTGGCAAACGAGCAAGCGGCCATCTGGATTCGTTGAAATAGCGAAGCGACCGATCCCCTTAGACATATGCAATTGCAGATGCGTTGCCTACCCTTAATCTACGAAGGAGGAGATGCACAGCAAGAGAATAATTCTTCTTATACGTCCACAGCCCCAGACACATACTTCAGCACAATAGTAATTGATATATTTTAAAATTTAAATAGTTTAAAATAGCGTCTTTCACAGGCAAACATAACAGCTGCTAAGACTCAATTATGTCGTAGACGTGTGCTACGCCGTAGCACGAAATTATACATAAATATATACAGGCATTTTTTTTATAAGAGAAGGGGGCAAACGAGCGGCTAGATCACCAAGGTGATCTTCGACGCCCTGCGACATTTGCAACACTCGAGGAACCGCCAATGCGTTGCCGGCCTTTAAGGAATAGATAGACTCGCTTCTTGAAGGACCCTAAGTCGTAGCAGTTTGGAAATATCGCCGAGGACAGACCATTCCACAACGCGGCTGTGCGGGGCAGAAAGTTCCGCGATAACCGCACGGTTGTGGATTGCCAGCCATCCAGGTGGTATGGATGGAAGCTAGTGGTCTGTCGTGTCGTTCGATGACGAAACTCGGCGGCAGGAATCGTTCCAAACAATTCTTCGGAGCACTCCCCGTGGTATATCCGATAGAAAATGCAGAGGGAACTGACGTCCCTCCGCAATGCTAAAGGATCGAGCCGATCGGTAAGAGCTCGGTCGTTGACGATTCGAGTCGCTCTCCGTTGTATGCGGTCAAATGGAAGAAGCTGGTATTGGGGTGCTCCAGCCCAGAGGTGCGAGCAGTATTCCATGTGGGACATTACTTAATAATTAAAACGAAATTAAGGTAAAGTATGATATACAGCAATTAATAATTGATCCAATGAGGGTCATATCAATGTATGTATGAAGTTCGAGCCCAGATTGGGGCTCCATTTTCCGCAACTCCAACTAGCGTGTATTGTACGTGAGTTCACACATATCTTTGAATTTCTTCGCCGATATGTGCAGACATCACGATGTTTTCCTTCACTGTAAGAACGTCGGGTACTGTACATATAAATATCATGTCATATTATCAAATAAGATAAAATAGGTGAAAAAAATAAAATGTTCTAGGGAATTGACTCTGACTGCTACAAGTAAACAATTATTGCCTATAACACGGTAGTTGGAGAATCTACACTAATATTATAAAGAGAGAAACTTTGTATTTTTGAATTTTTGTTTGTTTTGAAATAACTCAAGAACAACTGGACCGATTTCAAAAATTCTTTCACCATTAAAAAGCTATATTATCCCCGAGTAACATAGGCTATATTATTTAATTCCACGCGGACGAAGTCGCGCATGACAGCCAGTAATTAATAATATTAATTGGTTTTTGAAATATTTTTATTAAATACTAGCTGTTCTGCACGACTTCGTCCGCGTGGAATTAAATAATATATCCTGTATTACTCGGGGATAATGTAGCTTTCTAATGGTGAAAGAATTTTTGGAATCGGCCCAGTAGTTCTTGAGTTACACACAAAAATACAGAAACTGTTTATAATATTAAGTATAGAAATATTTTCTGCTTTTAATGTAATCATTTTCAATTTTCATCATCATCATCCTGCCCTTGCCTCTCTGGAGGGTTTGGACAGTTTATACTGACCCATACTTCCAATTTACTTTCAAATAAAGCTTAAAATGATAAATTTACTTGCTATTACAGTGCACAATAATTGGTGTGCCAAGCATCGATAATAATTTAATAAACATTTTTTTTTTAAATTTATATATTTTAATTTTAATAATTTCTTAAGATTAATTACAAAAGTTTGATAACTATACAAATATTATACTCGGTATAATATAAGTGTAATTTTTTTTAAATCATAAAAAGATACGATTTAAAAAATATATCAAATCTTAAAATTATTAGATTATATTAATAGCTAAAAACATATTTTCGAGTTATTTTTAATTCTTATTAATTTATCGATTTTTAAGTTCTCGTTCTATTTATTTAGTAAGCAACCCTATCTAGGTTAACTTAACTTTTGTTTGACACATGCTGAAAATTATCGTGCGCGCTCCTGAAAAAAGTTTTAAATTAAGTTTAAAGTTGCCAAAAACGTGCAGATCTACAGTTTATATCGAAATTGCATATTTAATTGATAAAAGGTAATATAATGAACTATATTAATCGTCTTTATTATTATTGATGTTATTTTGCCGTCAATAACGTGAAAAGCAAAAGACTTAAACGCGTGCTCATATTATTAATAATTCATTAAAATTATAATTTGAGGTGTGAGAATCGCAAATAAAAGAATAATAATTGAAAGAAGGTATGTTTAATATGTTTCATTCAAGTTTTATTAATTTGGTTACTTATTCAAATTTTGAGTGGTTTGTTATCAATATATCCGATAGAAGAGATGTTCTAGTATCTATTTATGTGGAAATTACAAATGTTGCAATTATGTTAAGGTTTAAAATACGGTGGACAATGACTGTCTCAAAGTTTGTATGGACGACAGTTGCGGCCATAGCACTATTCAGTTATGGCCACTCCGACTTATCAATAGTATCTAACACGCTCGTACCCCAACACGTAAAATCACGTGTAAATAAAGCTAACTATACACGAATCTGTAACTTAAAACTTGTTTAAACACTTAGTAAATTTCTTTGAAACTATGCAAAATAATCCTTTTCAGTACTTGAAAAAAATATTAACAGGGTTCTTGCATGTTTCTACCATAACATTGTACCATTTTAGAATCTTGATGAGATGCGCCAACTTTTGTAACAACATGCCACGATACCCTCCATACATTATTTTTCACGGCAGCATGACAAAGTTGATGAAAAGTTAAAATATTCGAAAATTTCAAGCAAACAGTTAAAGTAATTTTTGTACTTAAACTACAGATATTTAGATCCCGTTTTCAACTGCAATTATTAGCTATGTTACTAAGCTACCCATTACAAATAAAAAAGCAAGGATATCTTTATGCTCAAGAGACAGTGGCTATTTGAATGGGGTCGGGTATCAAAGAGCAATTAAATTCAAATAAGTTAACATAACTTTTAAACTAAAAGAGTTAGATTTTTTTAGTAATTTTCCCTATGCAGGAACCGATCTGGTGATGCACTGGCACTGGCTTATCGTTGAATTTTGGGATAACCTGTATATTAATAGTCTAAGGAAAGAAGTTAGGAAATTCTTACTTATTGTTATCGCTAAAACTTTGTAGGGGAGGCCCCTGTCTATGTCAAAAAAGTGCCAAAATACCCTTGTATTGTAGGGCTATAAATTGATAATTGTTATAGTCCGGCCGATGAGAGTTTGCGGATATTACACATGTCAATTCGTCATGACTAGTGATGTGGTATAAATAACATTAATAACTACTATTTAGTAACTGCTATTTATTTTGTTATTTTCTGCAGGAATTAATTTTTTTTGCAGGAATGAGTCCTCACAACGCTATTTTAGGTTGCCATTTTTCTTTTCACATCACTTATTTTCGTACTAAAAACTTTCTTAAATATACATTAAATACATTGTATATTGTAACATGATAACTTTTTATTTTACAATATACCGACCGACAGGTCATATTAAGATTATAAAAATATTTAGCTACATTTGCCTCGTTATTTTTGCCTCATCACTACAAAAATAAATAGTTGACATGACCTTGTAACAGCGTAGTTTAACGTGGTTAGACTTTTAAAAATTATTGTTTTCATATTTGTTCGTTAATAATTTTTGCCCAAAATTAATACGTTTATTGTAAGTTGGCATAATCATATTTTTTTTATGTTATAACTATTTATTAAGGTTAATAAAAGATATTTAAAATTTCTGCTGTAAATTGATCTCCAGTTGGAAGTTACGTCGCCCGTTCGAACACGACCTGTTATATCCGCAATCTCTCAGCGGCCGGAGTATAGTTTTGATTTTTTGTGGTAATGATTATATTATATATCTATACTAATATTATAATAGAGAAACTTTATATTTTTGGATTTTTGTTTGTATTGAAATAACTCAAGAACTAATGGGTCGATTTCAAAAATTCTTTCACCATTAGAAAGCTACATTATCCCCGAGTAACATAGGCTTACTTTTTTAATTTTACGCGGACGAAGTCGCGAGCAGCAGCTAGTTTTTTATAAAAGAATTAATCATGTTCAAACTAAATTTGAGCGTCTGTGGCTCAATATCGAAATATCGTGATGCAACCTGCATATATCAGCGAAGAAATTCAAAGATATGTGTACAGTGGACCAACCAGTACTGGGCCAGCGTGCTTGACTATGGCCTATTCGCCCCTTATGGCAGGCTCTGAGCCCCTCAGTGGGGACATATAGTGAGCTGGTGATTAAACTAAATGTGCGAAATGATTTTAATAAACGTTACAGATTCAATAATTATCGATTACTTAAATCGGTCATTCGGTCAAAAGCACCCACAAAAGTATTAACTAATAAATATATAATTTACAGATGGCGTCTAGTGGTCGTAACGGCAATAAAAAAGGGTTAATTGATCAAGAAATAATTGTTATAGATTCAGACTCAGAGGATGGTAAGTTCGTAACTCCGTCGGCGATGTTCGTAATCACTTAACTACTAGAAACATAGTTAATCTTACTTCTTACTAATATTACAAATACAAAAGTTTGGAAGAATGTGTGAAGCAGGGTTAGCAATCTCGCACTGCGGTATCCCGCGTTCAGTTGCCGTCAAATGAGACAAACACTGCATGCAGCCACATAATATCCCTTTTCCGTCTCTATAAGATAGTATCTTGTAAGATAAATAGCCATACTTGCAATACAATAAAATACTTTCTTTCCACTCAATCAGAATAAAAACTAAATAAGATTTCGCGGTGTGTGTGATTTCTAGAAACTGACACAATGTGTTCAATTCAGATAAAACATTAGATTTAAGAGTAAGTCCTTCATAAGTCAGGTTACTGAGTATATTAAAGCCATAATTTGCATCAACGTTCACCGGTTGTAGTTTACAGAAATATGTTAACATAACTTTTAAAGTAAAAGAGTTAGATTTTTTTTATTAATTTTCCCTATGTAGTTACCGATCTGATGATGCACTGGCACTGGCTTAACGTTGAATTTCGGGACACGCTGTATATAATGATATCACACAAGTTTCAGAAAAGGAAAAACAAAATGATACGAACAAAGTTAACCCTGATGATGATGACGTTCATCATGACCACTTTGCTACCCGACTATTTCTCAAGTAATGAAATCACAGTATGGTTATACATACTTTATCCAACATGAGGCTTCTTGCATGTATTCACTTTTATGCTAATTATTTATGCTATCAGTGGATTTAGTCACCGCTATGCACTTTCAATCTCATTGCTTTCTTCTTCTAAAACTCTTCTAAATACCTATCACCGCACATCTTCCTACAGAACTTCTCAAATTGTCAATCACACAGTTTCACGCTTACTATCTGTACTGTTTCCCAACTTCACGCTTATTTGTATTTTTGTGCTTTTCAGAAGTAAACGTAGTTGAAACCTACGAATTAATGAACGATGCAGAATGGTTAACACATTTCGCGTTGACTGAAATGTCATCAATGCATCGGGCAAAAAGAAGATTTCTAGCCAAAGTCAATGAAGCAACAGTAGAGTCTATAAAGAGGTGGCCAATGCCGGCACCAGTAGGCAGTCCGGAGTACGAAATTATGATTAATGAAGCTCTGGAAGCGTTACAAAAGGAAGTTACAACTGACAACAATACAGTTGAAGGGGTCATTAATGGACCAGAAGATTTACCTGAACTATCGAATGTAGTAACCGAAATATTTCCGATGTTACAGAACCAACAGGATGAAATATTATTGCCAAATGAGCAGACCGGAACGCCAATGCAGTTACCAAATGAACAGGCCGCTACGACAAATCAATTACCGAATGAACAGGCCGAGAACTCAATGAATTCACCAAATGAACAGGACGAAACGTTAACGCATTTACTAAATGAGCTTGCCAAAATGGCAATGGAGTTATCAAATGAAGAGATTGAAAGGTTAACACAGTTACTAAATGAGGTGGCTGATATGTCAATGGAGTTATCAAATGAGCAGGCCAAAACTATAACGCAGTTTCCAAATGAGCAGGAAGAAACGTTAGAGCAGTTACCAAATGAGCAGGCCGAAACCTCATTGGAGTTATCAAATGAGCAGTCCGAAACGTCATTAGAGTTGTCAAATGTGCAGTCCGATATGTCAATGGAGGTATCAAATGTACAGTCTGATATGTCATTGGACTTATCAAATGTACAGTCCGATATGTCATTGGACTTATCAAATGTACAGTCCGATATGTCAATGGAGGTATCAAATGTACAGTCTGATATGTCATTGGACTTATCAAATGTACAGTCCGATATGTCATTGGACTTATCAAATGTACAGTCCGAAAGGTCATTGGAGTTATCAAATGAGCAGTCCGAAATGTCATTGGACTTATCAAATGTACAGTCCGATATGTCATTGGACCTATCAAATGTACAGTCCGAAAGGTCATTGGAGTTATCAAATGAGCAGTCCGAAATGTCATTGGACTTACCAAATGAGCAGACCGATATGTCATGGGAGTTATCAAATGAGCATACCGATATGTCATGGGAGTTATCAAATGAGCAAGCCGAAACGTCATTGGAGTTACCAAATGAGCAGACCGATATATCATGGGAGTTATCAAATGAGCAGGCCGAAACGTCATTGGAATTATCAAATGAGCAGGCCTTAATGTTAACGCAGTTACTAAATGGGATGGACATTTCGTCAACTCCAAATGAACAGGTCGAAACGTCAATGGAACAGTCTGAAAATTGTTTGTTATCCGACCAAGAGACTGACAGTTTGTTAATTGTACCAACCGAAGAGAGTTTAAGTTTAATGATTTCGTCAACTGACAACATTGAAGATTTGGTGATTGCAGCAAATCCAGAAATTAAAGGTTTGCTGATTGTAGCAACTCAAGGAAGTGAAAGTTTGTTAATTTTAGCACATGAAGGAAGTGAAAGTTTTTTAATATTACCAAATTAACAGAGTAAAACTTTGGTGTTACAGTTACGGTAAATCATATTTACTATGATATGATATGATTTACATTTTTCAGTGATTACAAATATGTCCAGAGTGCCGATAAAAGTGATAACCAACCACAAAACAAACGATAAAAGTTGGATATTTTGAAATGAAGTCGTACAACATTGTAACAACGAAAACAAAATATTAAGTTTTACTGAGTTTATTTACTTTTGTTATGAAAACATAGATATCAGTTTTTTTTTGTTTATTACATAGGATATTTTTTTATTAAAATATTTATTTTTGATAAGTCAATTTTTTTGTTTACGTTCTTTAGTTTTTAATCAAATTAAAAGCCTTTTGTAAACTTTGTTTTAATTCTAACCTTGTTCGTGTTTTAGCAATATTTGTTAGACAACTAAATAGTACAATCGTAGTAACAACACCATAACCGACTAAACTACGTTATTATTCCGGTTTTCATCTTCTTGAGAATAATATGCACGTATTCGCATACTTCTATTTTATCTTAATCAAGCTGTCGCCAGCCACTCCGCATGCGCGGAATTAAAAATCTTTGTTCGGCTTCACTAAAGTTTATTTGTATGCAAAAGGGGCGGTTACATTCCCTCTATCGTACGGGAGCTTCATATTCCTCTGTGTGCCAGGTACAATACTAACCAGGCGTTTTGGAGCGTGCGCGTTGGACACCTTCGTTTTAATAACTGTTTAGTTTCATATAAGCTTATGATAATCCGCGTCCCGTAAGTATACGGGTAGTAACTGCGTGAATAGTTGCCTATTTGCTTAGAAAACGTATTACCAAAGTCCGAGCTACATACCTCCTAGTGTGTACCTGCCCTTAAATTTGAGGTTAGGGGTGTGGCCTTTTGACAATTGGAATGGGGAATGGTACGAACATACGGATAGAAAATATTGAAAACATTTTGAAAATATTTTGTTTCAATTTATAAAATTACAAAGTATTCTAGCCAAGCTACATAATCAAAACAATATAACGGATAAGTATCCTTTTAGAGTAAAGCAAAATATAGTACATAAACTCGGAGCTCGTAGCAAATGTCGTAGCTCCTACGTAGTGCGCTACGCGGATATTATGTTTTAGCGAGAATGCATTAAGCAAATCATTATATTCGACATCTCTTTCCTGAGGTCGAGGATGACTGTACATATCTCTTAGTTGAGGTCGACCACTGCATTAGTTCAAGGCTTTTTAGTTGCAGTTATTACTTCATACATCTTCAACAAAACTGCATGCTTCACATGAAAAAAATATGCAATATCAAATATTAAATCTGTTTCGTGGAGCATTTGCTCTTTATTTCCAGAGCCGTGTGTCACACGCGAGGCTGAATCACGATATCAACATTTTTCTCAACGCTCCGTATATAAGGCTGCAACGCACCTTACTGTATGGGTCCGTGGTTACACAGAAAACTATTTGAGGTCAATTGGCGGGGCGCGGTACATCAACGCGTGGGTGACCCGTTCCCGCCCGCACATTGTCTCTCTTAGTGGGGACTTGATGGCCCCCTGACATCTAGCTCGGCGGCGGAGTGCAAGTCGACACTCCCGTCGAGAATACCATCAAAGAGGACCATGGATATGCCTAGATCCGTGCCTCGCCACCGCTGCTGTAGCCACTACGACCCTCTTATGCTCGAAATTCATTTATTTTATGTATTCACAATACTTTTGCACTTTGTAACAGACTGTAAGAAGTAGCAATCTACACCACTATACTAATATTATAAAAAGAGAAACTATGTATTTCAGATTTTTTATATTTTTGAATGTATTGAAATAACTCAAGAACTACTGGGCCAAGTTCAAAAATTCTTTCTCTATTAACCCCGAGCAACATAGGCTAAATTATTTTATTCCACGCGGACGAAATCGCGCACATCAACCAGTTAGTAATATATTAGTAGTTAGTATACTATTGAGTAAATAGGAAAAACATTTTAGACATTTCTATTTATTGTTACCATCCATATCTTATTTAATATTAGTTTTACCTCAATTTATGTACTACAAATTAATATTTAAAAAATTATATCCGTATGTCATCTGAATAGGGATATAAATCTAGACACCTCTTACTTCTAAATGTGTTGAGCCGGTTAGACAACAGGTAGGTCTTAACAAGAGACATTAGCCTATACCCTTAGTGGTCACCCTTTTAAATTTCTTAATACCTCATGTGCTATGTTATAGCAGGGTGAAATTTGTGTAAACACAACACAAAAACGTAGGTAATATTTCCCTGCGAAATTAAAAAATACTCAATAAGTAGCTATATTCTTTCAGACATAACACATCTTTACCAAACATTAAGATCAATTGTACTGGAGATACCTTCTAGAAAACATTTCTATCCAGACATCTTACTTTGGTTAGTAATTAGTAAACTTAGTTCTGAATGTGTTAAATAAAAACAACTATAAATGTGTACTTATTTAATTGTATTTAATAATAAACAATACTATGAATAAAGTCAATATTTTATTTATGAGGCATTAGCTTAACCCTTAAATGCACAATGTTGTTTTAAACAACATACTAAACAGTAATACATACATTTTCTAGACAGTCTATATATGTCTATTACACGAATATATTTTTCTAAACATAAAACAAAAATCATGCATTTAAGGGTTAAGTTGGATTTATACAGGGGTATAGAAAAAAGTTTGGTTGTTGGGTGGCTGAGAGGTCAGGGTGCTACACTGTACGTCACTGCTGCTGATATGGGCCCTTAACAATTTTATACAAAAACTCAAGGCCATTTGTGCAGTGTTAGTTTCCTTAGTTAATCAATCATAGGGAATTTCTGACTTATAGTATACACTTAAACCTGGATATGCCAGAAACATTTTCTGGACCCGACGGACAGCCTTCATATGAAAAACCTCATTAGAAAGAAACCTCTATAAGCAAATATCGGGGTCCCTTGGCCTCTTGCTTATCCAAGTTTGACTGTATTGCAAATTTTAGACAATAATATAATACATAGAGGTTTCTCAGTTATCGAGGTCCGAGTGTATATTGCGAACAGAACATATATTGCATTACAACCATATGTAATATTGTACTCCGAACTTTTTGCTTTGATAGATTCAACTTCAATTATTTCTAATAATGACGCTAACTTCTTAATTCCCCTTCCATTCACCAGCCTGAAAACAATGATTAATTATCATAATTAACATTATTAAATCTACACTAATATTATAAAGAGGAAAGGTTTGTTATTTTGTATGTATTGAAATAAATCAACTACTGGGCTGATTTCAAAAAATCTTTCACCGTTAGAAAGCTACATTATCCCCATATATAGGTATATTTTTAGGTGCAAGCGAAGTCGCGAGCAACAGGTAATATATGTTTGAAACACTATAATACATATTTCTCAGTTTTCCTTCATTACTAATTTAAGAATAGGGCTTTAAAAGTTAATGGTAAATTAATAATGTGTTTAAATTAATAAAAAACATTGTTATTAATAAATAAAAGACTTATGTACTTATGTATTTATTTATTATTTTCCTCACCTTTTACATTTTTTTAAATGTTAACTCAATTATAATTTATTACTTATTTATCTTCTTACTAGCTTGCCTAGTTCAAAAGCAAGTTATGTTCATCAGAATGAACAAAGGATTCTATTGAATAGGTTAAAATTAATAAAAAATTACCATTTTGATAAAAAGTTAATTTAAAATATTATATTAGGTTGTTCGGAAAGTCATTTCGTTTTTTCCCAATAGAGGACTTAATTGAATTTTTTGCACCCAAATTCTCACTTAAGCCGTTTAATTATTATATGCTTTGAAAGCTCATATAACAAGGCTAGTTTGTGAAAAGTTTCAATTAATTCTCCGTTATAGTTTTTGGTTGGTGCCCTTTTAAATATGGAGAGCGAAAAGCAATAATTTCGACTTATTTTATGTTTTGCTACAGAAAGGATAAAAATGCTGTTGAAGTCAGAAAGAAATAGACCGATGTGAATGGAGAAGGTGTGTTGACAGTACGCCAGTGCCAGAACTGGTTCGCTAAATTTCCATCCGGCAATTTTTATGTCGAAGAGTTTTCAAGTTTTGAAGGCTGGTTGAAGCTGATAAATACAAAATAAAGTTTTGTCACTCGCCAATAGCTTCTACAGCTTGAATGGGATACAATGACATACCCAGACCTAGCACTATTGTCTCTATAGGCAGAATTGTCTATAATTTCCATCAAAAATGACTTTCTGAACAACCCAATATTTGATTTATTTTATCTTGTTTCTACAGAATTACTCTTTAAAAAGTTTTTTCGATTTTGTAGTTACTTGAATAGATTTATCTGTTGCTATGACAGGATCGGTGGAATCGTTTTAAGTCTTCGGTTATTCTGAAACAATAAATATACAAAATTATTTATTTTAAATGAACAATGACATTAAATTAAAACAGAAACAACAACAGTAATAACGCACTTTATAAATAAACTAGCTGTTGCTCGCGACTTCGTCCGCGTGGAATTAAAATTATAGCCTATGTGACTCGGGGATAATGTAGCTTGCTACGAGTGAAAGAAATGTTGAAATCGGCCCAGTAGTTTTTGAGTTATTTCAATACATACAAAGATACAAAAATTAAAAAGTACAAAGTTTCTCTTTTTATAATATTAGCATAGATTACAAGCCTTAAGGCTGGTCCAGGTGTTATACATATTGTAGTATTATAAACTTTTGGTCTGCTATATAATATATAAGCTGTTCTATTGCATCTTGACTTTGCACATTCTCCAACAAGGTTAGCTTTGTCTTTTATGCTTTTTCTTTAGTCCGTTTTTATAACGAACTCGGTCTAATAAAGCCTAGGCATTACGGAATGCTGCCTTAGATATTCCACTATCAAACATACGCTTATTGTGATCCTCTTGGGATCTCTTCAAGCTAATTGCAACCACTTTTTTCGTGTTTTGGGATATTTTGCAACCGAAACAAACAGTTTGATTGGATTATTTCTAGACGTTTTTGTACACTGGGATACTGAACAACATTTATATGACATTTTCTTCAATATCTGTTGGATGTTGGTTAAAAATTGGAGAAAATTGATGAAATCCACTTTAACTGTGCAGTTTGTTTTGCTTGCTTTGTTGTGACATATGATGGCTTGGCTATGGCTAGGCCACAGAATAGCTAGAAAGTAGTAAGCAGTGTTGCCATCTGTTAACCAAAGGCCTCTGTTCTCTTTGGTTTTTTTGCTTATTGATCGATTGCCACTATAATTTAATTGCGGGGTTTTGCATTTGCATTGAGTTACATTTCTCTTGTTTTGGTTCTTGTGTGCCTTGAAAACTTTGATCGTGGGCTATATCTCAATTTTGAAAGTCTAAGTTTATAACAAGACAACTCCCATCTCCTGAAGAGTAGGTAGATCCCGGTCCTCCATTAAGCGGTATCCTAATCTAAAGGTACTTATTATTGATTTTTTTTATAGAAATTTCCATTGGCTATTAAATTAATTTAATAAGTTAACAAATATTTAAAATTTACAGGATAATATCTTATTTATTCAATCGCATCAAACATATGAGTTTAAATAAAGGCTTTTTCTTGTAATTGTAGCTATCATATCTTAATTTCTCAATTTTCATTTCAGATCTGGAAAACTTCAGCAGTTAGAAAAATAAGAAAATAATTCACTCGTTCATTTGTTGCTGTTAATTTAGAGCTACTGGCTGATTTTATAAAATTAACTGATTGATAAAAAAAAGAAAACAACATGTCTTCAAATGGGAAGATGACTCCACTGGCAGGGCTGTCGTATGTAATACCCCGGATTCCGCCGAGGCGTCGTGTGGCTTATAATTATTTTTGGTACTTTTATCTATCGATTAAAGTATTCAATCTTCTGTTGGCTGAATACAGGATGTAAACACATAGGCATGATTATCCTGACCTCATACAGTGTAGAATTCCCATTCCCCAAAGCTTGGCAATGAGCCATAGTTATAGTAAACATGTCCTTGCATCTTATTTAATGTCACCGCTGTTCTAGCAACTACTAAACTACTGCACTTTTAAGTTGTAGATATTTCTAATAGCTTTTGTGACTTATAGCAGTACATTTTCTCACATTTCAATGTGAAATATTCAAACAATTGTCAGTTAGTGTCAGCAGCGACAGTGACAAAGAGCACACCATGCTAAGTTTAAAGGTTGCTGCTCGCTGACAGCGGGACATACAATCATTGTCATGTATTACCACCTCGCTAACATCCCGGCAAGCTGCTGTCGGCTATATCTGTCCATTGATGACCTTTATATCTGAACAAGTAGGAAAATCTTTATCTTTTCTCTCTTGGAAACAAAGATGCAACATAAGTATACTAGTTAATATATTCTTTTTAAGTTTATTCCCATGATGAATGTGTCTAGCTGGTCCATGCATACTGTGGGTGTCGGACCAATTAACTCAGTTGATCCGCTGCTCGTTTGAAATGAAATGAAATGAAATATATTTATTGCCGGAGACAAATTTACAATAAAAATTACAGTAGGTTTATTAAAAAGGCAATAGGTGCCAGCTCAGCAAAAGCAGGGACGGACTAAGCCGTCCCTGCGCTGATCTTCAGCTGGCCCTCTTACATATAGAGATAGAATTACAGTACAATACAATACAATCTAAAGGTACAATTTAGTTAATTATAATTAAGTTGTGATTATTTTTTCTTTTTCTTTTTATTAATATATACCAGTGACGTACTTAATCTTATACTATTTATTTTGACTTTGTAAAATTATTAACAATTAACAACGACCTCACTTTAGCTCTCGTTTTGGTAGTTGTCGATGATGAATAAATTATAATAATAATGTTTAAAAATAATGTTCATATTTTATATGTATATTTTATTAAGATTTTAGTTTTGAAATTGTTTATTTTTGTTTAGATTTTTTTTTTTTTTTGTTTCGCGGGGGAATGCTTTTATTCACTTCGCCGCCCCTGCTGCGAGGGCAGCAGGGACGGCTTCGTGCGGGGCTCCCGGCCTTGTAAAGAGGCCGGACTACCCGCTAAACCCCCGCGGTGTTCCTCCGTCTCCTTACCGGACCGTGGAGTCCATTATTAGTATATAACTAAATTTAAAATATTTTTACTATTTTTGTTTAGATAGTAAAAATATTTTAAATTTAGTTTTAAATGAATTTGCAGAATAAATGTTTCTGATAGGAGGGGGTATGTCATTCCAGCACTTGGTTGCAGCAAAACGAAAACTACCACGAAACGCAGCCGTGTGGTACCTGGAGTAATTAAGTCTTGTTGCGGTTCTAGCAAGACGTTGAGAAAACGTTAGCTTTTCAAACAGATATGAAGGTTCGCCTGTTTTAATTATTCCGAAAAGCAGCGTGGCCAGGTGTAGGGTTCGTCGACTGGCCATGTTCATGAGGTTGTGCCGGTTCAGAAACGGAGTAATGTGTGACCGACACGGAATTGAAAAGCAGAAACGTGCGCAAGCGTTTTGGATTCTTTGTATTAATTTTTTAGTTTTACCATACACACATCCGCCGAAGACAGTATCAGCATACGACAATTGGGATAGAACTAGCGCTTCACACAGTTTAATCCTGATATCTACAGTTAAATATTCACGAATACCGTATAACACCTTTAACCTATAAAAGCAGTTTCGCATTATTTCTAATATGTGTTCCTCAAAACGTAACTTACTATCCATTATTAGTCCTAAGTTACGGGCCACTGGTACTCGCTCTAACGAACATCCGTCAATAGAAATTTGCAGATCTTGTGCAAGAATTTTAGCAGTTTGCTTACAAGTTCCGAAAACCATGTACTTTGATTTTGCTGGGTTCAGTATTAAATTATTTAGTTTACACCATTTTGCTATATTCTCTAAGTCGGCGTTCAGTTTATTTGTCGCTAGCACAGATTCATGTGGCTCAAAAGAAAAGTATAGTTGTATGTCGTCAGCATATAAATGGTACTGGCTATGCTTAATGACACTAATAATATCTGCGATATACAAAATGAAAAGAGTTGGTCCCAGTTTGCCCCCTTCTATAAAAAAATTAATACATAACCCTGGTAACTGTTTTGTCATATGAAATATTATAAACTACAGCATGTATAAATACAAATTTGTGCAAATGATTCAACATGTATTTGTGTACATTGCATACAATGAAGATTTTTATTTATATAGATTTAAAGTGGTACATTCTATTAAATAAATAATTGTTTTGAACTCTAAAAGGTTGTTTCTTTTCCATTTACCAACATGTGAGGCTACAAATTGGAAAATATTTAATGTATGTGGAACACCACATGATATTGTTTGATATAAATAAAAAATGTGTAAAAAAAACAAAAGAGTTTGTTAACTGTTTTGTTTTTTTACACATTTCTTGACTTTTATAGCAGTCAAAATAGAAGCCAGTTCTATAATCATAGAATTTCAAATTTTAAAATATTAAATATAATTAATTGTCTAATATAAACGTTATAATTATGTAACTGTTAGATAAATATTAATTAACAGTATAAATAACGCTTTAAGAAGTTTCTATTATTTGACTACATTTTCCTGAATTTGATCAAATTTTTCAATTGTACTGGTAAACATTTGCGTAATGCACAATTTGACATTTCAAAGATTGTTTTATGAACTTTATTGTCGAGCCTGTATGACATAATAATAGTAGGTATAATTCTTTATCTATTAGCAAATCAAAATAAAAATGGCGTCGCCACGAATGTCAAAGCGGCTTTCAATTGGTCGGTTAGGTTATGTTTTGTAACAGCCCATGTGCGCTAACGCATTCGCAAGGGATGGGCAAAACAACTCACTTCAAAGAAAAGAGTGATATATATATCTTTTCGTCGTGGTGATATATATTAGTCTTTTATATAAGAGCAATCATGATTAAATAGGGTTTTTAAATTGTTTATAAGTTGATGGTTCGAGAATACACATTGTGTCATCGTATGTAGTTACAGTAGCAAAATTACTAGCATTTTTTAAAATGTTTATCAAAAGAAAACAATCCTGATTTCTCTACTTATGTCTCAAACATAAAATGAGACAATTGTTATATCCTCTTTCATCTCTGAGTAACAAATTAGAAGTCGATCACTAGCCGTTTCATATAATTTATAGGAAAAAAACTTTATCGCAAAATATATACTTTGAAATATATGTTATATCATAGATATGGATCTTTTATGTCCCTCACTCGCTCACTACCCATCTCTATTGTCAGTCAACAATGGCAGGCAAATGGCAGCAGTGATTAGATTACATTATAATATAATGACAACTAACTTTAAATGTAAATTATGAATATATCATATGTACTTTTTAATACAGGAACCGCAAAGGCTTTGGTATATATTTTTTATTTGAATATTCCTAAACTACATTACTAACATTTTATGACAACTGACAATGTCCATTCGTAAAAAAAGTATTATTTTATTTCCCCCCAACCATTTTAAATGGGGACTTTGCAGCGATAGATAAAGAAACTTAATACATACATACACGCGCCCACTCATTTGCATAGAGGATTTGGATTGGTCGGATCTTGGCGGCCAGGGCTGAACGTACGCAAGTTTACTCCTACTAAACATATTCAAATCATTACAACTCACGCGAAAAATCAATTCTTTGTGAATAAACATGAACTAGCTGTCGCTCGCGACTACGTCTGTACTAAAAAAAAAATATAGTAAATAGCCTATGTGTTCTAAACTATGTCTTACATTTGTACAATATTACATCGTGATCCGTGAACTTATTTCAAAGATACCTTCAAACAAACATCTATCCATCCATTTTAAGTTTCGCACAGCTATAAGAGATATTCTTCTGTTTATTTTAAAGTTTAAAAATAAAGACAAATTTTCCCAAACTTGGGAAAATTTTCATGATACTGGCAAACATTTTATTTTTTATAACTTCTTACGCGGCAATATTGCTATCAAATTACTATGGAGCGCTCCCTCTATGTATAATATCTTGTTTAGAATTTATAGTAGATAGTTAGTTATTTTATTTATTAACAACAATATAGTACATTTACAGACTTGATCCAATATGACATGGTACACAGTAAATACAAAACAACATTGATAACAATAACCATATGAAAATTCACTAATTATTCAAATTAACAAATATTCAAATTTAAAAATTCCGATCCGACTCGACAGTAAGTCATTTTATGACAATTGCAGTTAATCAAATATAGCCCTTATTTAACTATATAAAGATAATAACCTAACCAAAAAATATCAATTTCCCGATCACCTCATTATGAGTTCAAATCCCGTCGCCAGCCGCTTTATTACTTTTTGTCATTTTTATTTTTTAAACAATAATAAAAGATTTTTTTTTTATAATTCTGCCATCGACAAAAGAATAATAGAATAAACAACACCATTTACTCTTGGTGGCTCTATGGTGGTTGCAAATTGAAATTACTTTTTTTACAGACCCAAAATATTTGTTTTTTAAAAAATTCTGAATCACGCTATTAACTTTTTTTCCAAACCAAAGTATATATAGGGCCGAAAGTTATAATAGGTTGGGAGCTTAGTATTCAGCGTTGCGTTAAAACAACAGATTCTGTATATAAGCCGGGCATGACGATGCATGATAAATGATTACAAATTAATTGCATGTGCATGCATTGTTTGGCAACGCTGAATACTATACTCCTTTTTTCATATTTAAGAAAAATACGAAATTTTTAGTTTCAGTTTTTAAAAACCCCTTTGATTGCAGTGATGGAATTTTCGTAGTAGCATTTACTTACCTATCTCCTATTTTTGTTTGATTCTAGATTTTTTTGACCAATTTGTATATGAGTGTGTTAATTTATACTAATATGATTTTTTTGTATTTGTACTAATATTATAAAGACAGAAATTTCGTATTTTAGAATTTTTGTATGCATTAAAATAACTCAAGAACTACTGGACTGTTTTCAACAATTCTTTATCTATTAGAAAGCTACATTATCCCCGAGTAACATCGCATCCTCGTGGAATAAATAGTGGGCTATATTGTTCAATTCCACGCGGACGAAGTCGCGAATAACAGCTAGTACAAAATATACGAGCATGCCCGAGCTGGTGACGGACGAAGCATCGGCTGTGGCTGCTCAATCTTAGTACGTTGCAGCAGGAAACCTGCTGATTATCATCACCAGCTCGTTACACGTCTCCACCGAGGGGCGCGGAGCCTACCCCCTCAGGGGTGACGAGCGTCGGTAGCTCAGGGGTTTAGGTCTTGATTTGTATTCGACAGGCCCCGAGTTCGAATCCCGCCATGTACTAATGTTTTTAGATATTCAAATTTCATATGTTTATATTTACCCGCTGATTATAATTTTTGCAAAATCAAAAAGTGTGTTAATCACCATTTCATAGAAAGAAAAAAGTAATTTAAATTAAATAGTATTATATTTTTTATTGTTTTTCATTGAATTTCATAGATGGCAGTATTTACGAAAACAAAATAATTATTTAATACAGCGCTATCTAATGTGTGGTAGAAACAACCCCAACACTCAGTTTTAAAACAAATAAAAATAAATATGTAAGTTAAAATGAAAATGTTACATCCGTGTTAAAGTATTACATTTTATGAAACAAAAACAACTAATCGTTCTGATTTTGACATAACGATAATATTCCGTGAGTTAAAAAATCTTCGTGGATTTTAGACCACCAAAAAAAAACGTAACTACAACTTGCTTTACCAAAAATAAATATAATAAATATAATGAGAAGAAATAAAACTGCACCAAACATATAATATAATACTCTAAATTACAATTCATCTACTTTTTTAAATCACGTTTGTTATCGATTAAATACAAGCCATCCATTTTGTACTAGGCATCTTTTGTTTCAAGCGCCAGTAGTGCTATCTCTATTCTCATACGAACACAAAAAAAAAACCAGCACGTTTTAAAGCGCGAGGTTTCTAGATTTATATCCCTATCGGGATTAATATGCGGATATCGTTTTTTAAATATTAATTTGTAGTACATAGAATCAGGTAAACTATATTAAAAAGTTTATTTCAATATTCTTATTCAACAAGCACTGATAATATCTATAATGAAACCAAAATAATGACTATTAACCAAGTATACGTCTATAGTACATGCTTTGGTAAAATAATTAACACTAATATATCATTTTCAAAAATGTCATACACTAGCTGTTGCTCGCGACATCGTCCGCGTGGAATTAAAAATATAGCCTATGTGACTCGGGGATAATGTAGCTTTCTATGAGTAAAAGAATTTTTGAAATCGGTCCAGTAGTTCTTGAGTTATTTCAATACGTACAAAAATACAAAAAATCAAAAATACAAAGTTTCTCTCTTTATAATATTAGTATAGATAAATAAACGTAGCTTTCGGCGAGCAAGTCTACTTGTTCTATTGAAAGTTTGCACCAACTATGGTACAAAGAATATAACTTTCGAAGGAGCACTATTCGATAAATTGCCACCAGCCATTAAAAATACATCTTTAAGCGGCTTTAAGCGTAGGCTTTTGCTGCACACTTTGGAAGGTGGTGTGAAATGTAGCAAAAAAAACGGGCGACTACAAATATGTAAACCTATTATGTACTCAATAAGTGAAAAATGTTTCTTTTGGGAATAAATGATATCTCTAACCATAAGTAAGATATGGATGGTTACAATAAATAGAAACGTCTAAAATGTTTTTCGTATTTACTCAGTTCTATACTAACTACTAATATATTACTAACTAGCCGATGTGCGCGATTTCGTCCGCGTGGAATTAAATAATTTAGCCTATGTTGCTCGGGGTTAATAGAGAAAGAATTTTTGAAATCGGCCCAGTAGTTCTTGAGTTATTTCAATACATTCAAAAATATAAAAAATCTGAAATACATAGTTTATCTTTTTATAATATTAGTATAGTGGTGTAAATTACTATTTCTTACAGTAAGTTACAAAGTGCAAAAGTATTGTGAAGACATAAAATAAATGAATTTCGAGCATAAGAGGGTCGTAGTGGCTACAGCAGCGGTGGCGAGGCACGGATCTAGGCATATCCATGGTCCTCTTTGATGGTATTCTCGACGGGAGTGTCGACTTGCACTCCGCCGCCGAGCTAGATGTCAGGGGGCCATCAAGTCCCCACTAAGAGAGACAATGTGCGGGCGGGAACGGGTCACCCACGCGTTGATGTACCGCGTCCCGCCAATTGACCTCAAATAGTTTTCTGTGTAACCGCGGACCCTCCCATACAGTAAGGTGCGTTGCAGCCTTATATACGGAGCGTTGAGAAAAATGTTGATATCGTGATTCAGCCTCGCGTGTGACACACGGCTCTGGAAATAAAGAGCAAATGCTCCACGAAACAGATTTAATATTTGATATTGCATATTTTTTTCATGTGAAGCATGCAATTTTTTTGAAGATGTATGAAGTAATAACTGCAACTCACATAAATTGTGCACGCATGGTGTGAATTCCTTTTTTTTTCTTCAGGAAAAGCCTTGAAGTAATGCAGTGGTCGACCTCAACTAAGAGATATGTACAGTCATCCTCGACCTCAGGAAAGAGATGTCGAATATAATGATTTGCTTAATGCATTCTCGCTAAAACATAATATCCGCGTAGCGCGCTACGTAGGAGCTACGACATTTGCTACGAGCTCCGAGTTTATGTACTATATTTTACTTTACTCTAAAAGGATACTTATCCGTTATATTGTTTTGATTATGTAGCTTGGCTAGAATACTTTGTAGTTTTATAAATTGAAACAAAATATTTTCAAAATGTTTTCAATATTTTCTATCCGTATGTTCGTACTACTCCCCATTCCAATTGTCAAAAGGCCGCGCCCCTAACCTCAAATTTAAGGGCAGGTACACACTAGGAGGTATGTAGCTCGGACTTTGGTAATACGTTTTCTAAGCAAATAGGCAACTATTCACGCAGCTACTACCCGTATACTTACGGGACGCGGATTATCATAAGCTTATATGAAACTAAACAGTTATTAAAACGAAGGTGTCCAACGCGCACGCTCCAAAACGCCTGGTTAGTATTGTACCTGGCACACAGAGGAATATAAAGCTCCCGTACGATAGAGGGAAGGGACCCGCCCCCTTTGCACACAAACAATTTTTAGTGAAAGGGAAATCGAGTTTCACGGAAATTGTATAACCCTATGGCCAAAGATATATTATACTGTAGATGGAACACTCGAAGCCTAAAAGTGAGGCATTTTCTTTGACCTCCGGAGGTCAAACGTAGGGAGATTTCCCTTAGTGGTAACCTCTAAATTACATTTGCCGACATAAAAAGTCGACCGAATATAACCTCTTTCCACAAATTTAAATTTTATTTCATAGTATTTACTAAATTTTAATATTGTAATTAATAGACATTTTTAAAACGCTAATTAAAAATGTATAACAACCATAAAACAACAATAGTCTTTGTTAAAAATTGTTTGGATTTAAATTATTTTCAATAAATTAATAATAATTAAAATCGATAATTAACGTTTAATTGAATGTTTAGTTTATTCTATTGTTTATTTAAAAATTTAAAAAAACACACAATTTCCCAAACTTTTTCATGATACTGACAAGTTTTTTTATCCGACTTCTTTTTTATTATTTCTTTCTTGGCACGCTTTTTAACGTCAAATTAGTATGGAGTGCTCCCTCTATGTATAATATCTCTTTGCCTATGCCTTTATTAGACCGAGTTCGCGGAAAAAACGGAGATTTTGCTTCGGTGTAAGGCCGTTTATTAAATTAAAACAAAGAAAGAAATCAATTCTAGGTAAGATAAAAGTTGATTGTGAAGTATGAAATAAATAAAACATACTTAGATACAATTCAACTATGAAATAAATATCTGTACTGTTTACACTCATAGAAATGTACTAAATATAATGTCGCAACAAAATGTTGCAAGAAAAATTATACTTGTGTTAATACATTAAATGTACAAATTGAGTACTATTTATCTCTCTCTCTCTCTCTCTAGTCGGCCCTTCATATCGTGGTCTGACAAAACTGATTGTGGCCACTTAATCTGAGATGTGGAACCATTTTGCATAGTTACTTTGCATGTTTAGTTAGTGTGCGTTCGCCCGGACGCCTTTTGACGCCCTCGCTTAATACGAACACTGGTAAAATCACTCTTGTTTCATTGATCCAATGCTCTAAATGCAACGCTGCATGATAAAAATGGTTCGATTTAGAAACGCGTACGAACATAGCACATTTGTTTCATATTAACGTTTGTTTAGCGAACGTTGAATAACAGTCCGTGAAAATGTAAATGCTCCGTACAATGATCATAAAATATGCAGAATTGCTATTGCAATGTGAATATTATACATGGTAAGTAATAACATTGAATACTAGGGTAGTACCCGCGACTATGTCTGAAAATAATAAAAATAAATATCCCCTATGTGACCCGGTAGTGTAGCATCCCAATAGGGACAGTTTTTCAAATCGGTTTAGTCATTTTAGAGTTTTTCCAATACAAACATATGATAAATTATTTCCTCTTTATAATATTAATGAAGCACAAGTTTAAAAAAGCTTCTTTATTTAGATAAAACTTTAAAATGTTATTAACATCGTAAACATAACGAAAATAAAAGGTTTTTTCGATGAATAACAGAAGTAAATATTTAAAAACGTAAAAAAAAAAGTTAAAAATAGGGAAACGATGGATCTCGTATAACCGTTGATAACATAAAAAAATAAACCAAAATATCTAGAAATAAAAAATATAAAAAAGTTGTACGTAGATATAACCTAAATTCCTTGTTTTTTAGAAGGAGTTTTTTTTTTAAAGGCCTTCCAAAATTTCAGAAATATCGAAATCTATGACAGGTAAGTCGCCCTCCTTGTCCTGCGGGATCTCGACGACGTCGCCATTCTTGACATGTTTTCTTATCGAGTCTAAAACTTCTTCAATCCGAATGTCGTATTCCGGACTCCCTACAGTCGCAGGAAGTGGAAACCAAGAAAGTCCTGTTTGGCTTCCAACTTGATCGTTTGGAGCTTGGATATTTTCAGCGTGTGTCGTTTGAGCTTCTGTCCATTGAATTTGTGTACCTTGACCTTGAATGTATTTAACTTGTATAGTTTGAGATTGACTTTTCAGAGTTTGAATGTTTGGTGTTGGTTGAGCTCGTTTCTTCAGAGCTTGATTCGTGTGACCTTGAATATATTCAACGTGTATAATTTGACTCTTCTTTGTTTGAATGTTTATTGTGGTTTGTGCTCGTTTCTTCAGAGCTTGATTCATGTGACCATGATTGTATTCTATATGTATTATTTGAGGTTGACACTTTATTGTTCGAATGTTTAGTGTTGTTTGAGCTCGATTCTTCAGAGGTTGATTCGCTTGAGCTCGTGTCGTGTGACCTTGAATGTATTTAACTTGTATCGTTTGAGAGTGACTCTTCTTTTCTTGAATGTTTAGTGTTGTTTGAGCTCGATTCTTCAGAGGTTGATTCGTTTGAGCTTGTGTCGTGTGACCTTGAACGTATTTAACTTGTATCGTTTGAGGTTGACTCTCCTTTTCTTGGATGTTTAGTGTTGTTTGAGTTCGATTCTTCAGAGGTTGATTCGTTTGAGCTTGTGTCGTGTGACCTTGAACGTATTTAACTTGTATCGTTTGAGGTTGACTCTTCTTTTCTTGGATGTTTAGTGTTGATTGAGCTCGATTCTTCAGAGGTTGATTCGTTTGAGCTTGTGTCGTGTGACCTTGAACGTATTTAACTTGTATCGTTTGAGGTTGACTCTTCTTTTCTTGGATGTTTAGTGTTGTTTGAGCTCCATACTTCGGAGCTTGATTCGATTGAGCTTGTGTCGTGTGACCTTGAATGTATTTAACGTGTATCGTTTGACATTGATTCTTCAGAGATTGAATGTCCAGAGTTTGTGTTGGTTGACCTCGATTCTTCTGAGCTTGATTCGTTTGAGATGGGGTTCGTTGAGTTTGATTAACATGAGCAGTTGTCCTTTGAGATTGTGGGATTAAAGTTTGTTTCTTTTGAGCGTGTGCTGTTTGAGGTAGTTTCTGTTGAGCAGCTTGACTCGTTTGAGCTGGTGTTCTATGAGCTTGATTCGTTTGAGCTGGTGTTCTTTGAGTTTGAATAATTTGACCGGTTGTCCTTTGAGATTGTGGGATTAAAGTTCGATTCTTTTGAGCGTGTGCTGTTTGAGCTAGTTTCTGTTGAGCTTGTATCTTTTGTGCTTGACTCTTCTGAGCTCGAATGTTGTCAGGAAGTTTCTGACGAGCTTGACTCGTTTGAGCTGATGTTCTTTGAGTTTGAATAATTTGAACGGTTTTCCTTTGAGATTGTGGGATTAAAGTTTGATTCTCTTGAGCGTGTGCTGTTTGAGCTAGTTTCTGTTGAGCTTGATTAGTTTGAGCTTGTATCTTTTGAGCTTGATACCTTTGAGCTTGAGTGTTTTCAGCAAGTTTCTGATCAGCTTGACTCGTTTGAGCTGGTGTTCTATGAGCTTGATTCGTTTGAGCTGGTGTTCTATGAGTTTGAATAATTTGACCGGTTGTCCTTTGAGATTGTGGGATTAAAGTATGATTCTTTTGAGCATGTGCTGTTTGAGCTAGTTTCTGTTGAGCTTGTATCTTTTGTGCTTGACTCTTCTGAGCTCGAATGTTGTCAGGAAGTTTCTGACGAGCTTGACTCGTTTGAGCTTGTGTCCTTTGAGCTTGATTCTTCTGAGCATTAATGTTTTGGGTGAATATCTGTTGAGCTTGAGTCTTTTGAGCTTGTGTACTTTGTATTTGATTCTTTTGAGCTTGTGTCGCCTGAACTCTATTCTTTTGAGCTTGTGTGGTCTGAGCTTCATTATTTTGAGCTTGTGTCTTTTGAGCTTGCACACACGAGTTCGCAAGGCTTTGAACTTTTGTTTTTTCAACTTGATTCTTCAGAACTTGTTTTTGTTCAGCTTGATGCTTTATTATTTCAGCTTCTTTCTTTTCCATATTTTCTAGTAGTTCGATGAATAAATCATCTAATTCGGATAACAACCAATATGTCAGCCATTTCTTATCATCTTTTTTTAACTCTGCTAACTCAGCGTCATCTATTCCTAAAAAGTGGAAAAATAGACTATTAGTTTTATTTTATTAACTGTGGTACTATATTCCACTCAGTTATTCACAAGAAGCGATAGCGAATGTGCTGGGATGAGACGGTGCCCTACACAGTTGTGGCTTCACCATTACCCACCATCCAGCATCCAACAACAAAATATATAGAGCATGTCCCAAAATTCAACGGTAAGCCGGTACCAGTGCATCGCGAAATCGATAACTACACAGGGAAAAGTAATGAAAAATATCCAACTCTTTTTGTTTCAAAGCTATGTTAAATTTTTCAATATGATTGTACTTTGATATCCTACCGCATACGATTAGCCACTGTGTCTACAATTAGAAACATATCTCACCCTTTTTATTTACAAATATCATTTGCTAACGCGTTTCGCTGAGTGAACTATTGATGACTTACTCCGGGTGGAATTAAAATAACTAAGTGCGTGTAGCCGTCTTTTGTATGCTGTCGCCAGTCGCAGGATATATTTCTACCAACGACATACATATAAAATACTATCTGTTCGCAATTTCCACCGCGTTGAATTAAAAACAGCCTATGTTACACGAGAATAATGTAGCTTTCTAATGGTGAAAGGTTTTTTAAAATCTGCCCAGTAGTTCTTGAGTTATTTCAATACATACAAAAATACAAAGTTTCATTCTTAATAATATTAGTATAGATCATAAATGTTAGCTCAGACTTAGCTGTTAAATTTGTAATAGAAGGAATTATTAAATTTTATTTACCTTCAGCATTATTGTTCTGCAAATCCGAATCATTCAAATTTTTAGAAGTCTCCACGTTTCTTTCAACTTCCGTAATATTATTTTGTGAATCAGATTCATTTAAACTTTTTGAAAATGTACCTTTTGTATTATTAGCTTCCATCTGTAAATATAGTATATAATATTTATTTTTATTAAATAACTTAATGTACAAATAAAATTAAATTTGTTATAATATATGAAATAAGCTACTTACATTTTTATTCCTTCTTACACTTAAGTTTGATATCACAATTTTAATATCTTAGAACTCAAAAAACATGCGTTTAAAAAGTCTTTTGCAAACTACTAAAACAATTACAAATATTATAATTGTATAAACAAATTCACAAAACTTTTTTCTAAAAACAACGTGGATTTTAAATAAAAAACGGAACTTCAAGTTTGACGTAACTGTAAACTGAAAACACGTACTTCAAGAGCGTTAATTAACTAATAAGTCTTTTTCAGCAAATGTCAAATTAAAGTTTGAATATAACAGAATCAATGTTGCTTGCTTAATATATTATATACTACATAGGAGATGTGAAATTTATTAAAAAAATATTTATACTTTAACTATATTGAAAAACGTATTATTTTTTTTTATATTTACTTTTATAAGAAAGTTAAAAACTGTTACTTTCATATTTGGTGATACTCGTATAACATTTTGAGGTAGGTATGTAGGTAGTCGTACATTTCAAGTTATTCAGTGGCAGTAAATTATGTATGTATTAATAAGGTAGAAAAAGTGTTAAATATTATTTCAGTAGAATATAAATAATTATCCTGCTATAACAAATTGAAAAAAAAAGAATTGATCGTGTTAAGTTCTTTTAATTTCATAACATATAAATATTTGGATTTACTGCGCTTTAATAAATATAAATACATAAGTAAGTATTTATTTTAATAGTTTTTTTTTCTACAAAATACATTCTAATAATGTGAATAAAATTGACGTTTTTGTTTTAAATTCTTGTAAACACAGGTATAATAAATACATGTTTTCATTCCTTGCTACGGCGTAGCATTCATCTGCGAGACAGTAGGCAGAACTAGACAGACCTTTACGAAATGTTACTTTAATAATTTATAAATATTAATAGGCACTACATTTTCTAGAGAAGGTTTTGGAGAGGCCCATGCATGGAGCTGCCTAGGCAGCTGACGCAGGTGGGGCCGCGGATATGTACAGGCGTCCCCGTTGTCCTGCCAAGATGCGGGAGTAGGACACTGTGAGGTTTTTAGTCGGTGCAAATCAAACATAACCTGCTCTAGCCGCAAGTGCGGATTTGCTTAGGCATTTTCCTCACACTAAAAAGGCCCATCACAATTAGGGAAACAATAAAAATGCATTAAACCGTAGAATATTGTTATTTTAGTAACGAAAATTCATTCAAAATATTAATAAACTGACATAAAGACATCAAACTCATTTAGCAATTGCAATTTCACTTCTCCAGTAAATATGTTGCAATGCTGGTCCATGTACACTTACCGCAGTCCTTGTATGGCCGCTTTAATTCTTTTTAGAGGCTACACATGAACCTTAGTTTGTAGTAAACTATACAGTTTCAGAGCCACATGCAGTTTTATTTAATGTCCATTCTATTGTAATATGAAGCCTATCAGATCTATAGTATTTTAATATGTAATATCAAAATTGATTGATGAAACTGTTAGAAGATACATAGAATATAAGGCAGGATCTTTCTTTTCTCTAAAACCTATAGAAAATAGGATAAAATAGGAAGTACTCAGGATCACAATAATATTTAATGAAAAAGTGGTAAAATAAAACAATTTATTGATAACACCAATTTATTATCTACTTTTACAAGGGATATCTATCAAGTAGTTCAACTAAATATAGTGCAACAAATTTATCTGGCTAATAAGATTGGTAATGTGTTATATTTTTTACTGAGTCAATATTATCTTGAACACTGCCATCCATACCGGGCCAGACAACTTTGTATAAACATATTTAAAATAAAACATATCTTCTTCTGAATCATTCAACAAGTTTTGCATTTATTATGTTTTAATATATTATAGATAAACAAATCAAACATAACATATTTAAGTCTGTATTTTAAATGCCTGCTGAAAGACGGCCTGTTACGACCCTCTTCCAGATATAAACTTTTAAAAATAAATAACAATGAAATATATTTACTAGTATACTTATGCTGCATCTTTAATTTGTTTCCAAGAGAGAAGAGATAAAGATTTTCCTACTTGTCCAGATATAAAGGTCATCAATGGACAGATGTAGCCGACAGCAGCTTGCCGGGATGTTAGCGAGGTGGTAATACATGACAATGGCTGAATGTCCCGCTGTCAGCGAGCAGCAACCTTTAAACTTAGCATGGTGTGTCAACCCTCTGTCACTGTCGCTGCTGACATTGACAGCTCCAATTGTTTGAATATTTTGCATTGAAATGTGAGAAAATGTACTGCCTAAGTCACAAAAGCTATTAGAAATGTCTTCAACTCAAAAGTGCAGTAATTTAGTAGTTGCTAGAACAGCGGGGACATCAAATAAGATGTAAGGACATGTTTACTATAACTATGGCTGATTACGAAGCTTTGGGGAATGGGAGTTCTACGTTGTATGAGGTCGGGATAATGATGACCATTTAATTACATCCTGTAATCAGCCAACAGGAGGTTGAATAGTTTGATTGATACATAGAAGTACCAAAAGTATTTGTATAGCACGTGACGCCTCGGCGGAATCCGAGGCCTCCCGTGCGCCAGCCCTGCCAACGGAGTGGTCTTCCCGTTCGAAGACATTTTCTCTTCAATCAGCTCCGTTGACCTGAAATGTAAATTGTAAAATTAACAGCTGGTAACCACTGTGTGGTCATTTAATCAGTTATTTTTGCTAATAAATTATTTCTTATCTATCTAGCCATTTATTTTTTTATTTTGATCATCATAGAAGTCATTAAAATTGTATTAAAAAAAATCGATATTTGCTTTATAAATTATTCTTTCTAAGTACGCAGTTAAAAAATTAAATGGCTGTTTATGACAATAAGTTTATCATTAACGTTTTTATTGAATATATTTCTAGATAACTTACCAGTAGCAGCTGAAATCCGTTAATTCACCACAAGGAGCAGTATATTTTAGTATTAGAATGAAACCTAGTTCGCAGCGCAGCTACGCACTAAATGTAACAAGTAACAAAGAAGATGCGCTGCGCCGATCAGTTTATTGATCGTCCAGGGCAGTATTTGCTTAGGGCAGGTTGGGGGTAGGATTCGTGATTTGTATTTTCTTTGACATGACAGACATCTATTGAAATGGCTTGGCGGGCGTTGGGCAGACACACTGATATTTAAAAATGGATATGGAATGGATAGATGAAACTGCCACCTTTTGCTTCGAGGGCTAAAACTTGGATGTAACATCATAATTTATTTATTTTGCATAAAAAAATGTGCATAATTACTCTATATTAGATTTAATTATTTATAAAGTTGATCTTTAATAGAAAACATGTTTTTGTTATAGCGCCATCTAGTTTTCATAATTTTAAACGTTAACTTCCAACAGTGCACAAAGCCGACACTAGATGTCATTATTTATAAATAATTCGAGGAACTTTCAAACTTGAAGAATGATTTTTTTTTTATGTCTTTATAGAGGAATAGTTTATATATTTACTAGCGACCAGCCCCGGCTTCGCACGGGTGCAAATCTGTATAATGCTAATAATAAATACTGCAGCGTTTGCAGTGTAAGCGCTAAAAATGTGTTAATTTAAGACATCATATTTAAAAGCGCTAAATTATCAGTGTTACTCTACTACATACATGAATCAAAATACGTTGCGTAGTTTTAAAGATTCAAGCATATATAGGGACAAACATAAAAAAGCGTTATTGTTTTATACTATGTATGGAAAGGATAAGGATACAACTTCATATAGAAGTAGGTTCTCAATTCGTCTGTACGTTTTTTGTATTCAAATAAGCCAAAATCTGCTAAACCGATTTTAAAAAATCAACATTAGAAAGCTACATAGCGACTGACTAACATACCCCCTTATTCTGAAAAAATGTTTAAAGTACTGCGATAAACGAGGACTAATAAGTCGTCGAGTATACGATACTACACACTCGGAACTGAATAAGATAGACCAGGGGTCTCATTGGACCAAATTGTATATCATAAGAAGTGCCAGGAACAAGGATGTTCCGTATATTGAAATAAATTTTATGAATGTACCAGTACCAAACGTAGAAAGTACAGCAGTAAAAACGCTAATTCTCATTTCGGAATAAAGCGGATAGGGTTTATTTTTTAATTTAACACGAACAGAGCCGTGAACGCAAGCTAGTATTATAAAAAAAATAGCGTATTGTAAACATGATAGCTGTCTTCCGTTGGGGGTTTCCGCCCGCCTTAAAAGGTCCCCCCCCACTCATCTTAGAAGTTCCATTATGATCGATGGATCGGTCCGACGAAAAACGTCCCTTTGTAGTATTGTGGCAAAAAATATCCTCTTTTATTTTATTACGTAAGAACATATCAAAGGTAAAAAAATACTGCCACTCAAAACGAAATACGAATGATATCATTAAAGTGTCACAATTACGGCAGGCTTCTGAAACGTCATTTAAATATGTAACAGCGTTTTAAATGGTGAAGCATAAAAATAAAATCTAGTAGTAAGTGCCGCTTTAAGATTCCTTTGCAAATTCAATTCTATTATTTTTTCACTAGAAGCTGTCATTTCTATCTTAGTTTTTTGTTCATAACTAGCGATCCGCCCCGGCTCCGCACGGGTGCAATGCTGATACTAAATACATTACAGAAAAACTGTGAACGTTGTACATATAACATTATAATAATAATTGCACCCGTGCGAAGTCGGGGCGGGTTGTTAATTATACAATTAAGCTTCCTTATGAATCACTCTATCCATTAAAAAACCGCATCAAAATCCGTTGCGTAGTTTTACAGATTCAAGCATATATAGGGACAAACATAAAAAGCGTTATTGTTTTATATAATAGTGTAGATAGTATTGATAGGAATTATTTCAGGAAAAGAGTAGGAAACTTGACTAAAATGTGTCTAAACTTGACTACCTACTAAGGAATGTTGAAATTAGTCAAATCACAGGCTTTATAGGGAGGCACAAGCTGCTTCTCTGGGCAATCTAGTTCTGTTTGTCTTAGTGAACGGTAGTCATTCTTGGTATGTTTCTATTCGTCCTGGCGAACAGACGTTATTCTTGTGTAGTTGTTTCAACGTTGATTTCTTTCTTAGTTTAACGTTACTTTAGAACGAATATAAGCATACGTAAAATTAGTCTCGGTCACTATAGAGAGGGCGAATACGCCCTCGATATATTTTTTTAGTCAAATTAGGACACGGGTCCTAAAAGTATAATAAATATTATAATAGTATTAAATATGATACTTTTATAAAAGGATGATATAAAATACAATAAAAATTATATAACGATACGAACACGTGTAGGAATAAAAAGATAGCTCGACTTTGTGCAGAGTTTCATCTAAACAAAGAGGTCTTTGGTTAACCATCTGTTATTAATACGAGTAATACGAAACCTGTCCATAACAATGTATTTTATTTTGTATTGTTTATAGCGAAATATAAATGCTCACAGAATTTCACTTTATGAAATACTAGCTATTGTGCGCGACTTCGTCCGCGTGGAATTAAATAATATAGCCTATGTTACTCGGGGATAATGTAGCTTTCTAATGGTGAAAGAATTTTTGAAATCGGCCTAGTACAGTCTTTCCCAAAGTGGGCGATAACGCCCCCTTGTGGGCGCTGCAGGGGGGGCGGTAAGAGACCCAGAAAGAAAAAAAAATAAAAGATACTCAGTTTTAATACTAATTAATTAATTCAATTTGAAGTTATAGTGGTTTTTAAATAGGTGAAAAAATGGTGGCGCTAAAAAAATATTTATTCTCAAAGTGGGCAGTAGACAAAATAAGTTTGGGAACCACTGGCCTAGTAGTTCTTGAGTTATTTCAATACAAATAAAAATACAAAGTTTCTCTCTTTATAATATTAAGTATAGAAAACTAGTTTAGTCCTAAATATGCGAAAAAAAAACCTCCAAACTATAATAGAATATGTGTTTAGATTAATTTCTAGAACAGAACAGCATCTAGGATTGAATAGCCTATTCTATAGCAGGGACTCTCAGAGTGATCCCTCGGGGTCGACATAATCGAAAACTGAGACCTCAGCACCTAGGTATTTTGTATCAATAGGAAAAAGCAAAACATAGGCCCCCTTATTCATAAATAGTCTGCTAATTTAAAGCACTGTTAATTCTCTCTCCGATTTATTCTGTTGATCTAAGTCAGCATGAAAAATAGCACTCTGTAGCAGCTGTTTTAAGTTAGCGGACAATTATGAACAAGGGGTCGATCTTAAAAGTAGGCAATTTGGTTCATTTCGGTAGGGTCACTTGTCCAAAATAGTTTTGGGGATCCCTGGTTCATAGGCTATAGACTGGAATAGCCTCTAGGCTAGAATGACACATAGTCGAGAATAGATAAAATTATCTTTATGCTAGGTAAGTCTTTAGGCTAGCATAGCGTCTAGGTTATGGTACCAGAAAGAGGTTACCGGTAAGATGCCAGCTTAACTGAAACTGCAAAACATAAGACATGTGAAATCTTTTGTGGGAGAAAATAAAAAAAAAACTGACAATGTTATGTGGTTAAAAGAGCTATAAATATACTCTTACATTTATGGTGAGGACAGTTTAAGTAGAAAATTATACGTTTCGTGCGTTACTCGTACGCTTGAGAATATCGGTGATGAACAACATTATAATAGAAACAACGTAATATATTTTGAAGTCTGTACCAAAGTAAAGACTACAAAACATATTCCGTTAATTTATACTACTCGTCTATACTAATATTATAACGAAGATAACTTTGTATTTTTATATGTATTGAAATAACTCAAGAACTACTGGGTCGATAACAAAAATTCTTTCACCATTATCTCCGAGTATAAGTTATTTAGAGTACTATTTAACTCACAACACACAACAGCTAGTATTTTACAATCACAAAGCTATATTGAATGAAATGACATGAAAAGTTAGACATTGATTCATTTTATTGAAAACTACATTATGACTAACATATGCTATATTTATAGAAGATTATATACAAGACAAAATAGACATCATTACAACAAAGATTTTGTAAATTTTTTAAACATTGTTACTGTCTAACAGTATGTTGTAATTTACTTACCACCGGGTAAGAGGAGTTACCGGAAGTATATGCGCTACAAAGCGATTCGATAGCGAACATCAAAAATGTATGGAACTGACAAAGACGTTGGATATCTCACACGTGACAAGAACATGACTTATTGAATACCATTGTCAGTACATTTTTGTTGAGTCCATCAGCGATATCGCCAATCGACGGATACTTTGGGTGACCGCAAGATAACTTTGTCGATCTATATGTAGTTATTTTCTTAACATGGTTACAAGGGTAATATCTTATGTTATTTTAGGGCTGTCCTATCTTGCTCTCATAATGATATAGGGTTGTAACAACAATTATGTATTACGTAACATAATATTATTAATTTAATAGAAACATTATTTAGTATAGTTTGAGTAAATGTGACATTTTTTTATTGCTTTTGATATTTCCGATAGAATTTTATTAACGTCCATTAAATAGTGGAGAAATACTGTTATTTTGTAGGTTTCTAATATGATGTAGGAATTACATTTTTTCTGCATTTTTTTAGTGTATTTAGTATCAACATTGCACCCGTGCGAAGCCGGAGCGTATCGCTAGTCTATACTAATATTATAAAAAGGAAAGATTTGTATTTTTATATTTTTGTATTTGTTGAAATAACTCAAAAACTAATGGGCCGATTTAAAAAATCTTTGACCGTTAGAAAGCATTATACCCGAGTAAAACAGGCTGTATTTTTTAATTCGGACTAAGAGCCGAGTAACAGCTAGTATATACTAAAAATACAAGATTTGGTAGTCTTGTTTTTGTATATACGTTTCGTCAGTGTAAACTCAGTAAGGTTCTATCCTATATAGTTAATCCTATAAAGCCTTATCGGTAAGGCACAACCTCCGGGCGTCGATCAGGGTGCAATCAATCCTTGTCTATCAAACATTTAATTACCAATCGACTTACATCTTTTTCCATTTTATTTCTATTCATTTGTAAGCGAATTGACTGAAGTATATTTACATGACAAAAAGCTTCGGTGGCTCAGGGGTTTAGCTCTTGACGTAAACTGCAGGTCCCGAGTTCGAATCCCGCTAAGTACCAATGTAATATACATAATTACCCGACGCTCTTACGGTGAAGGAAAACATCGTGATGTCTGCATTAACAGCGAAGAAATTCAAAGATATGTGAGAAGTCGACCCGCACTGGGCCAGCGTGCTTGACTATGAACTAGTCAACCCCTTTAGGGAGTAGGCTTCGCGCCCTTCGGTGGGGATGCATGGTAATCTGGTGATGAAGATATTTACATGTAATATATTTATCATACGAAGCTTACATAAAATATTACTAATATAAATATAAAAGGTCAAAGGTCGTCGATACCGAAGGAGACCAAAGCTCCGGTGGATAGACGACGTAAGCCGAGACGCCAAAAAAGTTGGCATAGTTAACTGGAAGACTGCGGCCAGAGACTAATTGAAATGGAAATAGCTGCTGGACCAAGCCAAGGCCCACAAAAGGCTGTCGAGCTAGAAGGTGATAAAAGTAAAAGTTTAGATAGATTGATGTCGGACGGTATCTCCAGAACTGCTCAACGGAGATATAGTCTGGAAGAGATTTAAAAAAAAAATGATATATATATATTTTATATGAGAAGAGGACAAACAAGCAGCGGATCGCCTAAGTTAATCCGACGCCCATAGACACCTGCAACGCCAGATGAACCGCAGATGTGTTGCCGGCCTTTAAGGGAAGAGTACGCTCTTTTCTTGACGGCCCCTAACTCGTATTGGTATATGTTTTTTTTTTATTAATAGAGTCTAAGTTAGTTTTTTTTAATCCATTCGCTTACAGTCGCAGGAAAGGTTAGCTAATATATTCTTTAGTTCATACAATAAATAAACAACTGGTAATATATTTGGGGCGTGGTTATAAAGTTTTATCTTTAACCCGGATGCGACCGAGCACCATATCTCAGGTAAAAGTAAACAATATAAAATACAAAAGAAACTGGAACTAAGCCAGAACTCCAGCCTTGTACGCACCAGGATAGTATTTTAGTCGAATAGCAAGTAATTTAGTAACTAAACGTGTCCGAAGAGCCATACCCACTAAAATCCCTCGTGTCCAGTTTACTCATATCTAAACGTGTCCGCAACATTTTAGTAGACTAGATTAGTAAATTTTTTCGGATACTTGCTCATTGCTACTCGACTAAAATACTATCCTTGTGTACAAGGCTTTAGTGCTCGGCTACTAGTTTTTATTTTATCATGAATTTTATAAATCAACTACCTCTTGCCTGCGAACGCATCCGCACGGAAAAAATAATAGCCTATTGGATCATCCGGACTATATTTTAAATTTATACCTTTCAATGCGATCTGTTGAGCCGTTTTGGAGGTACCTTCTAACAATCATGTATGATCTCACATTTATAATATCATTATATTATATTATTAATTATATTAAATTATATTATTAATTATTAATATTATATAGAATGTAAAGGAATTCGAACCGAGATCCCGAACAGTTTTGAAATACTATAATGTTTTTTATTTATATTATAAGGTGACAAACGTAACGACCACCTGAAATCACCAAAATAGCGAAGTGAACGCTGGCCATAAATATTTACAATTGCGTTCCCTAATTGACAGAGGAGGAGACATACAGAAAGAGGATATTTCCCCTTCCTATACTTCTCTATCATCGCCGAATCCACTTCCCCGTGCCATTATTTCTTACAGGCACCGTTATGATGAAATATGCCTCAAAATAGTTTATAAAACGATCATTAGTAGTAAAATATGTTCCAAAATTGTCAATACGCGTCAACATGAACGACGTACATCAATTTATTTTCGCATAACAAGACAGCTTGTCAATCTAATTGCGACGTATTCCTGCAATGCTGTCGACATTTGGTGTTGAAAGATTTTTATTTTTGTATATACTGAAATAATTCAAAAATTTGGTCGATTTCAAAAATTGCTTCACCATTAGATTGTCACTGAATAATATGGCTATATTTTTTCAGCGCGAATGAAGTCACGAGGAACAACTAATAAAATGTAACAAATATAGGAGATCCATTTAAACCTTAACAGTTTTTCGGTTGACTCGAAATTATTTCGATATGAAATTGGTTACCAAAGACCACTGAAATCAATTTAAAACAACGTGCTTCATTTCACGTTATTTGTTTGATATGAACCACATAGTAAAAAACATGTTGTCCTACTATCCGTAAATGTTTGGAGACCAAAAAACAATATTATAAATTACTTTAATATTTAAAATGAAACTTGTTATAAATGTGATTATCTAACGTAATTGGCAATAAACTATTAAACATTTTTAAACGAATTTAAATTATTTGTGTTCTAAATATTTTATCAAATTATTTGTAAATGTTATTTTTAAAAAGTAAAAGTAAAATAATTCGCCTCCGGGTGGGTTCGAACCACCAACCTCTCGGTTAACAGCCGAACGCGCTGGCCGATTGCGCCACGGAGGCTGTATTTGTAGCTTTCAAGAAAACCATCAGTTTCAGGCGTTAAAATTGTTAAACATTGGTGCTGCTATATTAACTACTTAAATATATTATAAAAAACTGTTGATCTTTTGGATCTAACCCATTATCTTGTCTTTAATAAGAAATTTAAGACTATATTATTATAATTCAAACGATTTGATAAATGAGCTGTCAATCAAAAATCAAAAAGCACATTCATATAGTTTAAAAAAACGAGTTAAGCTTTACATAGCCTTATGTTATATTTTAATTACGAGTTACAATATATTTGTGGTTCTTTTAAGCGTGCATTGGACACTAGAGGGCGTCAGTTGCAAACTTATAAAGTAAACAGGCAAGCTTACCGCGTAGTTGCCGCCTGCAGCGACCGAGGCAAAACAACAGAAGTGTTTTTATTAATTGCATTTTCAAGTAACTGTAAAATACGTTTTGAAAATGAATAGCTTTACTTTTAAATACTCGTCTTGTATATTTCTTTTTCTTTTAATCATTGTTAAGGGACTCTATAGTGTTAAATAATTATAAATCTACCAGTAGGGACTCTTTAAAGCCGGCTACAGACGGTCAGTTTTAACTATATATGTACAGTTCGACTGCGCAATTAAAACTGACCTGTGTAACAAAAACTACAACCTGTACAGTTCGACTGTGCAATTGAAATTGACGTGTGAACGTCAGTTTTAACTGTTCTCTTAGACTGTGCAGTGCAGTGAAAACTGTGCGTTTGTACCCGGCTTTAGAAATTTTAAATACTTATAGGTTCCTATTTGCCACCTCGTCTGACAGGCAGTTTTTAATCATCCTTAACGTTAAACTATTAACACTTCACTGCTTAAACAATCCTAAATACATTTCTTGATATAATACAATAAATAAATAACGCTCGCATTACACAATTACCGACGAAACTTTCTTTCTCTTGACGTCTCCAACCATTAGTCAATCGACTACGGAAATAACCCTTTTCAAAGTGAGGCTTATCTTTTTGAAGGTGTTTGTCTTAGAAGTAACAACGATAATACCTTTTTACATTTCGAAAGTAAGTTAAAGGAAAAAAAGGATAAATATTACTGTCCTGTCGCCTTAATAGGTAAAGCCGACTACGGACACTGTTTTAACTGTACAGTTCGAATGCGCAGTTAAACGTGTGTAGCCGGCTTAAAATACCAATTGTTGAGATCTTAGGCGAGTTAAATTACTTATTTTTAAAATCATGGCATATAGAAGTTTAATTAGTAGTGGTTTTAGTGTTGGTAATTGGCACTGCCTTAGTCAGTCTACGAATGCTACGAAATTAGCTCGTAGCACATTGCGTAGCACGCGGTCTCGTTTGCAGAACTAGAGTGTAAAATGATTAGATCCATTACTATTACTCTGACAATGACTTGCATCTTTTAACGCGTCGCTATTTAATATAGTGCATAAATAATATTTTAATAATTTCCCACAAACATTGATAAATTAAAACTAGACACGGTATAACGTCACGTTTTGTACTTGCTCGAAATAAAGCCGAAATTTCGAAGAAACTACCTGTCTCCTTTTAATGCTTGACTTTTAATTATGCTATCTTTTTCCAACCGCCTGTCGATGTATTGAAGTGTAAGATAAAAAAAAAGTGTGTTGCGGAACACTTTTTTCTTTTAATTTATATGGTTATAACGGTTATATGGTATTGGAATTCATTGCCCACAGAGCAATCAGTTTAAAGGTTAAAAATAACTGCTGCTCATTATATTACAATATGATCGACTAAAAAATAAATAAATATAGCCCTTTTTTATTCTAATATTGTAATAAGAAACGATTTGGTTGTTTGTATGCATTCAATGCGCTCCGAGAACTACTGAATCGAATTGAAGAATTCTTACACTGTTGGGAGGCTACTTTATACCCCCATAACATAGGTAAGTATTTTTTATTTGATTTTTTTTTGTTATCTCGGACGAAGTCGCGGGCAACATCTAGTCATTTCTTAATACATTATTAGATATGGTGCGGTAGAAAATATTTAAGATTCGAATTTCGTCTGATCTTTCTAATTAAAGGTAATTTGTCGATATTACGAACAATGTCGTTTCTTTTAAACAACCCGAGATTCTTTAGTAGATTTTTTTCATTTTAAGTCTTGTCCTTTGTTGTCGAGGGCTAGTGAGGGTGAGGGAGGCACCAATTAACTTAGCTTTAAGCCGACAATTTTCCTTATTTCTTTTACTTTCAATACTAACTTAATGCTGTAGATAATTATTATTTGATAATAACAAATATTTGTTCAATTTAAATCTTGCAATGAGAAGAACTAATTATGTTTGGTTTTTAACGTAGCTAATATTCAATGTTTTTGAATCATCATCATATATTTACAGATTTTTCATAACGTTAAAATGTTTTTTTTTTTAATTTTAAAAAACTAATCTTCAGTTATAATATTTCATGTTAAAACTAATTTCTCTTAATATTTCTTGCATTGTTATTGTCATGACATGTCTACAAGACTTAAGGGCCTTAGCCTGCATTTAGACGGATGATTTTTTAACGTCAAAGTTGGCGATTTTTTAACCCCCCCGATCATTACGATTGCTGTAAAATGACTCTTGTTTCGTTCAACCAGAGCTCAAAATCCAACGGTGCGCGATATAAATTTGAAAGCGCCGCGTGTGAACAGATACATGAAAATGCATTTGTTCTATCTTTTAGCGCGTTTCAAAAACGCCCGTGTGAGCGCGTTTAAAGTAATTTTGTAAACTGAATTTAACACGTAGCGTCAGAGGTGCTGATAACAATCACGATTTCCATTTAAAACGTAATGTACAATTTACAGCTCGTTTTCATTGCTGAAATCTGCTCTATCACGAGATCTCATCCCATAGTTTTTTTTTTTATTTTATTCTACAATATAGTATCGTTTTATCCGTGATAGTAGTTAATGAAAAAATACTTCCAATTTTTAAGCAAACTAAGTCCCCACCGAGGAGCGCGGAGCCTACCCCTAAGGGGTGACTAGACCATAGTCAACCACGCTGGCCCAGTGCGGTTCGCCTACAAACATATCTTTGAACTGGCTGATATTCGCGACTTCGTCCGCGTGGAACAAAACAATATAGCTTATGTTACTCGGGAATAATGTAGCTTTCTAATGGTGAAAGAATTTTTGAAATCGGCCCAGTAGTTCTTGAGTTACTTCAATACAAACAAAAATACAAAGTTTCTCTCTTTATAATATTAGTATAGATATAGATTTGTTCGCCGATATGTACAGGTTGCATTACCATGCTTTCCTTCAGCGTCGGGTAAATATGTTTTTGGATAGCCAGTTAATTTGCCAGTGATAGGATGGTTCGGTTTCTTTGCATATCTGCATCTGTCCTGATAAAACAGTTTAGTACCAAATCAATGTGTATTCATAACGTTGCTTTTGTTGGTACTAAACTGTTGTTCGAATTCTCATCGAACTGATACGAAACAATTGCTCAATCATAATGTTTGTTTGTTTTACCCAGAGGTACCATACCATATTAACGTACCGTAGATTTCAGAGACATATTACGAGCAATTCTTTGTCAGACATTACATCATATATTTTACGTTCGTATAGATTACATAAATCCTTTTGTAAATCTAAACAAAACTGACTACAACTAAACAGAGAAATAACTATCGATTTCATGATTTAGAAGTAGAAGTTCATATAAATTAATAAATGCAGGGCCCCCGTAAGGGGCGAAAAGGCGAAGAGGATTTAGGCGCCAAGTAACCATTTAGAATTATCTTTTTTTGTACTGTAGGTAAGTGCTTGAAATAAAGCTTAGAACTAAACTTTTTTTTTCTTTCATTGTCTTTGGCGCCCCTTAAGGATGGCGCCCGTGTGCATTGCACACTTTGCACATATGGTAGCAGTTGCCCTGATGATGTGATATGTACAAGATGGTTTAATGATACGCAAAGAAGCATAATAGAGCAAAAGATTTAATATTCTCCAACAAGGAAAGTCGTTTCTTTTGTTTTATTAAAACGTAGTACAATATTCGTTAAACTTTACGCCCGAGTTAACTTTTTTTTGCCGCGTTAAGTACGGATTCTGTTTTGATTACGTCGATTCCGATGCAAATTGTAAAACATTCTTTCTCTTTCTCACTCGATACACCGTCACTTGAATTATGGTCTTTGTTCTTTTATTTATTCGTTCTATTTTTAAAATATTAAATTCTTTTTGTCTCGTTTTTGTTACATTTTTAATTTCGTGAACGAAATAAAAGGCCATTTTCTTTAAAGGAATGAAAGCTTACGGAGATATTCTTATTAAATATTCTTTCAGACTTGACACCTTTTGAACGTTAAGTTAGAAAAGGGTAGTTATAATTAGGAGCTATCTAATAAGCTATGGACCGAATATTCAAACGCCTTCAATATGTAAGAGCGTCTTACGTGTTAAATCCGCGTTTAAATTTTTACGGCGATCTCGTTTAATTTTGACGTCACTTAGGTTCTAAGCGCCGCTTACGTAATGAAGTATTTGATTGGCTTTTAAGCATACAGCATTTAGTCATATAATATTTCAGCAATATGCGAGGAAGTGACCAAAAGTTTTTTGTAATTATTACTCAAAATAAAATAATGCGACCTAAGTTTTTATAGGATTTAGTCTACACCTATGTATACAGTATTCATCGAAAAAAATGTATGAAACTGACAATGACATTCGATAAGTCAGGTACTTGTCACGTGTGATATATCAAACGTCATTGTCAGTTCTGTGTATTTTTGATGTTCGCTATCGAATCGCTTTGTAGCGCATGTACTTTGGATTATCGTCCATATGATCCACAATGCAATTATCCAAGTAGTTAAACTTCAACGAAGTTGGACAAGCTATTTGCTGGCTCAAGTCGGATACGCACGTAAGCTTTCTAATGCGTTAAAAAGCTTAAATTCAACTGTCGCTTAAAATCTAAGAGGTGTCAAAGTTAAACAAGATTACTGTAGAATTTTAATTTTAAGTGAGGATTTAACATGTAAAACGATCTTAAATATTTAGGTGACGTTTGAACATTCAAGAACAAGTGTAAGGCTTTTAGTTGCCCGCAGAGACTGTCAAGGGTAACAGCTAGTATTAAAAGAGAGCAAAAAGTATATCAACTTCGCAGTCGGCAGGATTTGAACCTGCGCTCCCAGAGGGAATCTGATTTCTAGTCAAACGCCTTAACCGCTCGGCCACAACTGCTTGCTGTAAAATAATGTAATATTGAACTGTAGCTGAAATTTGTAGCCGATGATACACGAACTCTACCCGAAGGTACCCGAACGACATTTAAAAGGCTGCTACGCTACGAAAACATTTCATTGAAGGTACTAACGATGTAAGTGGAATTTTTGTAGGTTTTTAACGTTGTATAAAGTTTGATTTAACAAAAGGTTTTTTTTAAAAACGAATGTTCGTTGTTTGACATAGTTAAATATAAACGTTTAATTTAAATTGTACAAGTTTAGTTCAATTACTTTTTGTTGTAATTAGACTCCCGGACACGTCTATCGGCCCACCTAGTGTTTTAAGTTTTAACAGTCCCTAGCTTAAAATAAATGTTCTGTGGAGCGATACATTTTTATGTCGTTTTGAAGCTGTATTAATAGGAGTGTATATAAACAAAAAAATAGGAAAAAAATAATAAAAAAGAAAGTGTACGTCGTGTCGTATCAGAAGATCAATTTGTTGGCAGACAGATGATGTCAAGTACAGAGAGGGTTGAAAAGGACTCCACTAACAAGGTTGAGAACCTTAAATTAAAGAAGAAGTACATAAAGAGTTATGTTGCCTCGTTACTGATATTCAAAGATTAAATATTAAAATGTTACTTACATAGTCATGTTTTTTTTAATTTGTTGTGTAAGGTTTAAATTATGTATGGTCGTTTACCTTTGCAAGCGGTACAGATAAATTTGACTAATGCTTAGCTGACTCGCAATTGCTACGAATCTTTTTTATTACGTTTAACAAAAGTATTTTTATCTTTGTAATTTATTACAGAATTTTGTTAAATTTAAAAACCGGTCCAGTCCGAAGTTTGAAAGCATAGTTGTAAATTTACGGTATCCGACCGATATTGTGGAATATTTTTGATTAATTGCAATTAACATTCTCTGTATTGGAACTAATAAAAATGTATTATTTATTTAAATACACAATATTAGATTGATTATCAAAACAAAATATCACAGATTAAGCTTCAAATAGATAGTTTTACTAATTTCATTTGATTTTCATATCATAGACGTTTGATTTTTTTAACAACGTTACAAAATTATTATATAATTTAACTTGAACTTTTAAATTCTTGCGTAAAACTTCAACCTCTAAAGAGTTTAAAATTTAGAAACTATTTATGCTACGTGTTTCTAATTCTAACGTATGAAACCGTTGACTCAATGATATTGCCTCGTAGCGCGCTCTACATTCTCGTAGCAGGGTTACGTAGCACGTGTTGACGTAGCAGACACGAAGTATTGTCGATTTGCAATACATGTTATGCAAAATGTTGAATATAACCGCAGTTTCCCCTCAACAAATGTCTATGGTGCTGTTGTACAATAAATGGATCATGCCACCGAGAATTGTAAACATTTTTATATCTTTACACGTTTTTGTATACAATTCCACTGGTACTGAATACAAGAACGATTAAGGCAAAAGCCTTTAATAAATAGGAGCTTTTACGTGTTTTAAGTGTCTTCGTAATTACATTAATTACACGATAATGATTGACGTTTTTCGATGACGTTACATATTGCTTTACTTCTACATTGTTCGTAGCACCGTAGTTTGCGTAGCAGAGCTACGGTAAGGCGTAGAGAATATGAGTAAAGTATTGACTATTACTATTTACCCAAATTACAATAAAATTACATTATGTACTTTATAGCAAGGTAAATAAATAGGTAGTTGATTATAATAACGATAAATTGATGGTGCATTAACATTTTTAAGTCCAGAAAAGTTGTTTTAAAAAATAAAATTAAGTAAAAAGTATATCAACTTCGCAGTTGGCAGGATTTGAACCTGCGCTCCCAGAGGGAATCTGATTTCTAGTCAAACGCCTTAACCGCTCGGCCACAACTGCTTGCTGTAAAATAGTGTAATATTGAACTGTAGCTGAAATTTGTAGCCGATGATACACGAACTTTAGCCGAAGCGAAACCGATCAATAAAAGCTTTCATCGCCTACGTAAAGCTTTTCATACCTCGATTTATCATTACCGTGAGTTTCCACAGTTGAAACATGTGAATAAATGTTCGTTGTTTTTAACCTTTAGTAGCCTGATTTACGAAAGTGGTTTTTTTTTAAAATTTCGTTGTAAAGAATATTATACAACTGTAAAATACGTACAGCCAACCTATAAAAAATAGTAGTAATGTGAACATTCGGTTTAAAAGATTGGTATCAAAATTGAAACTCTAGGTGAACTCTAGGTAAAGGGTTAAAGAGAATGAGAGACGATTCCTGATATTATTACCGTGAAAACAAATGATAACTAAATGGACTACATAATCCACAAGCTAAATTTAACATTAATGTTACGAAAGCCGGCTACATATGCTCAGTTTTATCCGCACAGTTTTAACTGTACAATTCAACTGCGCAGTTACAACTGACGCGTGTAGGCAAACCACAGAACTGTACAGTTGAAACCGAACGTTTGTAGATGGTTTTTGTATGAGCAGATTTTTCTCGTAAAGAAGACATAAGAGTATGACTTTTAAACCAAATGTATTTTTTTGTATGGGTACAGAAGTTTGCGATTTAGTTATTAATTACTTTGTACAATAAACATAACAATTTATTATCGCTTACATGTAGTTTTATAGTCAAGTATAGTTTATTATTAGAAACAAACTGCACAGCAAACTCGATAAGGGACAAATAGGTTAGGCAAACATTGATTCACAACGTCGGATCGTAGCTCGTAGCGCAACGTAGCAATTTCGTAGCAAGTCTAACCTGATATAGAGGTAATACAATTAACTATATAAAAAAACAAGCTATTGCTCTCGTCTTCGTTCGCGTGGAATTAAAGGTTATTATAGCCTATGTTTCTCGGGGATAATGTAGCTCTGTTATGGTAAAAGAATTTTTGAAAATTCTTGAGTTATTTAGGCTATTTTGTTTTAATTTGCGGAACAAGTCGCTAAAAACAGCCAGTTTTATGTAAAAATTGTTAATATCTTTCTTAGATAAACGAGATAAATAGCAAAATAAGGTTTTATTTGTTAGTATTTAAAGCTAGTATTTAAGGCTTTCAGTCAAGGGGGCGTAGCTCAATTGGTAGAGCACTTGCTTAGCGAGCGAGAGGTACCGGGATCGATACTCGGCGTCTCCATAACCCCATTTTGCTATAATTAACTTATGTTAACAATTTTTTTTCTAAATTTTAACAATATTTTCTACTCGCACGAAAACATCTTAAATTATTACTCTGTCAAAAAACTCTACAACGGAAACACAGCTTCTATAAATACAACTAACAAGTAGATTTTTAAGTTATGACATAGTTTAATTAGATAACTTAATATATTTGAATTTCTGGAAATGTTTTTTGTACCTTTTGCATCGTATTTTTAATGATAATATACCTCAACCTAATTTTAAAGTTTTGAAAATTTCCCCAATTCTCTAAGCTAACATTTCGTATCAGTCAATTTGGACATAGAGCCTCTTCCTCTTGTAAAACAGCCTCCCAACCAGAGATGGCGTTATGTAATGGTCAGTCATCATACGTAATAAAATATAAATCATTTAAATAGTAAACATAGTGAGACTGAATATTTCTATTGTAAATAACATAAGATATAAATGACTATTTATTCAAAATCTCAGTTAACAAATGTATTTATTTTTATCATTAGAAAGCTACATTATCCCCGAGTAACATAGGCTTTTTAATTCCGCGCAGATGAAGTCACGAGTAACGCCTATATTTTAATAACTGATTTACCAAAGAAAAGAATTAATACATCTTTATTCGGTGTAAGTGAAATCTTTTTATAGTAGCTGCGCTTTAATCTTCATTATATTTTAATAAAGGGAAATATCAAAGTATACGCGCGTTTTGGGTAAATTGTTAAATATTTCTTTAAATAACATTATACGAGTTCATTTCATTCGAATATTTGAGTCCGTTAAGAAGGTAGGAAACATAAATAAAATTTCGCTAAGGATAACGTTTCATAATATTGTTTTAGCGAGAAAAATATATTCATCGTTTCAAAAATGTTAATAATTTCAGTGTGGATTCATATGTAGAACATCGAATATTTAGTTACTTTATTACTCATATATTGTAATGATCTGTATTCTGTAGGAGAGGACTCTTCGGTAAAAGATACTCGAGTCTTTTTTTAATAAAATCTGTATATTATATCTTACAAGAAGACGTATTCACATAGCTACAAGGTAACATATGAGCCTCACGAGGGTAGATAACGTCATCCTTTTGAAATTAAAATTAATCTTGACGTATTATTAGATGAATTTTGTATTGTACAAAAACTTACAATTAACCGTTCGCAACGTACAAAGCAATTTACGACGTGACAAAAAGTTTCAAATCCAGCAGATTTCCAATTTGCATATGAATGGTGGTTACAAGGCAGGGAGGGGAGACAGGGGTCGGCGGCGCTCCCGGGAATATTACATTACGTGAAATATTGACCGGAGGCCGTTTGTCAACGACGTCCGTTGGGGCTTTTGGCGCCTGATTATTTACACGATTAAAGATTTCAATGCAAATATAATGTTAAACTGTATTAGTTAGTCTGGTGGCACTCTCGTCACGGACATCATCATCACCACTGTCACCACCACAACCACAACAACCACCACCACCACCACCACCATCAACCACCACCATCACTATTGCTATCATCATCATCGTCATCGTCAACAACATTACCAACATCCTCATTATTATACGAATAGCTACATCCTTATGAACCGGAAATAATAAAACCAGAATTATATATCACCCAGCTGTCACCCGCGACTTCATCCGTGCGGGATAAAAAAAAAGTGGTGCATATGTTCTATGTCTGTATCCCATTAATATTAATAATTTCTGAAGATAATATGTAAGAAACATTCGACTGTGTGACATTTCGTATTTATAACATTAGTAACTAGCGACCCGCCGCGGCTTCGCAAGGGTGCAAATCGGTATAATGCTGATACTAAATACTGCTGCGTTTGCAATGTAAACGCTAAAATTGTGTTAATTTACGACATCATATTATAAACCTCTAAATGATCAGTGTTACTCTACTATATTGTGAATGTATTATACATGAAAACCTTCCTTATGAATCAGTCTATCTATTAAAAAAAACCGCATCAATCGCGTTGCGTAGTTTTAATGATTCAAGCATATATAGGGACAAACATAAAAAAGCTTTATTGTTTTATACTATGTAAGGATAAGGATAAGGATTAACATCTTAATGCAACCTGCACATATCGGAGAAGAAATTCAAAAAGATATGTGTAAAGTCGACCCGCTTTGGGCCAATGTGCTTGACTATGGCCTAGTCACCCCTTAGGAGGTAGAGTCCGCGCCCCTTGGTGGGGACCTATATTGAGCTGGTGATGATGAAGTTAAGAAGACGCTTATAATGTAGCTCAGACAATTATTTAAAAGATATGCCTTTTATTTAGTTGTATCTTGTCCATCTACGCTTTATGCCGAGTGTCGACAAAAACCTTTTTAACCTTTTATAGTGTAAAACGAGTATTTTGTGCAAATTGGTATTGAATTTCCATAAACATCAAAAAACAACTCTTTGAAAATCTTTCGAAAAAAATATATTTTGATTGTTGTAATACGATCCAATAAGAAAAGCTTCAGTTTTTATTATGATTTTTTCTTGTTTATGCTTTAGTGGAGCGTTGACTTTAAACTAGGATGCTTTGAACCTTAAGAAAACTTAATTTTAACTATCAAATATAACGTTTATGAGACATATACACTCTTTCTCATCTCTGTGAATATCTGTCTTTGTGTAAACAATATTAGGCAAATACAAAAGTTAGTTTTAATAGTAAGCATCTTTAGGTATATAATTTTTTTCTCCGATGTGTCAATCAACTACCATTAACATAGCTGTCTTCTACTGCTATTGGCTTTTAGTTTCATACTTCTCTCACGTTAGTTTCTTGGTTGTTTTGGCTTTTATTTAGTCACCCGTAAGTTTAATAGCCTAAAAATATATACCCCAAAACGACACGTTGTAGAATAGTTATAAAAAAATTGTAGTTTTAAAATGTGTTGTGATTCGAGTTGTAGACTTTCTGTGTTAAGAAAGAAGTATGTTTACTCTTTGTTATTTTAGTATAGATTAGTACCAACAACGCAAACTCGTGACTCTGTACTTAGTAGTTAAAGTGGAGTTATTTAAATATTATATTAACAATTTCAATAAGATCCGTTCGAAGTTTAGTCAGTTTGTGTTGAAGACGTTTGAGACGAAGTTATGTAATTGGAGTGGTTTGCGCTTTGCCCTGAGTTATTAAGCACGGTAACTAGGAAAATTAAAATTTTAATATCATATTCTCTTATCGTTTACAATATGAAATCTAGTGAACAACTTATATTGTTTTAGTTACGAACTACTTCAGTATCACGTGCGAACGAAGTTCCAACTCGATAAAAAGTTTATGTTGCACAACTATAAGCTCGAGTTCAAACGGCCGCTTTTACAACGCGCGCTAAAAAAGCGTTGAAGTAGAATAAATGCATTTCCATCAGTTTACAGCGCAGTTTTAGATTTTTATTTCCCATCGTTGGAGTAGGAAACTAAATGAGTCATTTAACAGCGATCTTATGAGCGAGGGTGTCAAAAAACCGTCCGTGTGAATGCCAGCTATATCTTACTTTTATTTTAAACAACAGTCGAGAGCATTGAATCCGGGTCGCTTAAAAAAACAAATCTCGGAAACTAAGAATGCCAGGATTTTTTTATGACATAACCTTAATTTAAGGAGCATTAATTATAATTGTCTACTACATATAATTTATTTAATTTAGCTAGCCATCATTGTTTCCCAAATTTATAAGTTTTTAAGTGACTCGGGTGCATTGCTCTCGACTGTATTTTCTAAGCGATTAAGTTATTCACAAACTTTTTTATTGAATTATAAATAATCATAAAAAAACAAAGGCACTTACACGATTAATCTTTACCAGAGACCTAGTTGTGTAAAAATTAAAAAATGTTTTCTGTAACCGATTCCTCCTACAATTTGAAAAACAGATTGGAAACTCATTATTAAATCTATACTAATATTATAAAGAGAGAAACTTTGTATTTTTGTATTTTTGTATTTTTGGATTTTTGTATTTTTGTATTTTTGTTTGTATTGAAATAACTCAAAATCTACTGAACGGATTTCGAAAATTCTTTCACTATTAGAAAGCTACGTTCTTTGTGTCTAACATAGGCTATAATTTATTTTTAGAAAAGTTTAGGAAATAGGAATAAACAGCGCATTTGTGTACCCTGTCGCAAATTTCATTAAATTTTCCTTTTCATTGGCTTACGCTGGCTAAACCGCTCGAGTTATATTAAAATGATGTATGAGACATTTGTAGATCTAAAAAAGTTCTACAAAAAAGTCAGCGATGGCATATGTTTATCTTTTACGGTTTTCTCACAATAATCACTTTTTGTTTTATAAAAATCAACTAAAATATGCACTTAATTTGCCGCGTTATTTTTTTGGTTTAAATATTAATCCTTATCCAAATAAATGTGTTTGTTATCAGGACAATTTAATGTAGATTAAAATCATCCTTAACCGTATTTAAATCTGACGAATAGTTTAGAAGATATCACGTACACAAGTTATAAGGGTAACCGAAAAATCATCTCACGAGCCGGCCGTGGTAGAAAATGCAAAAGAATTCTGATATTTAATTGAGTACATATCAAGTAAGTATAACATTTTTTCCAATCCGAAGTGGGGGTTTGAAAATAGTTCATTTCGAAGCATCCATTATTACTGTTACAAGCTATTGTCTGTAACTTTTGTTCTAGACATGATTTTTTAATTCCGTAAAATATAACAAAATCTTTGGACCTTACATCAAATAGAAAAAAAATGGTTAAAAATTTCGACAGTGTTCCGTTTTAAATACTAACAGTTTGGCGATCAAAGTATAATGTTGCGTTTTCACAATGTAGGTTGATGATACCTACGCTACTTAGATGATGCAGTTCAGTGTTCAGATTCCTGTCGTACGGCTGAACGTCCGATGGTAGAATGGTGATAGTGAATTATTTCATGTAATTCCTGCGCACACCCTCCAAAATGTAGCCGGTAGAACACCGAGAGACTGGCCACTTTACGCCACTTTACGCCAGTGCTTAATATTGACTAAATTTTGTTTTTGGTCACCGATAAAGTTTTTGGCCCGCCTCTCCACTGAATCCAGGGGTGCAAGTTGGTATTTGGATGCACCTGCCCAGATGTGACAGCAGTATTCCACACACGGCCAGATATGTGCTATGTAGAGAATAAAACGCTGTCCCGGTGTGAAGTCCTTGGTAAGGACTCCGGGCTTCCTAGCAGCTACCTTTGCCTTAGACTCAATGAGCTATCCGAAGATAAGATTCATGGTTAATATTAAACACCACGCGGACGAAGTCGCGGGCAACTGCTAGTATATTATAATAGTTTAACGACCGAATTTTTAATCGCCATTTCGCCAAATCGCCAAAAATTTAAGAGCTTCTTACATGTTAAGTCCTTGCTTAAAGTTCAAATTCTACGGCGATTTCGATTAATATTGTCACCACATAAATTTTAAGCGACGCTTTAATTTAGCCGTTAAATTGTCATCTATATGTTACTATGATAGGTGTGTAAATGTCACTTGAGTGCGCTTCGCAAGTAAGTTTGTAATTAACTCCGTGACTCTTGTCAAATGGGTCGGCTATTAATTGTAGCCAAGTTGGCGCTAAGTTAACTCGCCGCTGCCCGATAGAGCTCCTGTTAACTTAATTAATAGAGACGCGTTCGAGCGAGAAATCAATTTGAGATTTAGATGATCTTAATCTGTTTGTCATTACTGAATTATTAACTTTAGGGCTTTCGCAACCAAGTAACCAGATTTCTGATTGAATGGAGGCAAACATTAAAACATACATGTCAACTGCGTAACATCGCTGTAAACACTATAGGTACTATAATTTTTAATAACTTAAAGAAGTACCCTCCGTAGTTAAGTCACACACTAAATAAGTTAGATGGCGCTACTAGTAGCATCGGCGTCTCTAACATAATCAGGGGGCTTACCCAACATGCTTCTCGATCGGCGATTTCGCTGATGGAATCGACAAATTTGTATGAAACTGACATTGACTTTCGATATCTCACACGTGACAATCACATGATTTTATCGAATGCCAATTAGTTTCAAACAATTTTGTCGATTCCATTAGCGACATCGCCGCAAAAGCATGTTGGGTAAGCCCACTGATCGAGATCACATCTATCTCTATTTTAATTTTACCTACATATTAAAAGAACAAGTGCATAAATAGACGGTTAAAAACGTTTTTTCAGTCATATTTCGGGGGGATAAATACAAACTATACCACCATCTGTATACATGCTTTAGCTTTGATCGTAGTTTCTGCTTTTTATTAAACTTTAATCATATAAATTTTATTAGTTTAAGTTTATTGCAATATGATATAGATAGGAGAGGAAACATAACTTCATATTAAGTGCAATACTTCAGTAATGTTGAAATAATGCAACCATTAGAGTTACACAAACTTGCATTTTCTGTTCATAAATATCTATGCAAATAAATTGTTGCATTTTACGTATTTTAGTTAGCATAAAACTTCATTGTTTGTTAATAAATATATATGATTCTACTTAATTGATATTACAAGGAAATATCAATTAAAAAAATCTTGTTTATTAAATTCCACTAAAACACTTATAATATCTATACGAATATGTGTTGATTACAGTTCCCAGGATTTTGTTCAATATAAATTGATAATATTGCAATATTTTACAAATAAATACATACACCATTACAAAATACAGCGTAATATTTATTCATGTTAAAATAACATAAATTTCTAGAGAATACGAATTATTTCAGTTCCAAATCTGAAATTAACGAGTTTATTAAATGTTGGATAAAAAATATCACTAAAGTTACAAGCTTTGGTGCAAAATTGTTCATAAAAATCCGTTTTGTCACGAAACCATAAATAAAAGGATTAAAAAAAATCTGTTAAATTATCGTTTTTTCGCACACAAATCGAAAATATCATTAAGTTTTCAGTTCAGTGAATTTCTAGTCGTTACATTAAAAACTTTTCGTATAATTTTAAAACTTGTCACAGTCAGTATAACGACCTTGTTGAATTTTAAATTGGGAAAACTTAAGACATTTAAAGTTTTTCCTTAAATAGGCAAAAATTGTAATAACAACTGTGTCCCAATCTGGACACTAGAATAGCTAAATAGAGCAATTTGATTTCTAATATTTTTTTATATTATGAAGTGGCAAACGAGCAAGCGGCCATCTGGACTCGCTGAAATAGCGAAGCGACCGCTACACATAGACACCTGCAATTGCAGATGCGTTGCCTACCCTTAATCTTCGGAGGAGGAGACGCACTTGACGAGAATAATTCCTCTCCTTACGCGTCCCCTCGCCCGGAAAACCCATTTCCTGTTCCCATCATTTCCTTATAGGAAAAGGATAGAACAATTCTTACAATGTACTGTTAAATGTTTTTTCTTTGTTCTTGACATACAACATAACATAATTAACATAAATCTAAGTAATTTTTGAAACAACAAGCTGTCGCCTGCGACTCCGTCGGCGCGGAAAATATAGTACGTAGCTTATGTGTTCTTCCAGAGTAAGTTCCACATCTGTGCAAAATTAAATCAATAACCCGATTCGCTATTTCCAATTAAACATTTATCCATCCATCGTAACTTTCAGCTTATTGGTATTATATTTCTTTGTATCATTTTTATGTATTCATAGATTTAATATCCCAGAGAATAGAAAATAAATTAAATTCTCTACAAAATACTAAGTAAAGGTAATAGCAGAGAGAATTTTAAAGCAAGCTCTTTGAAGATGGAATTAGATTACTATACTTTGAATATAAAGAAATGGACTAGGCAAAACGCTGCTGTATTAAATAAAACTATTTTACTCGGAGAGTAATGAGAAATATCAAACATCTGCGTCATTGACTCGAAAAATTTAGACACAAGAGGATACGTGTATATTTTGAATTTATTATTCATTTCATATAGAGGAAGGCCAAAAAATGTATGGATGGACTGTGTGACAGAAGATATGCTGGAAAAGAGGGAAATTCAGAAATGACAGCTCATAGGGAAGTATGGACGAGTACTTACTGTGCTGACCCTCCATAGGGACAAGAGCAAGATGTATTGGATATATCAACTCCTTCCGCTGAGTAGTGAGTCTTATTCCAATTGAAAATGTTTTTAAAATTATGCCATAGTCTGCCAATGTAATTGTACCGAACTCTGCGCGACTCCTGTCCAACAAGATGATGATACAGGTGAATGCGTAAGCTTGGTAGATCCAGTCTATAAATAGTCAAATTGGGATGAAATTCAGGAAATATGTAGGACGCCCTAGCAAGACGGTTAATAAGGGGAACCGAGTGAACGCGCCGCTGATCACCAAGAAGTCTGGTACGCTTTGCCACGCTAAAGCAGGTACAATGAAATATCCTACGAGCGAAGAATGTCACTAAAATGAACACCTTTGTTGAGATTTTAATAATAATAAAGTAGAAAAAACTGACAGAGCTCACCTTAATTGGTATTACAACAGGGAAAATAAATAATTATACCTTAACGTTCAGTTTTAAATGTACAGTTCAACTGCGCAGTTAAAACTGTGTGTAGGCAAAACTAAGAACTGTACAGGTGATATGTCCCCACTGGTTGCTGGGCAACCTTGTTAATGTGGTAACTTGTGTTTTAGTTAATATATTTATTATAGGCGACGAGGATGTCTTTCATGGGTCATATTGCGTGTTTCGACCACAAGCCTACCGAGTGGTCTATATTCTAAGCAAGATTAATGCAATTCTTTAAAATTAATAAGATTGAAGAGGCCGACAGAAGTTCTGTTGACGCATGTTACAGACGAAAGGTACAGACTAATCCGGAATATAGCCTACCCAAGAGATGTCGAATCATTAAACTATTTTGAAATTCTATTATTATTCGATTGGCATTTTGAGACCGAGGTGATATGTCTACACTGGTTGCTGGGCAACCTTGTCAATAAACGAATGTCAATGTGGTAACTTGTGTTTTAATATATTTATTAACAGAACTATGCAGTTCAAATTGACGTGTGTACGTCAGCTTTAACTGCACAGTTAAAGCTGTGTGTAGGCCAAAACTAAGAACTGTACAGCGGGCTACCCAAAGTAGTTTTCGATCGGCGATATCACTGATGGAATCGACAAAAATGTCTGAAACTGACATTGACATTCGATAAAATTATGTGATTGTCACGTGTGAGATTTCGAACGTCGATGTCAGTTATATACATTTTTGACGTTCGCTATAGATTCGCTTCGTAGTGAATGTACTTTCGGTAATCCCCCAGGAATTTGCAGTTCAAATTGACGCGTGTACGTCAGTCTGTATAGTTAAAAACTGGACGTTTGACTGGGCTTTAGCCCAGTATAGTCAAAAGTCAATTTCATTAAAGTATGACGACGATTAGTAAACTCGTGTTCACCACTTGTCCACGGTAACGGTTCCGACTAATACCGAGTACTAATACCTAATTGAGTGCGAGACGGGCCGCGACCGCGAAATAATACAAGTCCCGCTCATCCCTGAAGAAGAGCCTCCGACAGGCTTGAAACTTGTCGGTACCGTTACTGGATCTTAATAACGTGAGTGCAGCCATTTTTATTTACTAGTAATTATAATACCATTCGTAAGATGTATACGAACAATGTGTTTAAAACTTGATAGCTAAATTTTATTGAAAAGAAATAGAAAGTTCCAAATGAAGTCTACATTCCAACTCATTGGTATTCAATCGTATTCTTAAGACAAAAGAATCGAGACGTTAGTAGACTTAGCCCAATCTTATTAAAGCCTGGGCTAAGTTTTGCGGCTTAAAAAGAGCTACCCAATAAAACTCTATGTAACTTGTACAAAAAATAGTTTAATTCAATTGTTTTTTTCTAGAATTTTATCTGCCTTATTTTTTGTCGAATTCCGTTCAAGTATTCTAGTCTCTGGTGGTAACAAACATCCAGGTATTAAACCTCGGCTACGCTCAGTTTTAACTGTACAGTTCGACTGTGCAGTTCAAAATGACGTGTGTACGTCAGCTAACTGCACAGATAAAACTGTAAAGTTAAAAAACTGAACGTTTGTCCGGTTTTGATCCTATTTTCGTGCTTATAACGTTAATTATGAGAAAATTTTTGATACTTTTAAGGTATTTAATGTTCACGAAATTAGACAAAATTGGTGTTTATTTATTAACCTCGACTGGACAAAATTTAGTTCGACCCACTCTTTGTACCCTTCCCACGCTATGAGTTATAGCATAATTTGTTCCACAACGCTTCTTATGTGAAAGACCCCTGTAATTTGTTGGTTGATGTTGGGGCATTTGCGAAGTAATAAAAACATAAGTTACGTGGCCCCGATGTGATGCCGTCAAATAATACTAACGATCTTAACATTAGTCGAGGTTATACTACAATGGAAGTTTATAAAAATATATCATCACTTCTTTAATCAAGAAGTCTACGCTTTCTACGTCAGTACTGCAAGGCAATCTCGCTGATAACTTAAATTGCATTCACAGGGGCGTTTTTACAACTCTCATTCATTTTAAACACTGTTTTTCACATCTACTTTCGTCCAGCACCCAAAATGCAATGCCACGCGACAAAAAAGCGTTGCGATTTAAAACCGTCGGTGTATGAATAGATACATGAAAATGTATTTGGTTTATCTAATAATATTAATTGTTAAATAATATATAGATTACGGCTTCATATGACAATATGATAGGAAGGGGAAATGGATTTGGCGGAGATGGGACACGTAGGATTGGAAAATATCCTCCTTCCGTGCGTCTTCTCCTCCGTCGACGCATCTATAAATGTCTTCGGGCGGTTGCTTCGCCATTTAGGCGAATCCTTTGGCCGCTTGATATAAAACCACCTTATAATATAAAAAAAAATATTTTTTACATATACGTAGTCTTGAATATTCAAGTGGATGGTTTAAAATAATTTTGTTGTAAGAAAAAAGACTAGAGAAATTTCGTACATCTTACACGTGTCTAGGGAAATAAAGTTTGTCGATTTTAGAAAATTACACTCAACGTTTTTGTGCCTTAGAGACAACATTCAATAGATTCTCTTATATCTTTACATACCTGAGAAGATGTATTGTTAATATTTAAATAGTTAATTTTAAGAATATATTTATATTAAAACCAAAATTCCATTTTACTCTACAATGACGAGCTTTTTATACTTTCGACATCCCTACCGCTACGGCAAAAAACGGCCTTACGCCAAAGCAAAATCTCCGATTATGTCGCATACTCGTTGTAATGACGCTCTAGGGTTAGTCACTATTAGTATTATCTTATTTTTGACTTTAGTTATAATAATATAAAGGTAATTCTCGCATTTCACCATCGTAGCATGTATATAACATATGTATAAAGTAAATAAAGCTGTACATAAGATATCAATAGGAATGTTTCTATGCAGACTAGCTGGAACATTCAGTAGTCGAAGTAAACCGTTGTACATTTCACTTGGATATATCTACATTCATTTCCAGTGAGATGGTAAAATATAAATTCCTCTGGCTTTTCTCTCGCCTCCGCCAGAAGAGTTTTGAATAAAATTGCATTCACTACTTGTAAGAAAATAAAATATATCTATCATTTTATTGTGTACAATACAACGTTACATGTGCTAAGTTCAAGTTTCGAATAAAGTTATATATTCAATATTTATTTAAATTAGCCAAATGATAATTAAAAGTGTAAGTCGAAGTAAAACAAAAGGAAAGCCCAGTGATAATCCAATAATCGCTTGGGAGTTTACAAACAATATTCAACAATATGCCCACATGCTAACCGTCCTAAACACATTCCTTTGTTTAAAATTTGCCGTTAGGCAGAAAGTAAATATTGCATTTTATAATCTTTGACAGCTGTCAGATGGTAAATCTTTGTATTTTTTATCTGCGCTAAGATGACATTTTATTTTTTAAATCGTCAAAAAGTTTTTAATAATAAAATGTATCTTTAATTTAAGGTAAGTACGTTATAGTATTTGTAATGTTAATGTATACATAAATAACTTATGAACTCAGCTCGACCAATAGGTACCTACTCTCACTTTAAATTTTCCTCTCGAAATTTTGATGGAATTACGTTTCCATAGGGAGTTGATGTTTAAATAATAAATTCTTCAAACCTTCCAAATTTTGTTTGTAACGAGAAATTAAAAATGATCTTTTATAGCGTTAGAATCTGCTTCAAATTAAAAGAAATTTAAAATCTAATACAATACCACAAAACATACGCCGTTATATTTTAGCTATAAAAGCAAACTGTGAGAAAGGAGTGATAAAAAATCATAATAATCAAGTAGTACTTGATTATTGAAATGCTAATACTACAGAATAAATAATATAAATTAAAATCTAAACTAACTTGTAAGTTAGCGATAAAGATGCGTATCTCTGATGCCACTCGCCAATTCAGGTTCCCATCGATCACCGTTACCCAACAGCTTTTCTTTATTATAAATCAATTCTTCATGTGTTTCAGTGGAATATTCAAAGTTAGGTCCTTCAACGATGGCGTCAACGGGGCAAGCTTCTTGACAGTAACCACAGAAGATGCATTTAGTTAGATCAATATCATATCGAGTAGCTCTTCGCGAACCGTCAGCTCGTTCCTCCGCGTCTATAGTAATAGCTTGAGCTGGACAAACAGCTTCACATAGTTTGCAAGCTATGCACCTTTCTTCACCACTAGGATATCTTCTTAGTGCATGCTCGCCTCGGTATCGTGGCGATATCGGACCTTTCTCGAATGGATAGTTTATTGTTGCAGGCTCCTTAAATATATGGCCCAATGTTACAAGGAAACCTAAAATAGAATTTAAAAGCGTCAGTTTTATGGATAGCACAACACCGTGCCGTGTCTACATACAAAATATACGCACGTGCCTGAAATGGGTGACGGAGCACCTAGATGTCAAGATATATTTTGTATGGACACACGGCTCGAGCCCGGATCGGATACGTCACGGACGCACCACGGTGTAGCATGCGCTATCCTTTAGGTCACTAATACCTATTCGTATGTAAAAACTTTGGTCGATAATTTTAATACATCAAACTTCTCTGTTGATTACCTCTTGCAAGCTCTGTCCAGAATAAAACTTGTGCGGCTCGGTCGACTATATCCCTGCCACCGGATTTGGGTGGTACATCGTTGATATACACAAAATTGACGTCGTACTTTGTCCTCGGTCTGCAGAAGTTGACAGGGTAAGCAGGAGTACAAGGATTAAAAGGGAAACAAGCAGGATTGTCATCCTGAGAACGATTTCCTTGGTATCTACGGAAAACTTGAGCTTTTATTAAGCTATCGAATTTTATTAATTTAAATATAAAATTCCTCGAAGCTAACATATTTATATTCGAAAATGTTCAGTAATGAAATACGAAATGACATAAATGTTTATGAATAAATTGATGTTTCGTCCAAAAAGTATTTATTTTCGTAGTATTTAAAACTATTTTTTAAAACTAATTTCAGTGCCCTCGCGTTCGTTGCCCTTAATTTTCAATGCGGCATTTATGTAAAACGTATACAAAGGGAATATGTTCATTCCATTTTTTTTATAAGAAAAGGGGGTCAAACGAGCATTGAAGCAACACCGAAGTGATGAACGACGGCCGTGGACATCTGCAATACCAGAGGAACCACAGAAGTGTGGTATATTGAAGGAGGAAAAAATAAGTCACTAAAGAAGCTACACATTAAGTGATCACTAAGGACATAGTATAAGAAACCTTAACAAAGTGACTCGTCTATTATAGGACTGAGAATGGCTGACATAACAGTGGTAGAACCCACAATCAACTTCTGCAGGAATTAGCCGGCTTCTCCGCTGAAAGGCCACGACTTCACAAAGAACACGGGTTTAATGGAAGAAATTTCGTGTTTCGTCTATTGAGTGTCGTGCTGGAGTCCAAATTTTAGTCCATTTACCCAATCCAATCATTTTCTCCTAAATAGTTTGGCAAAAAGAACCTAATACTGTGCGTTTCCTCATCTATCAATTAAAGAAGGCAAAGCATGTGGAGATGGAGATGTCTTTGCAGTGTTCGCTATTTCTGTGAATCAAGATGGGCGCTTAGCCACCTTAAAGCGCTCACCGTAAAAGAGTAAAGAACTGAGCAGGAGCTGGTCGGACCCATTTTCCAATTTCATACGAAACTACATACTTGTGTCTCCACCAACAAAAATGAGATGTGTCAAAAAGAGCCGAAATATTCTAGAGAGCCGAGCTGTGTGCGAGCTGTGTCAAATGAGACAGCTGCGTTATGCCGTAGGGCTCGCTCAGCTCAGTTCTTTGTTGGTGCGGACGCAAGCACATTTGAGGCAGCTCAGCTCACCATATCCCACTCTTTAAATACAATCTGTAAAAATATTTAGCTCTATATATAAAGGTAAAATAAATAGCTTTTAAATTATGATAAACATATCTGCAAAATAGTTAACAGAACTCATTCTACCAGCGTTTGTTTCATGTTAGTATTGTATGGAACAAGGTTATAATGCAAACGCTGCATGCATAATGGATAGAGCGCATTCGAGCAAAACAATTATGTAATGTAGCTATGCAAATCTGGTATTCGCTTTGTACCTTCAGGTACTAGTCTAATTGGTAGTGTGCAATAATTAATACCGCGGACCATGATGCTAATTCCATTATGATAGCCATTCGCTACCATGTAGTTGGACAAAGTGAAATTAAATTACAAAGCCACGTGCAAAGATTTCTATACCAATATTATAAAGAGAGAAACTTTATATTTTTGTATGTATTGAAATAACTCAAGAACTACTGGGCCGATTTCAAAAATTCTTTCACCATTCGAAAGCTACATTATCCCCGAGTAACATAGACTATATAACATAGAATATATAAACTTAATTCCACGCGAACAAAGTCGCGCACAACAGCTAGTAATGTATAAAACTTTTACATGTCTGTGAGTTCGAGCTCACTAATCTCGATTACTGGGGTAACGACCCAAAGTACTAAAAAGCGATTCTATAGCGAACGTCAAAAAATGTATGGAACTGACAATGACGTTCGATATCTCACACATGACAAGTACATGACTTATCGAATGTTATTGTAAGTTTCATACATTTTTTTCGATTCCATCTGCGATATTGCCAATCTAAAAGTAGTTTGGGTAGCATCTCTGATCAAATAATTGTGATGCAGTTTTTAATAATATATTGATAAAAGTTTCATCATAAAGTGAGTATTTATTTTATTTCTATAACTTGAATAAAATATGTCAATTTGAAATCGAGAGATTACAAGACACTCGAAATAAATTGATAACAAAATGTAAATAACAATGTAATAGGGTTCAAGTTAGGTTGGCTCGTACGAATCAATTTGCAATCACAGAAAAGTTGCGGGCGAAAACTATTTCTAAGAATTTATTTACATTTGTAAGTCGTGATTTTCTACAAACTCCATTAGGAGATTACATACAAGATGTACGCTTAGATTTTAAAGATAATCTTCAAGCTAGTTTGTGATTTTCCTGTGCAAATAAACATGTTACGCACTAGATGTTGCTCGCGACTTCGTCGGTGTGGAATTAAAAAATATAACCAATGTGGTTCGGGGATATTGTAGCTTTCTATGAGTGAAAGAATTTTTGAAATCGGCCTAGTAGTTCTTGAGTTATTACAATACATACAAAAATACAAAGTTTCTCTCTTTATAATATTAGTATAGATAGATAAGTCAATTAATTTACCTCGGTACTCTCATATGTACATAATTAATTACAAAACCGCTTTACCCAAATCCACCGGTCGTTCATAACGTAATGTGGAAACTGGATGAAACTAGATTAATTAAAAATCAATAAACTCAACTATACTAGAACTAGCTGATATTCCAGACTTAAATTACGTGGAATTAAATAATATAGCCTATGTTATTCAGGAATAATGTAGCTTTATAACGGTGAAAGATTTTTTGAAATCGACCCAGTAGTTCTTGAGTTATTTCAATACATATAAAAATATAAATCTTTCGTTTAGTATAGATTAGGACATGTTGTGAAGGAATAGGAATCCAATTGCAACTTAATTGTAATGAAATATTGTAAAATGTTTGCTAACAAGTTTTATAGTTTTTTTTTATTAAATAGACTAGCTGTTGTGCGCGACTTCGTCCGCGTGGAATTAAATAATATATCCTATGTTACTCGGAGATAATGTAGCTTTCTAACGGTGAAAGAATTTTTGAAATCAACCCAGTAGTTCTTGAGTTATTTCAATACGAAGAAAAATACAATGTTTCTGTCTTGATAATATTAGTATAGATGGAATAGTAGAGGTTTTGACCAACCAAAAAACTACCGAACAAACATATTTAGTAAGTCTATACTAATATTATAAAGAGAAAAACTTTGTATTTTTGTATGTACTGAAATAACTCAAGAACTACTGGGCCGATTTCAAAAATTCTTTCACCAATAGGAAGCTACATTATCCCCGAGTAACATAGGCTATACAATTTAATTCCACGCAGACAAAGTCGCGCACAACAGCTAGTCATAAACATATTTATTAAGTCATAAATATATTTAGTACGCATTAACTAGGACAAGTTTGTGCACCGCTAACTATAGCATTATTTTAGTGTTACGGCTTGTATTGTGACTTTAATGGGAAGTTATGTATCCTTTCGTATTTGTTTTAGTCTATACTATTATTATAAAGAGAAAAACTTTTTGTTTTTTTATGTATTGAAATAATTCAAGAACTACTTAACCAATTAAATATAATCTTCCACTGTTAGAAAGCTACAAGATCCCAGAATAACATAAGCTATATTTTGTTAATAAGTGCGGATGAAGTCGCGAGCAACAGCTAGTTCGTCAATCCGTTTATTAGAAAATACAAGTTTAACATTGTCCCAGTGGAAAAAATCACATAGTACTGATCGGCTTGTCAAAAGGCCCAAAGGGAAACATTTTAGTAAAATATTTTTCCTATTGACATATAATATAATTTTCTAGAAATATCTAATTAAAAATTAAAAAGAAAATAAGTAAAAAACTGACCGGATATTTACCGTTAAGTTTTGCAAGACTTGGACTAACTAATATTGGAAACCTGAAAAGACTTTCTGAAGTAATGTAAAATCTTGTAAATTAAGGATGAATAACTCGAAGCATAAGCCTGATTAAAATATGAAAGAAACCTTTTAAAATTCAGTCTTTTAGTTCCTTTAAAAACGACATGAAATTTTTCATTAAAAATAACTTAGTTGATATTTTTCTAAACATCTTTTATATGAATTTTCGATGAATTTAAAGAAAAAAATCGTTTTTTTTTATCTCTAAAATCTCGCATCTTTAAGTTTTTACGATTTAAATCTCCTACAATAATTAAGTTCTTCAAGGACCTGTCACAAGCATAAACCGCAATTTATACCTATTTATACAAAACTTAAATAACTAATAACTACAGCATTTTCTTTTAAAATTATAAAGTAGCAAACGAGCATATGGCCGTCAAGATTCGCTGAAAAATCCGAAGCGACCCCTGCCCATAGACAGCTGCAATTGCAGATGCGTTGCCTACTCTTAATCTGCGGAGGAGGAGACGCACAGCAAGAAGATAATTCCTCGTCCTATACGTCCCCACCCCCGCCAAATCCCATTCCCACATTTCCTTATAAGAAAAGGATAGGAAGGGAAAGTTAATCAAAATAGTCGTGGTATGTCAGTGGGCGAACAGGCCAGTTCTTGCGAAGATGTTAAAGCGGGCTCTACCACTGTTAAAAAAATGGATTAAACAGGTCAGAGAATAGAATTATAAAGTTTTCAAGTTAGTTAAATTTAGATATAAAATTGTCATAACCACATGTAGTGTCAACTCTCGAAGGACTTCAAAACCACTTCAATTATACGAGCTACATAGAGAGCTGTGTAAAGATAGGATTCCCGCTTACAGTTAACTCGCTTTTGTTGACTCAAGTTAAATTTAATAAAGTATTAAATCGCTAAGATTTTAAACTACTGATATTTTTATAATTAATAAAAATAGATTTATCGTATTTAAAGTATGTGACTACTACAAATAACACTGAATTTTATAATTAAACTAGCTTTTTTCGCGATTTAGTCTCGTTGAAATTAAAAAATAAAGTCTACGTTACTCGGGGATAATGTAGCTATCTAATGGTGAAAGAATTTTTGGAAACCGCCCACTAGTTCTCGAGTTATTGTAAAAAATACAAACCTTTACACTTTACAATATTAGTATAGACAAGCTGTCAGCTACCATTCCATCTAGGCGGTACTATGACTTAGTAGCCTATGTGTTCCAAACTTTGTTCTACATCTGGGCGAAGATCGAGATCCGTTCAGCGGGTCTGTACCTGCAACAAACATCTATCTCCAGTCGAACCTGTATAAGCGACAGTCAAAGATTTCAGATTGCCTAGCTTATAGAGGTTTCTCGTTTATCCAGGTTTAACAATATAATATTAGTAAGATTAACAATAAATTAATTTAATATAGTATGTAATTATAATAGTAGATTAAGCTCATACAATACCTCATAACTGTTTTCCGCTCTAATACGTTTGAGTATTAATTAAATCTAACGAACCACTATCAGACAGTTCCGGCATGAACTCTATATTTACTCGAAATGAACTCGCACTGAAATCGCTTTGGAATTAATAACCGTTTCTTTGACAACAGTCTCAAGCTTAATTAAGGCTCTTCGTACACAAGGGAAGACTCAATTTTTTATCTCTAAGCGACTTAATACAAAATAGTGGATTTTCCGGGGAAGGGGACGCATAGGGAGAGGAATTATCCTCTTGCTGTGCGTCTCCTCCTCCGAAGATTAAGGTTAGGCAACGCGTCTGCAATTGTAGATGTCTGGGCAGCGGTCGATTCGCTATTTCAGCTCGTTCAGGTGGCCGCTTGGTCGTTTGCCACTTTATAATATAAAAAAAATCATAGAGGTTCGTTATTATGTGTCAGCGAGCTTTAGGGTAGTAGTTACTCGTAGTACTTTAATGCGTATTTTACATCCCTGAAAAGAGATAGGATAAATATTAAATAAAACACCATAAAATAAAACACAATTTATTAATCAGGAAACAGAGGAAAACATAAAATCTTTTACAATAATAATTTAATCAAACTTAAAGAAACAAAAAAATAAAATTAAAATGTTTGCTTAAAGCGTTTAAATTTTCTTGTCAAACATTTAGTATTACTAAAAATATGTACATTTCATGATTCCTTTAAGTGGAATTATAAAAAAAAGAACGAATAAAAATTAAACTTAGAAGAGACATGATGTGCAAAAGTGAATGCAAACCACTTCAATTAGTGGAGTTTTGAAGAAAGTCCGAGTGGAAAGAGATACCGGGGAAGAGACGAGAAGTTGATAACTTTGTAACATTGTTAGGAAAGCGATAATTGTGCTTTTACGCTCAGTTAGCGACGTTCATGTTACCTTTTTCTTAGTTAACATTACGTTCTGATCAAAAATACGATAAAATACGTCAAATCTATATTAATATCATAAAGACGAAAGATTTGTATTTTCCGCCGACTTCCAAAAGGATGAGGTTCTCAATTCGTCTGTATGTTTTTTATTTTTGTACGTATTGAATTAGCTAAGTAAGTAATGGTCCCATTTTAAAAATTCTTTCACCATTAGAAAGCCATATTATCCCCGAGTAATATAGGCTATATTATTTAATTCCACGCGGACGAAGTCGCGGACAATAGCTAGTCTATACTAATATTATAAAGAGAGAAACTTTGTATTTTTAAATTTTGCAGTAAGGAATTATGTTAAATAGATGCGTGTCACATGTTTACAAATCACTAAAATCATTTATCGCTTGCCAATTTCACCCTCACCAAATATTTTGTGTACCAATCTTTTAATGTGTTTTTGGGGCAATAAATTTCTTTCTTTCTTTCAATCAGTTATGGCAAAAATTCATTTATTTTAACACGTCGTAATGAAAAGCGTGATCAAAAATATGGCTTAAATTTTTTGTAACAATGGTACACCGATGAAAGGTTTATCAAATTACTAATTTACATGTGAAACAGGCGAAAGCCGTGGTCGGTAATCAAATAAAAATTGAATACCATAAATTCAATGTATATGAATATTTAAATTATTATATTTGTTTTATTTAAACAATTCATACTCAAGCTTTTTTTTAACAAAAAAAGTGGCAAACGCGCAAGCGGCCACCTGGATTCGCTGAAATAACGAAGCGACCGCTGCCCATAGACATCTGCAATTGCCTAGTTTTAATCTATGGCGAAGGAAACACACAGCAAGACGATAATTCCTCTTTCTATACGTCCCCTCCCCTGCCATATCGACTTTCCCTTCCCATCATTTCCTTGTAAGAAAAAGAGCGGAAGGGAAAGTGGACTAAAATTAGGACCCCGGCACCACACTCATAAGACGAAACACAGAATTGCTTCCATTTGACGCCTTGTTCTATTTAAACTCGTTTTTAGCGTGTATTAAAAAGCTCCCGTGCGATTGCGGACTAAACCGTAACCGTCAATTGAATATTGATAAAAGCCAATAACTTTTCAATACCTTAAACTTTATTTTTCTCTATAACCATATACCGAAGTATAAAAATTATTCTCTCTAAGAAGAGGTTTATTTCCATTCCACTTAACTTATATAAAATAGTATCTTTATATTTCTAGTGATAAATATCAATAAAAAAATAAATCACAACACACAATTTCATTTTATATATTAAACTAGCGACCCACCCCGGCTTCGCACGGGTGCAAAATAATGCTGATATTAAATAATGCAGCGTTTGCAATGTAAGCGCTAAAACCTTCCCTAGGAATCACTCTATCTATTAAAAAAACTGCATCAAAATCCGTTGCGTAGTTTTAAAGATTCAAGCATATATAGTGACCAACATAAAAAAGCGTTATTGTTTTATACTATGTAAGGATAAGGATAAGGATGTGCAAGTTTGGATGGATAGATGTCTATTACTACATAACTCCAGAAACTCCGAATATTCAAAAGCCACTCAGGAAGCATAACTAAAATTTAAATGTTGTCAAAATGAAATGAAATCGCCGATGAATCTGGAGTTTAAGGGTGGACTTAACATGTAAGATGCTCTTAAATATTTGAGTTGGGTTTAAAAATTCGGTAGAAAATGTGACTGGATGTTAAAGTTTAATTTAATTCAACATGGATGTAGTCTTGTCTGACAGATAACTATCTATACTAATATTATAAAGAGAGAAACTTTGTATTTTTGTATGTACTGAAATAACTCAAGAACTACTGGGCCGATTTCAAAAATTCTTTCACTCATAGAAAGCTACATTATCCTCGAATCACATAGGGTATATTTTTAATACCACGCGGACGAAGTCGCGTACAACAGCTAGTTATATATAATTTACCTTCTTAGTTACCTTGTGTAAGTCCATATAGTAAGCCTTTCATAGTCCACAGTTTCACGTATGGTTGAATTTGAATGTACCTCAATTTACTCGGAGACTGATTAAGGTGTCTAAACGGAGTTATTGCTCGAGTCTCTACACATCAAAGCAATCTTACACAACAAGCAACATATTTCGTTGTCAAAGGCGCGGTCGCAATAACATTAGCAAGAGAGGATTTAGTAATAACCCTTTTACTAGCATTTACTTTGGTAATTATGTGTTAGTACTTCGACAAGCATGATATGATAAGGTACATATATACTAGCTTTTGACAACACTTAAGTAATTAGTAAGCTATGTTATTCAGACTAAGTTCTATATTCTCTGCGTACTCCTCCCTCAAAGGCCGGCAACACATTTGTGGTTCCTCTGGCATTGCAGATGTCCGTGGGTGTCGGACCAATTAATTTAGTTGATCCGCTGCTCGTTTGCCTTTAAACAATAAAAAAAATGTCAAATTGTAGAGATCCGTTAAGCTGTATGGAGAAAGGTAGTAACAAACTTTAACACTTGTAATATTACTTATAGTAGTAATATTTTTTGTCATATATTGTACATATTTTACTACCTTGAATCACATGAACAGATAAAACTTCGAAGAAAGCGTCGCGTCAATCCTATACAATCCACCGTAAACCGGTTTTTTCCAGTATCGCCGTGTAAAATATAGGCACTTAGAGCGCTTTCACCGTAGAAAGAGAAAGATCTAGAACTGGCTATAGCGTATACGGTTGACGGACAAAAAATGCCTTAGACTACGTCTTACGTATGTTGGGTGTGCATCACTTTACGGTTTTTAACCAATAATATCACGTCTTAAGCCTTTGCCTGGGACGTAAGAAAAATTAGTTCACCGAAAATACGCTTGGAACGCCACAAAAATATAGGATACGTCACATTTGTTTGGGTCTTATTTCTGGATCCACACGAATGAAATCGTATACTGAGAAAGGGACCAAAGATCCTACTGTCTTTGTCTCATTACGTATAGTTCGTATAAATGTGTCTCAGTCGCTGTCAGTATGACATATGTCATGTCTCATCTGCTTCTTAATCTATGGCTTGCACGTGTGCCTAGTGGCAGCACGCACCAGTGGCAACGCACACATTTGGGTTTATATGAAGCCGTGCTTCTGTGGTTGAATAGCAGATAGATTTTAATTTACAAATGTATAGGTAAACATTTGAAGCACGGAGTCGTTATTGAAAAGGATAACATCGTTGCTCGCTCACCGAACGAGCGGTATGACATTTAACTTGTACGGAAAGTTTAATTGCCTGAATAAGCAATCAGAGGGTCTATCACGAACAACGAGAGATGAGAGAACGTTCTACGTAATAGACGAAAGTATGAGTTTACTCGGTGTACTTTTTAAATGAAACACATTTTAACCTTTTTTTATTTCTTTATCACCTGACTATACCTATGGAGTTTTCGATCTATTATAAAATTCTTAACAACTAGCTGTTGTGCGCGACTTCGTCCTCGTGGAATTAATAAATATAGCCTATGTTACTCGGGGATAATATAGATTTCTAATGGTGAAAGAATTTTTGAAATCGGTCCAGTAGTTCTTGAGTTATTTCAATACAAACAAAAATACAAAGTTTCTCTCTATATATAATAATATTAGTATAGATAGAACATGTTTTAGTTATCAATATATTTTATATGGAAACAACATCGTTTTAATACCTGTGACGATATTATGGTGTTTAGATGTCGTTGTTCATTATGTATTTATGTGATATTATTATATATGTCTTCTTTATATATTTTAGAACATAATAATTATAGTCAATGTATTTTTTAACTTTAGTCTCATTGAATTCAGAGGCTACGAGATATACCTTTAAGACTTTCGATTAACTTAATTAGTAAAGTCCCTGCAAAGTACGGATTAAAGTAGTTTCACACGTAAGCAGGAGAGTAGAGCAGTAGTTATTGCAGTACTGCTATTGTTTATATGAACGCTTTTTTTATCAAATTAATAGATAGATAAAACAAAAGAAATGCGCTGTTCTGGAATGTCCTACTACGCTACCCACCTGGAAATATAATTACTGGAAATAATATACTAAGCCTAGCAGGAGCAACGTCATTTGTATGAGATTTCTTGGTGTACTTTACGAACGATAAGGACGCTGTACACATATCATCATCTAAGATGATACGAAGTCGTTTTCCACAAATTTTTCTTCTGGGGCCACAGTAATGTTTTGTTGTTTTCAAGTACTAGATGCAGGTACTGGGAAACAGATATACGAGTATTTTATTGTCTTCAAGTACATGACTCAGGTTGTGAAGTAAAAGCAGTACTGAAGTGTTTACTGCTCTACTTCAGATCAGCTCTCGTGTGAAAGAGGCATTACTCTCGGAAACGTCTCAATTTAAACTAGCACAATACGACCCGCATAATCCCGGCTTGACTGAAAACGTTTGTATAATGCATTGGCAGATGTTTTGTTATTAGTGTCGCTGATCGATTTCAAAATAAGTCAATTTATAATCTGACTAAAATTATAAGTTAGTGTCACATTTTGACAAAGTAATAAACATTTTTAATAACTGATTTGTATAGATAGGGGGTTTGCCGTCTTTTTAGCGCTCTTCTATTTCAGAATTTAGTAAATTCATACGTTAAAATACGTACGTCGTCAAAATGAAGCTGTCAGGTAACCAACATAGACTAGTAAGTCTATGTTATGCCGGCTACAGACGCTTAGTTTTAACTGCACAGTTTTAATTGTACAGTTCGACTGCATAGTTAAAACTGTCGTATGTTAGCAAAACTAAGAACTGTACACTTCAGTTCGACGTCAGTTTTATCGGCACAGTTAAAACTGTAAAGTTAAAAAACTTAACGTCTGCAGCCGGCTTTAGGTAGGAACGAAAAACAGCTGCCATTTCAAATATGTCCTGTCTATTCCAAATACGATATTGAAGTTTTAAATACATAAACATGAAACTCAACGGTGAAATTGATCTACAATTATTTTAATAATCTGTTTAATTATTTCTTTTAACGTATCGAAGTATTCGAACTGTCTAGAATAGTCATATTTACTTGATAATTAGTTCAGTTTGTATTTATTACAGGGATGGTCAACCTTTTCGTAACAAAGTATCAGTTCTAAACTATTTGAGCATCGCATCTGCAAATGCAGATGTCTATGGGCAGGGGTCGCTTCGGGTTTTTCAGCGAATCCTGATGCTCGTTCGCCACTGTATATTTGCTCGTTCGCCACTGTATATTTGCTCGTTCGCCACTGTATATTTGCTCGTTTGCCACTGTATATTATAAAAAAAAATGAAATATATTTTTACTGTTTGACTATTTATTATGCATATTCCTTATTGTAGGGATCACTCTCGTTATTCATATAACTGTTTTTATGACGTGCCATATTTGGGTCGCATGCCATTAGTTCGTAATCCCTGATCTACTTTATTATGTTAAGGCAAATTATAAACTTTTAAAGTTTGTATTTGATCGGTGACAGCCGGTTTGTTCGCTTACTGATTCCACAGAACTGACTATTAGTTGCTTAACTATTTAAGAGGGTATTTATTTTAATTATTTGGACTGGCTGTTTTGTTTGTTTTTATTTATTTAAATTATAATAGTGAACATGGCGTGTCATTACTATAATTATGAGCTTGTACTGAGTTTTTTGGAAGTACTCGTATTAACAAAATCTAATGGGAATTCTATTATATGTTCTATAATGGAAAGAATCTATATTGAATCATTTTTAAGTAACGAATAAAAAAGGGTAAATGTAGGTACACACTACTACCATACTTTTTTTTAACCTTTTTTAATCAATTAGTATCAAATCTTAATTTAGCTCAATTTATCACAGATGAAGAACATATTTCGACCGAACATATAAGTTACTTACCTACTATATATTTCATTTCCACATACAATCTGTATTCTGAATATTAAAAACTACCTGTTGCTCGAGACTTCGTCTGCGTGGAATTAAAAAAAACTAGCCTATATTACTCGGAGATAATGTAGCTTACGAACGGCGAAAGAATTTTATAAATTAGCTCAGTAATTCTTGAGTTATTTTAATACATACATAAATACAAAGTTCGTCTCTTTATAGATAGGTATGAAGTGAAATTGTAACAAAGATTTTACCTGAATAATTGTTGTCACCTACAAGTTTTACGATTAGAGTTTCGGTAAAGGGGAGAATGAGCGACTTGACATTACCATCTGAATGGTGGCCTGTCGTCGACAAGTTCACTGATTTATGTCTAGACAACGTAACTTTTAACACTATTAAATTACATTATACTACTATATCTAATATAATTATTTTTTTTGAGGGAATACTTTAAGATATTTATCTGTTTAAACTAAAAAAAATAGTAAATTATTACTTGAAATTCCCCTTGAAAATAACACTATAAATCCTGGTACAACCGTTCAGATTTACCTGCGCAGTTTTAACTGTATAGGTCAACTGTACAGTTAAACTGACGTATGTACACACTTCCATTTTAACTGCGCAGGCGAATTGTATAGTTGTCAGTTTTGTTTACAATTGAGCGTCTGTAGCCGGCTTAATAAGTTTAGTATTCAAATATAAGATCTTTCCAATACGAAATATCTTTCTATGACGCGATTAAACAGAGCATAACCTCCTTCTGTTGGGAGTCGGTTAAAAATAGAGATATCTTTTTAATTTTTTCACGATACAATGCAGGAAAAGCCACATGTCTAACCCAGATATGACCCGATTGCGTTGTACTGCATGTAAAGTTAATTAAAAACTGAAGAGAACAGATAACGAGTTTAATAGAGAGCAATTTATTTTCCATTCTATTATCCATTTTCCATTATTTCCTTGATGTATTTTGCGTAGCTAATTTTGTTTAAAAATAGAATATGTTTTGAGAAAAATCTACAACATATCTGACATCGTACTAATGTCATAAATATCACAGTTTTGATGAATTTATGTATGTTTGAAGGTATCTCCAAGCTATCTATCTATCCGTCCAATAAGATTACTATAGGTATTAACTATGTTTTTTTTATATAATAAGGTGGCAAACGAGCAAGCGGCCACCTGGATACGCTGAAAAAGCGAAGCGACCGCTTCCCATAGAGATCTGCAGTTGCAGATGCGTTGCCTACCCTTAATTTTCGGTGGAGGAGACACACAGCAGAAGTGTAATTCCCCCGGAAAATCCACTTCCTCTCCCCATCATTTCTTTATAAGAAAGGATAGGAAGGGAAAGTGGATTAAAATGAGGCCTCCGGCACTACACTCATCAAGCGAAACACGGAATTGCTTCCATTTGACGCCTGTCTTCTGTGTGGTCGTGGTATTTCACCGGGCGAGCCTGCCAATTCGTGCGAAGATGTTAAAGCGGGCTCTACCACTGTTGGTTTTAGTTTTGTTATATTCCTTTTAGTCTATACTAATATTACAAAGAGGAAAGAAATAACTTACAAACTACTAGGCCGATTTCGAAAATTCTTTCACGATTAGGAAGCTACATTATGCCCTAGTAACATAGGCTATATTTTTTAATTCCACGCGCAGGAAGTTGCGCATAACATTTAGTCTAATAGTAAATCCTTAAAGTACTCGTGTATCTCGAGCGATCAACCATCCGAATAGGGATCAGACCCAAAGTCCCCGAATGATCATAAAAAATAATAAAAGATATTGAAGTACACTTCCCAAAATTCATAGCAACGTTATCATAAGCGTATTCTTTAATAATATTCGAACCTTTCTATTACATAATATTATGCAATAAATATGAAAAGAATGAATTTATATAACAACCTTACGGGAATATGAGTTTGATGATGATGATGACACAGTCCATCATTTAAGAATGATAAGTCATATATTACATATTTACCGACGCTCTTAGGTTAAGGAAAACACCGTGATGCAACCTGCACATATCGGCGAAGAAACTCAAAGATATGTGTATTCACGCAAAATACGCGCTAGTCGTGGAGTTGCGGAAAATGGAGCCCATCATGGGTCGAAATCTTTAACCTTTAACCTTTATGAAAGGTCATTTTTCAAACTTCGGCACATAGTTTTCTTTACACTGGTAAATAAAACAAGCGTTTAATTTCTTCAAGCGTTACAATAATAAAACATTGATTACTAACAAAACATAATAAAGAAAGTGTAACAAATATTGAACGGTAGAAATTCTCGTGTTCGCCGGATGTTATTATCTTGGAGAATAATAATAAATTATTATAAGAACAAGCTTAAGATAAGGAAAAAAACATCTATAATGATGTTACTAAGAAAAGTGATTTGTTTTTTTCTTTGTCCCAAATGAATTGCAATAACTAATAAACGAATTCGAATACGGGATCAATTAAATAAAGGAATGATCTTAACAACACTAACGGCTGAATTTTCAAACGCCTCATCTAAGAGCGTCTTACATGTTAAATATACGACCAAACTCCAAATTTTACCACGATCTCGTTTAATTTTTTACACGCTTAGATTAAGCGACGCCGTTTTGTGGGGCGTTTGAATATTCGGACTTAAATTACATAAAAAATATTATATGTTACAAATGAATAAAAGACATACTTAAATAATGTAACGCGAGATTATAGTTACTTATACTGCCTCAAGATAATAGTTCTGTACATAATATATGCTTATATCTATGCGTGTATGTATTTGTCAATTTCAGTTTGACTTGACCCCTAAAAAAGTAAACAGTTTTGAACCAGTGATACGTACTTTTCTTCCTCGTTGTTCAATTGTTCTCTTGAGAGAAGTTTTGTTTGGTAATTATTAGTAACTAGCTGTTGTGCGCGACTTCGTCCGCGTGGAGTTAAAAAAATATAGCCTATGTTACTCCGGGATAATGTGGCTTTCTAATGGTGAAAGAATTTTTGAAATCGGCCCAGTAGTTATTGAGTTATTTAAATACATACAAAAATACAAAGTTTCTCTCTTTGTAATATTAGTATAGATATGGATCCGCTAAAAAGCATTTTTAAACGAATTAGATTCCATCAGATAGTTTGGATGGATGTTTTATAGAAGTTATTTCCAGAACTACTCAATTAACATAAATGGAATTCGACATATCATCATCATCATCATCATCCTTTTATGCCTACTGCTGGACATAGGCCTTTCCCAATGCCTTCCACAAAACGCGGTCCTCTGCCTTCCGCATGCAACGACTTCCCGCAAAGTCGACATATACGTATATCATAATCTGAAAGAATACAAAAGCTATATAAATTTATTTTAACAGCGCAGACGACGTCGCATGAAAAGCTAGTATATTATCACACAAGTTAGTAGAGTCCGCTTCATTAACTAGAGCTCATTAACACAGAGTACAAAGTTAGAGTTACACTGTCTATTTGCATATGAACCCAATCATTATCGATTCTGTCTCAGCTAGTTGGAATTGGTCTACAATCTTCGTTATATTGCTGTAATAGTTGCTGTAATATTGGTACAATCCGAAGTACACGTTAGTTAAGATATCAAGAGCGCCAGTGGCTCAGGGGTTTAGCCCTTGACTTGTAAACTGAAGGTCCCGAGTTTGAATCCCGCTATGTACCAATGTGTTTTTCGATTTTCATAGCTACATATTTAATCGACGCTCTTACGTGAAAGAAAACATCGTGATGCAACCTGCACATATCGGTAAAGAAATTAAAAGATATGAGTATTCATGCAAAATACGCGCTAGTCGTGAAGTTGCGGAAAACGGATCTAATCATGGGTCGAAGATTACCTTACATTACCTTAGTTAAGACATGTTTAAAAAATATTAAATTGACTCAACGAAGCCGGTTTCCGCGAATTAACAAACATAGCCCATGCTACTCGGGGATAATGTAGCATTCTAACGGTAAAAGTATTTCTGAGATCGGCCCAGTAGTTCTTCAGTTATATCAATAAGTAGAAAAATACAAGGTTTTCCTCTTAATACAATAATATGAGTGCAGATTAGGAGGTAGTAGTTACCTATACTGTATACTCATAATAACTCAAAAACTACTGGGCTGATTTCAAAAATTCTTTCATTATTAAAAAGCTACATTATCCTAAAGTAATTAAGCTATGTTTTTAGTTCCACGCGGACGAAATTTGGAGCAATAGGTGGTTATTTATTAAAAAATCTGTGTAATAAATCTGTAGGCAAAAGCGTGTACAGATTGTGGAGTAATATAAGCTTAATCGTATAACAATACATCAATATAGAGCTTAGAGTTCATAAATCATGCACCGTCGGAGAGTCTGTAATATCGAACAGAGCTGAATATGATTACATCATTTTGGGACACAAGATGCAACTAGATGCCCATTCATATTATCTATTGATTGTAAGACATGCTTCTGAGAAGTTATATTCAAAATTAAACAAATACTGTTACACCCATTGACAAGAGCGCTTTATCAACGCGCGTTAAAAAAGCGCTTTTAAATTTTTATCGCGCAGCGCTGGACGATCGAAACAAGAGTCATTTTACAACGATCGTGATGACCGAGGGCGTTAAAAACGTCAGCGCCGACGTTAAAAAAACGTCCGTGTATACAGGATTAGATGTATCAATATCTCGTTGATTTATTCACATGTTGGTTGAAGATTTAATAATCATTAATATTTCTTTTATGAACGTCTAGATATAGGACTGTAGACTCCGTCCGCAAGGACCATAGGTTTGTTACAATACCCATTGTAGTAGTTTACATCATCTTCCTGCTTTTGTCCATATAAAGTGTCGGAACAGCATGTTCTTCTCCATACATCAGCACTCAGCAGTCTTACCTGAATTCTCTCCCTTACCTCCTCCTTTTTTATACAATCCATTCATACTTTTCCTCTTTCTTTACCTTTGTATCCATCTACGTTCATCTGTAAGTCCATTCTTTTTTTTTATACATCAATGCCACAAGGACGGTGCGGTTCCGTCGATTTTGGTGCTCCACATTAGTAATGAAATACCAGAGTTAGTACCTGATATTGTAATTGAGATCATCGTTTGTGATAAAAATCTAACTTTGTTTACGGAATAATAGTTTTCTTGAATTTAATATTAGAGTTTAAATTCCTAATTCTTTGCACAGTCTTAGTGACATTGTGGCATCTAACTTGTCAATTTCAAATCACTTTTGAGTTTGCTTTTGAAATAACTTTTCCAATAGAAGTGTTTTATTAATCTTTGAAAGCTTTTATGAAAATTAATAACTTCTAAATTGTTATCATTGTCTTAGATTTATATTTGAAGTACCGTTAGTAAATGCAATAAGGAAATAGTTTTATAACTAGTATCTCTATGGTTCTGTAGATCCTTTAAAATATGTACTAGTTGTTACCCGCGACTCCGTCCGCGTTAAGAATCTTAATAAGCCTATGTCCTTCCATACTAAGTTCTTTCTTCGAGATCCGTTTAATAGTTCTGGAGGTAACTCCAAACAAAAAAACATCTATCGTAATATGCATTTATAATATTAGTAAAAGTTATTCGTATATGCATTTGTTAACTACTTGTTGTTCGTGACCTCGTCCGCGTGGAATTAAATAATATAGCCTATGTTACTCGGGGATAATGTAGCTTTATAATGGTGAAAGAATTTTTGAAATCTGCCAAGTAGTTCTTGAGTTATTTCAATACATACAAAAGTACAAAGATTTCCTCTTTTTTAATAATGGTATAGATAAACGATATAAAAGTACCAAGGCTGTTTGATAAGTACAAAGTCATGTTGGAACTTAATTGAATTTTTATATGAAGAGTCTTGTAAGAACAATTTAATACACGTCAAATAAATTTAATTTGATCGAAATAAGTAGATTAGACAAATATAAAAATCTTTTTGAGATACTGGCTGTCGCCCGCGACTCTGCCAGTGAACTAAATCATAGTAAGAAGCCTATATGTTCGTCTAGGCTACGTATATTCTACATCTATGGTGTTACAACGCATCTTTCGATTGGTGACATCGCTGAATCGACAAAAGTGTATGAAACTGACATTGACAGTCCATAAGTCATGTCCTTATCATTGTCAGTTCCATACATTTTTGATGTTCCCTATCGAATCGCTTCGCTTTGGGAATCGCAATTTTTTTAACCAGCTTGTGCATTACATCCAGATCCGTTTAGCCGTTTTTGAGATATCCTTATACAAAACCTTTGGCATTTACAAAAGTCCTAGTGAGTCGCCCTGCCTAAGCACAGGTCCGACGCTGAGTTACTTACCATATCACTTTATTAACCTAAAAAATAAGAGTATTTCTCCACTATTTAATAAATGTTATTACATATAAACCTTCCTCTTCAATCAGTATATCTATTAAAAATAACCGCATCAAAATCCATTGCGTAGTTTTAAAGATTTAAGCATACTTAGGAATATAGGGACAGAGAAATCGACTTTGTTTTATACTATTATGTAGCAGTGTAAACGCAGATTGGTACACAGACGAGAAACATTGTTTATACAACGCATAGATTAAAAGAACCAGATGAGACATTATATATGCCATACTGACGACATATGCGACATATTTATACGAAATATACGTAACTTGACAAAGACAGTGACATAGATCTTTGGTCGCTTTCTTCGTACGCAATTTGGTTTGTTTGGGTCCAGAAATAAGACTCAAACAAATGTGACGCATCATATAGTATTGGGGCGTTCCAAGCGTATTTCCTGTGAATTAATTTTTCATACGTCTAGGCAAAGGCTTGAAACATGACGTTATTGGTTTAAAACCATAAAGTGATGCATACACAACATACTTGTACCTATGACGTAGTCGAGTGCATTTTTTGTCCCTCAACCGTATACGCTACGGCCATTTCTATGTCTTTCTCTTTCTACGATATAAGTTAAAGAAATGTAAGGAACATTTTTCTCAAGCGAGACATCAAATTGAAGTGAATTAAAGTTAATATTTAATGGTGACGTTCTGTTTCATCTCGAATCCAATATTTACCTTGAACAAATTATATCTTTCCGGACTTTAAACATTTTATTCCAAAACGAGAACCAGCGTTATTACTGTTGTACTTTTTACGTTTGGTACTGGTGCATTCATAAAAATTATTCCAAAATACAGAACATCCTTGTTCCTGGTACTTCTTATGATACAAATTTAGTCCAATGATACCCCTGGTCTATCTTATTTAGTTCCGAGTGTCCTCCAGTATCGTATAATCGACGACTTATTGGTCCTCGTTTATCGCAGTACTTTATAATTTGTCTTAAATAATGGGGTAAATATATAGTGGCAATTGACTTTTAAATGAATTTCGCCCTTTGATTTGTAAGTACACATAATTCAAACATTTGAATTATAAAAGTAATTATAAGATTTTTAAACCAAAACTATTGGTAGTTGGACTAAATGGTTTTAAAAATATTAATTCCAAATGTCGCTGATAAAGAGCTCAAATTGTTACGGATTGAATATCGATTTCGGACTTTAATCTAACTCTTCAAAGATTTAAGCTTAACCTTTAAAGTAATTTAAATTGCTCAGTTACGGCTTCTTACATTTAAATTTGTTTTTCTAAGAAATAAATCTTACTTCTTACTAATAAATGCGTTTGTGTGTATTTGATATAGAACATATTTTTTGTTTTTTACAATTTTTTCTTTTTTTTTTCTCCGCCAAACCTCCCAAAAGATTTGTAGGGGGGGCATCTTTTTGTTACTTAACTTAACTTAGTCTAAAATAATACAATGGCTACTTACTAAATATTTGTCAGGACTCGCAGGCGACTGCCAGTATTGTATAAACTTTTAAAAGTTATCAAAGCACCAAAATTTCAAGACATTGGAAAACTTAAATAACTTTGTTGCGATACGAATCCTTTCTTTACTTCGTTTTCGTATAATTGAAGTGTTGTTTTTACTTTTCGACACCTGCAATTGTACAAGTTGAGGAAGCTTATTTGATATTGTTGTTTTCTAGCTATTTGTTTTTTACTATTTCCCAGCTAAAGAGATGTTGCTCGCGGCTTCGTTCACGCGGAATTAAAAAATATAGCCTATGTTACTCGGGGATCATGTAGCTTAACAGTGGAAGAATATCAGAAATTGAACTCGTAGTTTTTGAGTTATTTCAATACATAGAAAAAATCTAAAATACAAACCTTTCCTCTTATAATATTAGTATAGGAATAGGGTACGAAACGTAAGCCTTAATTTTTGAAATGGACTGACAGGGTTAGCGATAAATAGGGCAGTTTGAAGAAAGAAGGAAGTAAGGGAGAATTTGAAAATATAATGTAGCTTTTTGATTGATTGTTTTTGGTAACTTGTAGAAAAAAGATCTGAAGATTAAGGTGTGAAATAAAATATTAATAGCCGTTTTCACCATGAATCCCTAAGTTTTAGGTAATACTTAATGCATTTTAAATGTCACCTAACACTACTTTCATTTTCACGAACAGTTAACACTTTAGATATCAAATCAATTTAGATATGAGTTAAATTCAGGGAGACCCTTAAGCAAAAAGACATCTATCTAAAACTTCAGGGGTTGGTTGGTAAAAACGGACATAAGATTTAATTTATTATAGATATTAAATATTGTTTTAATTAGAAAAGTCTTATAATTAAAATAACTAACAAATTTCACTTCAATTTCTATTCGATAAGACAATTGAGCAATTAGGTGTTTCGGGGCAATTTTAAATTCATTCGTAGTTACGAGGGTAGTTTAATTTTATTGCAGCAGTTTCACGAAAACAGCACAAATTCAATTCTGTACTTAATTATACTGGAGTTTCTGGTTAAAGTGTTCAGAGCTTGCCGACAAGTTTTCTCACAGACTCCCAAACTAACTTTTAATTCATGAGGTAACTAAACACGTGGCTAACTCACAAAGACTAATGGAAATGCTTATTATTCTAACCCACGGGTTTCATTAGACCAATGTCATGCAAAAAATGGCCTTACGCTAAAGCATAATCGCCGTTTCTATCGCGAACTCGGTGTAATGAAGCCCTAGGTTATAGAACATCATCAAGTCTGATGCTCAGCTTACGTTGGACTAGATTAACTTAGTTCATCATCTTCATCAAAGACGAGTTGGTTTCTTTCTAAAAAAGAAAGAAAAAACTTAAATTAATTTTTCCAACTATTGATACTTTTTCCTATGAAAATATCTCATTCTGAAAGATTTCAAGTCATTTTTTGCGTTGTAAAGTTGAAATGAAGTTGGTGAAAAATTTGTAAGAGAAAATATTAGCATCGCTGCCGTTCAGTCTTTTTTACCTTTGAATCTTTTAAGTTTCAGTGACGTGCTATCAATTAAAACCTTTTATGTTTCTTTATCAAAGAACTGTACCACAAAGTATTGGAAGTAGATGATACGTTATTGACAATTTCAACAAAATTATAATTAACTAGCTGTTGTGCTCGACTTCGTCTGCGTGGAATTAAATAATAGCCTATGTTACTCGGGGATTATATAGCTTTCTAATGGTGAAAGATTTTTTGAGATCGGTGTGAAGTCACGCAAAAAACGCGCTAGTCGTGGAGTTGCGGAAAAATCAAGCCCATCGTGGGCCTAACTACACTATGGAAACAATAATCTATACTAATATTATAAACAGAAAAACTTTGTATTTTTGTACTTCTTGTATGTATTGAAATAACTCAAGAACTACTGGGACGATTTTAAAAATTCTTTTACCATTAGATAGCTACATTATCCCCGAGTAACATAGGCTATATTTTTTAACTCCACGTGGATGAAGTCGCGCACAACGGCTAGTATTTTCTAATAAGACACATATTATTTTGCCAATCTTCCGTAGGGGATTTTTTAAGATGTTGCTGAATTCACAGCTTATTGTAATAAAAAAATGTTTCAGTGAAAAATAAGTTATCTTTCATGATAATACAAAATGAATAGCAGTTTAAATATGCGAAAAAAAAAATCTTTTCTTTCTACGCAAAACAGACGTCGAAACGACAGTTGGAGAGTTTTAGAAAAAGTTGTTGAATTCATGTCGGAATGCCTGTAATCCCTTTCCTAGAGAGTTTTGATAAAAAACTTTTTCAATTAGAATTCGTTACAAATCAGGGGATTACCCAAAGTACATTCGCTAAGAAGCGATTCGATAGCGAACGTCAAAAGTTTATGGAACGAACAATGACGTTCTATATCTCACACGTGACGAGCACATGACTTATCAAATGTAAATGTCAGTTGCTTACATTTTTGTCAATTCCATTCAGTGATATCGGCAATCGAAAAGTATATTGGGTAGCTCAATACTGAATTAGAAACAAATATCTTACTTTAAACAAACCGGTTTTCATTTATACCATTTAATTATTGTCAGTAATTAGATTAGTATTTAATATATTTTTTAAGACCGTCGGTGACTCAGGGGTTTAGCTCTTGACTTGTAAACTGCAAGTCCTGAATTCGAATACCCCCGTGTACCAATGTGTTTTCCGATTTTCGATTTTCATATGTACATATTTACCCGACAACGTCGTGATGCAACACATCGCACACTGCACACATCGGCGAAGAAATTTAAAGATATGTGTGAAATCAAAAAACGAACGAAACGGTCGAACTTACTCTATTACTATATTTAGTATTAATTATAACATTACAAAATGTAATTAAAAAGTAACCCATTACAAGAAACATGCAAATCCTCGCCATATTGCGAATACTGAATGCCCTAAGGCAGGATTAAATATTGACACAGAGTATAATACAATTTACTTGCTCTGGAATAGATGTATGCATTAAAACACTATTGCGTTTCTACCTTTACGAATACAGAAAATATTCATTTCACAGCGTCTAGACGGGCTAACTAAGAAATGTTGCTGTAATAAAAAAGAAGAAAATTGTATTTTTATTGCCCTTAAACGTATCAGACTTAAAAAATGATGCAAATCATGTGTAAATAATATTTTTAAAGAAAAATAATTGTTTTTTACAAAGTTAAAGAACAATTTTTAACAAAAAATTAATATTGATATTATATATGCTATTCAAGAAAATATTTTGTTATTCAAAATAAACATTGTTATACGAAGGATGTATTTTTATTCGTGATCAAAGAGGGTATAGTTTAGGTCACATGCTGGTTCTGAAAATATTAAAACGAAGAGAATAAAAAAAACTAGAAAAATGCAACGATCCGGAAGCTCGGCGTTCTAGAAAATTGTGTTCGATCCAATGTTAGGTTGAACGGAATCAAGTTTTTGCGTTTGGCCATTGATTGGGCTTTTACGAGACCGGATTTTTTACTTTTTTTCATTGGGTTTTTTCCACATTTAGTGGAGTTTAACTACCGAACTTTGTAGTACAGAGATCCGATATAGTTGGACTAAAATCTAACTTGAAGGATATGACAGACATTGATTTTATTTGGCCCGGTGACTACATTAAGTCACAAGACCTAAGATCTGATCTGGTGGGAATCATAGACTTTTTTATCTGGCCCGGTGAGCACAAGTAACACAATAACAATAACTCTACCTAGTCATTGTTTATGCCTTAATATTTTACTTTATTGATCAGCGCTCACCGGGTCATATAAGTTTGTCGAACTACACTGTGCTATAAATCAATGAACAGTCATGAATCATAACTGCTAACAGAATTGCATACAAAGTTATCATTTTCGGCACAACAACCAACAGTGACATATAAGGTAGTTTACATAAAGTTAAGCCGGCAACACACGTACAGTTTGTTAACTGTACAGTTAAAATGTCTGAACTGTTTATCAGTTGTAATCTCGCTTTCGTTTCCGTAAGACGTGCCCGGAGTTAAAAATTTAAATATTAAAAAATGTATACATAGCGAGCAAAACATTTATTTGGTACTAGGATAACAGAAACTCAAGGATACAATTACTTCAAAAAACTAGCCAAACCCTCTACAGACGCTCAGTTTTAACTGCGCAGTTGAATTGTACAGATAAAACTGTGCAGTTAAAACTGAAGTTTAGTATCCGGCTGTAATCTCTGCGTACACAAATCTATTATTTTAGTCTCTCACTGACTATATTTATCAGTCGGGCAAAAAATAGGTATTGAAAACATCCATTAATCATGATTGAATCACAAAAGGATTGGTTTGAGTTAAAACTTTTAGCAATCGGAAAAATTGTTACTCTCATTTATAGTTAGTTTTAAATTAAATTCCGGCTAACCATTTAGATAAAAAACCCTAATTAAATTAACTCCGACCTAGATATTTATTAAAAATAATGTCTCTATTACTGGTCCATTAGAAAATATAGACGATGGTTCTTAGTTTATTTCTTAACCAAGAAAATGTCTGCTTAAGCTATAGTTTATCATTGATACTGAATAACGATTTAAATATATTAAACTAGGTGTTGCTCGCGACTTCGTCTGGGGGAATTAAAAAATATAGCCTATGTTACTCCGGCATAATGTAGCTTTATAATAGTGAAAGTATTTTTGAAATTGTCCCAGTAGTTTTTGTGATACTTCAATGCATACAAAAATACAAAAATACAAAGTTTCTCTCTTTATAATATTAGTATAGATATAGGTTACTAAAACACATTTCTAATTAATTAATGCAAAATGTTACTATGGCTTCCAGTATTTGATTATTAAATAAAAAAAGAAAGAAAAAAAAAGTTCTGCTATTATGGTAAAGTTCAAAAAAATATTAATCATTTCTTACTTAATAGTATAGGAATTTAACAAAAATTATATTAAAATGTAATGTTATTGTTGACATATGACATGCACAGTAAATGCATGCATCGTTTCAGCAAATGTTAGTTTCATGTATAACTTTTGAAACTTGGTCCGCACCAAAGGAAGTGCATTGCCAACTTTATGCTACGGATTTCCCGAACGCGTCAACAACTTGCCCCATTAAGATACCTTAGTAAATATAAGTATATATTTTTTAACATGAATAAAAATACTATACAAATGCAGTCACCGAGGTGCGCGGTACCTACTCCTTAAGGGGTGACTAGGCCATAGTCAAGTACGTTGGCGGTCGACTTCACATATATCTTTGAATTTCTTCGCCGATATGTGCAGACATCACGTTTTCCTTCACCGTAAGAGAGTCGAATAAATATGTGCATATGAAAAACACATTGGTACATGGCGGGATTCGAACTCGGGACCTGTAGATTACAAGTCAAGAGAATTATAAGGCATAGTCATTTATAATTCAGTTAAAGTATTTTCAGTTTCTGTTGTTCATTTGACGTTAAATGCATTCAACTGATCCGATGGGGACGTTGATTAATTACCACAAACTACCCTCGTCATATAACGATACGCCACATTTATCAATCAAATGCCCAATTTACAAAATGATTTCACGATTTATCGAAAAGACATTCAGAGTAATAAAAAGTTTAATCTTAATAATATTATAAATGCTACAGTTTAAATGGACGGATGTTTGTTTGAAGGTGGGGGCTACCCAATGCTGACAATGACATTTGATGTCATGCGCTTGTCACGTGTGAGATATCGAATCTCATTGTCAGCTTCATACATTTTTGTCGATTCCATCAGCGATATCGCCAATCGAAATATACTTTGGGTGACCATCTGATATGCTTGATGTTCTATACGTATATGTTATGGTGTCAATGGTCTTCCGAAGTGGGAAGGAAATTTATTTCTTTTACTTGTACTTCAAATCGGCTTAACTTACAAGAGTCTTAACGTTTTCAGTGTTAAAGTCTAAGGAATAAACTGAAATGGCTATTTATTTAGAATACATAAGCTCTTAAGAGCATTAGGTTTTATTTGAATTACAAGTTTCCTTCGAGTATTGGCTGGATTTTTTATTTCAAATTTTATTCTTTTTTATAGGAGAAGGTGACAGAGCAGCGGATCACCTAAGTAAGTTGATGAACGCCCATGGACACCTTAAACGCTCGAGAAACCGTAGATGTGTTGCCGGCCTTAAAAATTACTATTATTGTGATATCTTTATCCTTACATAGGATAAAACAGTAACGCTATTTATGTTTGTCCTTATATATGCTTGAATCTTTAAAACTACGCAACGGATTTTGATGCGTTTTTTTAATAGATAGAGTGATTCATAAGGAAGGTTTTCATGTATAATACATTCACAATATAGTAGAGTAACATTGATCATTTAGAGGTTTTTAATATGGTGTTGTATATTAACACATTTTTAGCGCTTACATTGCAAACGCTGCAGTATTTAGTACCAGCATTATACCGATTTGCACCCGTGCGAAGCCGGGGCGGGTCGCTAGTAAGAAATAAACAAACATTGTTCGTCAGTTTTCGATGTTAAATCGCATTATATAAAGAGCCTTATACTTTGTGTTATAACGATGTGAACACGAACAATGTGTAAGGTCCCTTACTATACTCCAAAGTTTGTCAAGAGCCACCCGAAAACCTCTTACAAATACTATAATAAATAAAACTTATGACAAACAATGAGGTTGTAGTATTTGTACACATACGCATTCTTGTCTCTAAGCTGCTTAAAATACAATGTCATGTCAACATAGGGCTATAACTATTAAGAGGCATTGTGCAATACCTTACTTTGAAATAATGTCCTACCTTAAAAACACCCAAAACTATGAAATTATTGCAGTATTGAAATAAGTCAAGAACTACTGGGTCGATTTGAAAATTCTCTCATTATTAGAAAGCTATATTATCCCCGAGTAACATAGATTATATTATTTAATTCCACGCGGATCAAGTCGCGAACAACAGCTAGTATTATATAGTGAGAAATTTTATGTTTTTTATGTATTGAAATAACTCAAGAACTACTGGGCCGATTTCAAAATTTCTTTGATTATTATGAAACTACATTATTTCCGAGTAACATAGGCTATATCTATTAATTCCATGCGGGCGAAGTCGCGAACTACAGCTAGTTTGTTATAAAAATGTAGTAATAGGTATTACCTATTAATAAAAAAATCGGTATATACAGTTTGTTAGATACATTTAATTTCGTCGTACCTGTAATAAATACAGCCCTATTTCAAATTCGACTCTAGCAAACTAAAATAGCTTTGCGTTCTCTTGTATGAAGAGGTTTAAGGTCTTGTGTTAACAGAATATGAAGATATTCAAACAATAATATGTGAAAAGGACTTGATATTATTTGTAAGCGGTTTTGTATTTAATGCGCTTAGGTTTTCACAAAAGACTTTTGTTATACAATAAAATATCACATTAATATCACTATATAGTATAAAACAAAGTCGCTTTCTCTGTACCTATATCCCTATGTATGATTCAATCTTTAAAACTACGCAACGGATTTTGATGTGGTTTTTATAATATATAGTGATGGAAGAGGAAGGTTTATATGTATAACTAGCGCCCCGACCCGGCTTAACACGGGTATAAAATATAAAAGATATAAAAGAAAACTAAACTTACAAATTAACTGTGAAAAGTATGTTTACTTGACTTGTTATTTCCGAGAATAATTTCTTGGAAACAACGTTTACTGCAACATCAGCTACAAGCTGCAAGTTTCTCAAGGCTTAACCTTCTCTGTTATTACCTTTTTTAATTTGTAACAAAAAAGATTCTTTACAAGTTTTCTTTATATTAACTGGTTAAAATTCACAAAAGAATGAAATATTGTTCTAGACAACCTAGTATTAGCTTTGCAAGGACGGCTTATTGCTCTCGGCGTTGGGGCATTTCTAACGCTCTCGTTTGCACTCTTGTTTCATTAGCCTAGCGCTCAAAGTCTAACGCTGCGTTAAAAACATCGCGTTTTAAAAGCGCTGCCGTACAGATACATGGAAATATATTTGGTCTATTTCAACGCCTTTTTAACGGGTGTAAAAAAAAACGCTAGTAGAGCAAACTATTGTTAATACATATCGGTGAAGAAATTCAAAGATATGTGTATTCACGCAAAATACGCGCTAGTCGTGGAGTTCCGGAAAATGGAGCCCATCATGGGTCGAAACCTAAACCTTTTAACACAAATGTAATTTCAGTTAGTTTCTTCGCTTTTATTATCGATAGAAATAAAAGTAATTTGCTATGTATACAAGTATTAGAACTTTTAGAATATGCCGTTTGTAAGATAAACGATGTTTCTCTCAGATACATCTCTAGGGAAATAAGATGTTCGATTTTAGAAAATTTCAATCAGCTTCCTCGGAATAGATTGATTAAATATGTACGTCAATCTTAAACAAGGCTTAAACAATCTATTCTGGATTTGTAGATTGACAAGGATACTTGACCCGGTGGTAAATCAAACTAAATTATGACAGCTCACTAGAGTCCCCGCTAATGTCAAAAGACTTACAATAGTAATGCAGTTTTTTTATAAGAGGGGGCAAACGAGCGTCAGGAACGCCGAGGTGTTCCACGACGCCAATGGACATTCGCAACACTAGAGGAACTGCAAATACCAGTATTTTAAAGTTGTAGGATAATTGTGTCTTTTTTATCATTTTGAATGTCGAAGTTTACATATTTTTTGAAAGAACTAACGTCGATTTATAAAATAACTAGTATTTAAATTATATTACAGTAATTTGTTTTTGAACTAGTTTGTTCAATAGAAAAAGTTAAAGGTTTCGACCGATGATGGGCTCTATTTTCCTTCACTCCACGACTAGCGCGTATTTTGCGTGAATACACATATCTTTGAATTTCTTCGCCGATATATGCAGACATCACGATGTTTTCCTTCACCTAAGAGCGTCGGGTAAATATCTTTAAATAGAAATTAAAAATTCAAAGTTAATTTAGAATTTCTAAATAACTGATGACAAATAGGTTTTATTTGTTCACCGTTTTCTAACAAAGGATAATTAGTTGAATAAATACAATTTCCTTTTAAAAGATTAATTAATCCATTTCCGATTTAACAAAGAAAGTAACGAAAATAAGCGAAGGATTTCGATGTTTTTCGCTTGTTTATTCTAACGTAAATTACGTTGTCATTTTTTTCCATTTCGTGTTTTGATTCCATTTATTTTACGAATAATAAACAAGGAAAATACAGTATTTATTTGCTAAAGAAAACATTAACACTAATAGCAGCCTATCTTTCTTATCCTAGATTTGTTTCCTTACCTTTCGTAAATAACTAGCGACCCGCCCCGGCTTCGCACGAGTGCGAATCGGTATAATGCTCATACTAAATACTGCAGCGTTTGCAATGTAAGCGTTAAAAGTGAGTTAATTTACGACATCATATTCAAACCTCTAAATTATCAGTGTTACTCTACTATATTGTAAATGTATTATACATGAAAACCTTCCTTATGAATCACTCTATCTATTAAAACTGCATCAAAATCCATTGCGTAGTTTTAAAGATTCAAGCATATATAGGGACAAACATATAAAAAGCGTAATTTTGTTATACTATGTAAGGACAACGATAAGGATACGATACGATTTTCGTTGCTTATCTTTTAATTTTAATTATCTAACGGCCTTATATTCAAACGCCACTCAGTATGTAATAGCGTCTTACATGTTAAGTCCATCCTTAATCTCCAAAATTCTATAGCGATCTCGTTTAATTTTGACGCCACATAGATTCTAAGCGACGGTTAACTACAGAGCCGATTTCAAAAATTCTTTCACCATTAGAAAGCTACATTATCCCCGAATAATATAGGCTATATTTTTTTATTTCAAATTGACGAAGTCACAAAAGCTAGTATTGAATATTTCTACAGCAATGTTGAATATAAAAACTATTAAATTTGTAACTAATGATGTAAGACGGATGTCTATTGATACGTTCACGGCTTCATAAACCCAATGAATAGAGAAAATAGATAGCCTATCTTCTTCGACCAATTGCTATGAAACTTTGACTATTAAGAGGCAGGACCTGTCATGCCCAATCACCACTTTTAAATAAAAATAAACGTTCTTCCGTGTTTTGTGTATTTATGGAAGCTACCCAAAGTACATGGCGATTCGATAGCGAACATCAAAAATGTATGGAACTGACATTGACTTATCAAATGTCAATGTCAGTTTCATACATTTTTGTCGATTCCATCAGCGATATCGACATTCGAAAGTTACTTTGGGTAAACCTTATGTCTATTTGCGTTGTTAAAGATGTTTTAAGCGTCATCTGATATGCAAAAGTGGGATTGTAATCTCTGAATCACCACCAGCGATAAATGGGAAAACTTATTTAGTTCAGCGGTTTGCTTAGTCCATATGTCAATAGTCGAAGTTGTAAAAATATGTTTTATTTGAATTATTAACATTTTATGTGTTAAGATTGATTTTCCGCATGATATTTTCGCGTTAGAATTTATGATAAGGAAATATTGCTACAATAACTTCATCCGACGCTTGAAGAAAGTCGAGAGAAAATTTTTCAAGTCACTTATTTCCTTGGGGCAGGAATTTGTACATGATTTTATCGCTCGACTCACGTGGGTTGATTTATAGCCATCGTTTCTGAATTGTACACCGATTTTAATATTACGTCTCTTAATATCTATTTTATTATTGAACTCTTCATAAATGTAATAACTATCAGACACTCCGTTTTAACTGGACAGTTCGACTGCGTAGTTAAACTGACGTGTGTAGGCAAAACTGAGATCTGGAGGTTACCCAAAGTGTCTTTCGATTGGCGACATCCCTGATGGAGTCGATCAATGTATGAAATTGACAATGACGTTCGATAAGTCATGTGCTTGTCACGTGTGAGATATTGAACGACTTTATAGCGCATGTACGTTAGGTAACTACCCTGTACAGTTCGACTGTGCAGTTCAATTTGATGTGTGCGCGTCAGATTTAACTGCACAGTGAAATTGTACACTTAAAAAATTGAACGTTTGTAGCCGGCTTTAATAAGTATTGGTTAAGACCACCTAAGCCTTAATATTACGAACAGCAATTTCATAATTGATTGAAAATCTTTGTCTCTAAGGACGGATTGGAAGATTCTTCCAATCATAGAATCGATTGCACTTTTCCCAATTTTCGTTATCAATTTGTCTAAAAAATGCTGAATTAACTGCTTATTTTGTATTTTAAAAAATCTGTCTTCCTTTTTTTTGTTTATATTGTGGAGCCCATCGTTTAATATTTATTTTAATAAAAATATAAGGTAAATATTATAGCAAAATACGAAGCAATATACCTTTTGTAATTTACATAAATAGGAACCTTCGAAATTGTAAATAATTCATAGAATATACTCCTTGGAGTCGATTCAAATTTATGTATAAACTTTGGTCAATTTTACCCAACGAAAGCCAACGCAATCTGAAGCCTTTCCAATACTTTGTGTATAATAAATTATAGTATACGACTCTTTACCTAGGTATTATTTAACATTACGAAAAAAACTTTATAAGTACATTAACTTTATTTAAAAACTAGCTGTTGTGCGCGACTTCGGCTGCATGGAAATAAATAACATAGCTTATGTTAATCGAGGATAATGTAGCTTTTTAATGGTCAAAGAATTTTTGAAATCGGCCCAGTAGTTCTTGAGTTATTTCAATACATACAAAAATAAAAAAATACAAAGTTTCTCTCTTTATAATATCAGTATAGAAAAAGTCTCTTTTATAAATATCTATCAAAAACTATTATCTTGCTTGAAATAGTCATCATCATCACCCTTGTCCCTATGGAGGGTCGGCATAGTATGTACTATGCTATATTTCCCTATCACCCCTCACTTCTAAATTTACCCCTTTTTAGCACATCTTTGGCCTTCCTCTACCATTGTATCCAAATTCAATCATTACTTCAAATAATAGAGTTTGAAAACTTAATATAAAACTACACGTTGTCAATTTTATGTTGATATTTTATAACTTACAAACAAACATATCCAAATGATCCTACCAGTGTTGTATTCAGTGACCCGAATGTAATGAACGGTCGTCTTGCATTCAACTCGATTATCAAGAGGATAAGTTAAATTACGAAACTACATCAGTTTGTATGTTAGATAAATAGACTCTTATACCGAAGAAAAGGGATTTGCCAAGGTCATAATCTAATCTAACTAGCGACCGGCCCCGGCTTTGCACGGGTACAATGCTGATACGAAATACACTATAGAAAAACTATTAACGTTGCATATTACAGTTATAATAATTGCATCCGTGCGAAGCCAGGGCGGGTCGCTAAATAAATATAAACCTTCCTCTTCAAACGCTCTATGTATTAAAAAACCTCATCAAAATCCGTTGCGTAGTTTTAAAGATTTAAGCATACATAGGGATATAGGGACAGAGAAAGCGACTTTGTTTTATACTATGATGATAATCTACACTCATGTTATAAAGAGAGAAACTTTGTATTTTTGTATGTATTGAAATAACTCAAGAACTACTGGGCCGATTTCAAAATATCTTTCACCATTAGATAGCTACATTATCCCCGAGTAACATAGGCCATATTTTTTAACTCCACGCAGACCAAGTCGCGAACAACAGCTAGTTATCTATAATGTTCATTTATATTGCAATAAAAATCATAAGCTTTAAATAATAAAGGATGTATGTAATGTAATATCATTTTGTGATTAAACTAATATCATACTTTAGTAATTTAAACATAATATTCAGATTATAACGTTATACGACAAGATGTAAGACAAACGCTCCGAATCTCGACTGCTCAAATCCTCTCTCCTCCCCTCACCGCACACCTCCCCTCTCAACAACTGTGTTAGAAGCTTTGTTGACGGATAAATGTAAACGTTATTTACTTGATATTCGCGTCGTGAATACGAGTTTGTTAGATTAAGCCTCGTCGAATGTCGCGGATTTGTAAATTAATTAAAAGCACAAAATTAATTAGCTTGTTTGCCTTCATTTTACTGAAAGGGGGTGGTTGGTAAAGAAAATAACCTACGGATCAAATATGGACCTTAGGACTTCAAGAGACCGAGTTCGCATTAAATACGAAGATTTTGCTTTTACGTAAGGCCGGTTTTTTTGCATGGCATCGGTTTAATGAGTCCCTGAGGTTAGATTTATTTCTTAAATATTAGAATGCAAGTCTTTTGAGTTAAACTAATATCTTTTGCCCGTGACTCCGTCAGCAGAGAATTAAAAAACGATGTCTTCTTATAGATTATTTTCCAAAAAGCTTTACATAATGCAATGGTTTGATAAAAATCGGACATCCGTTCCCAATGCGAAAGCAATAAAAGTTTTTTGTGTATCTGTAGTATTTAACACGTATTTATTGAAGTTGAAAGGACTCCGTTTGAAATGGCAACAGTTCCCTTACAAACGCCTTGATAAGCGGCTTACCTGAATTGCGGTTTTTGAATAAAACCGAAGCGTTAGGCTTGAAAATTGGACGTTGGATGTAATTTCCTACTCAAAGAACCATTACTGAGTTACAAGAGATTAAGTTATAAAGGTGGGTTACCCGAAGTATCTTTCGATTATTGATCTCGCTGATTGAATCGACAAAAATGTATGAAATCGACGATGACATTCGATAAGTCATACGCTTGTCACGTGTGAGATATCGTACGTCATTGTCACTTCCATATGCTTTTTGTGATCGCCATCGAATCGCTTTTTAGCGCATGTACTTTGGGTAGCCCCCAGATTTACAAAATGCGAAATTTTGGATAAGTTTGTCTGAAGGTATCTACAGAACGGCCCAACAGACGATGATATTTTACACTGATGAACACATATATTATTTTACTAAGCTTTTATTTAATTCAGTGCAGGCGGCGTCGCGGGAGGCTAGTAATATGATAATTTTGAAAAAAGGAGCTAATTTCGCGTTATAAGAAACAATAAATTCATTAATATGTTTCTCTGTATCATGTCCTTGCGACCCACCTCCGCTTCGCACGGGTGCAATTGTTATTAGTATGGCTGTTATTATCAACGTTTATAGTTTTACTGTAGTGTATTTAGTATTAGTATTATATCCGGGCAAAGCAGGGGCGAATTGCAAGTGTATTATACATAAAAACCTTCATTATGAATCACTCTATTTATTAAAAAAACCGCATCAAAATCCGTTGGGTAGTCTTAAAGATTCAAGCATATAGGGACAAACATTAAAAAGCGTTATTGTTTTATATAATAGTGTAGATGTAGATGTAGCAACTATAAAAACAATCGTGTAAGGGATGCCAAATGGCCGTATAATTTCATACGTTCACTGTTTAGATTATTATCTTTCGACTCTTGACAGTAACGATGATTAACAACGCAGTAGTAACTAATATTACCATATATTATTGGCCTATCACGAATGATTTCCAGAAAGTTTCCGTAACGACATCGACATTTGTATACGAGAATGTCAAGAATTCTACCCACGCGTATCTAAAAACCTTGGCAAATCGAAAAAAATGCCTTTTCGTTAATTCCTCAAATACACTGTATCTCGAATTTAGATTTTGTCACTCGAACGAGATGTTATTCCCCTGTGTAGGAATATTAGTACATTTTTATAATCGATACATCGTATTACGACGACTGTAAGTCGAAGTTAACGGTAAACAGTACTAAAATTAGTCCGAACTAGTAGTCCGAAACGGGTGAAGAGCCCCCGACGCTTCGACAAATTTAAATAGTAAACATTATGTCTTACTTGGAATCCCCCAAACTTTACCATAAAACTTTTACTTGCACTTTCTATTAAGCCAAGAATTAAAAAGTCAAAGTTTAATACATTCGACATATCGAAATCGTATTGTATTACTTTATTGTAGCGCCCCATCGTGCGTATAGGACAACTAATCTCATACAAATATAGATAACGAAATCTTTATCGCAATCATTCTTGATAGGACCTGGTAGGGAAGTGTATCTTTGCAATGGAGCTCTCTTTACAAAAGAGTTCAATTGACCGGATGGACAGACAGATTTTTACACTATAAATATTATTATGCTATACAAAGCAGATGTTTTATCTCTGCCAGCTGCTTTTCGTCTCAGTCAATACTCCCTGATTACCTTGAATATTTCACGCTATAATTCATATAATAGTAATTTAATATAAGCTCTATAGATATGAAGATCAAGCAAAATACTTGCCAGTCGTGGAGTTGCGGGAACATAGCCCCTACTACTAAGTACGACTACTAAGCTCTATAGAAGTTTAGTAGTTTTTTTCATTTAAATATGGGCGCTATAATATGCCAAATTAAAATAATATTAAAACATTAATTGCAAGCAAAAATGTTCATTATAAAGATGATATTTTTAATTTTTATATAAATTTGTATGCCGATGAAATAGAGATTATTCTCTCGGCTTATTCTTGAAAGGATAATTTCGAACTTAAAAAAATCTTGGATAATTTTAAATCTATTTTTTCTTAAGCCAGCTACAGACGCTCTGTTTTAATTGCACAGTTTTAAATGTCCAATTCGACTGCGCAGTTAATACTGACATGTGTAGGCAAAACTAAGAACTGTACAGTTCAACTGTGCAACATGTCGTGTGTACGTCAGTTTTATCTGTCTATTTGAGCTGTACAGTTAAAACTGAACGTTTGTTGGCTTTAGTAGCAATGAACATTATTTTGTTTTTTGTGTATTTCGATTCAGTAGTTCAATCGCGTAGAGTCAAATAAATTACACAACACAATTTTCTAGTACGTCGAGCATGCGCTTAAATAATTCAGGTTGCAATGGTTGCATTACATCACCCTAGTCTCTATATCAATTTAATTCAAGTTATATAAAGTTCAATGGAAAGAAACATAGGAAATAACGTAGTTAAAATGTGATTTGTAAATTTTGTAGATTTGTATATCTATACTAACTACTACTAACTACTACTATTATAAAGAGAGAAACTTTGTATTTTTGTATTTTAGATTTTTGTGTTTTTGTATGTATTGAAATAACTACTACTAACTACTAACTACTACTAAATACTAACTACTACTAACTACTACTATTATAAAGAGAGAAACTTTGTATTTTTGTATTTTAGATTTTTGTGTTTTTGTATGTATTGAAATAACTCAAGAACTTCTGGGCCGATTTCAAAAATTCTTTCACCATTAGAATGCTACATTATCCCCGAGTAATAGGCTATATTATTTAATCCCTCGCTTACCAAGTCGCGCACAATAGCTAGTTTATTATAAAGAGAAAAGATTTGTATTTTTGTATATATTGAAATTACTTAAAAACTACTTTGAAGATTTCAAAAATTATTTCACCATTAGGAATCTTTATCCCCGAGTAACATAGGCTAATTTTTTAAATCCGCGAAGACGAAGCACACATTACAGTACTTTATAAATTACTTAAAATATGTTTTTATGTTCGTTTAATAATTGCACAATATTTAATATAATCTGCTGTTGATATATTAATTCGGTAAACGTCAGTAAACATGATTAGTACCACTAATGTATATTGGCGTTCCTTGTAACCAATAACGCTTTGAACCTATCATAGTCATTAATTCATGTCATGCATACGCATACTCCTGTCAAGAGTGTCGTCTGTGTCATGACGTGTCATGCCCCGTCATCCGTGTCAGCCACTTGAATTGATGACCGAAGAAATTGCCCAGTTAAGATGAGTATACATCTCTTTGGACAAGGATTATAACAAACGGAAACAAATTAAGTTAGACATTTGAATTACGGACTTACGCACTTCTTCAGCCGGATACAGACAAAAACTACTTGGCCGATTTTAAAAAATCTTTCACCATTAGAAAGCTACATTATCCCCGAGTAACATAGGTTAATTTTTTTAATTCTTCGGAAACAGAGTCGCGAACAACAGCTAGTCTCATAAATGTTGTATATGTAAGTTACTCGTCGACATATTGTGATTGTTATTGCTATTAAGTGGTTTGAGACTAAAATGGATCTGCGTAGCGTTGTGTACTAAGTACGACTCACGCAGCCAGCTACAGACGCGCAGTTTTAACTGTACAGTTCGACTGCGCAGTTAAAACTGACGTGTGTACGTTAAAATGCTGTACATTATGTCTTATATCCTCAAACGATATGTTTCTTGTTCTAAATCATAGTTACAGTAAACGTAGTTATCTTTATTTTATGTTATTTTAAAATGGAATAAAACAAAACACATGTTTATATATGAAACCAAACATTCCTTTTATCGTGCAACGTGTAATTATTCTGATTAAAAAATAATGTATTTCAATATCAAAAAAAATCTTTTTTTCAACACATAATAACGTCGCTGTACGGAAAAAGTCAAATAAAAAATTAAAACAAAATAAAAATACAAATTAAAATTAATACGCCGCGCTACATAAACGCGCGACCATCTGTTCCACATCGGACAGGCTCCCAGGAAAGGTCAACAATATAAAGAAGATAGGTTGGTATTTTTAACTAGCGACCCGCTCCGGCTTCGCACGGGTGCAAATCGATATAATGCTGATACTAAATACTGCAGCGTTTGCAATGTAATCGCCAAAAATGTGTTAATTTACGACATCATATTAATAACCTCTAAATTACGTAATATTAATTATTATTTATTATTATGTACTCTACTGTATTGTGAATGTATTATACATGAAAACCTTCCTTACGAATCACTCTATCTATTAAAAAAACCGCATCAAAATCCGTTGCGTAGTTTTAAAGATTCAAAAATATATAGGGACAAACATAAAAAGCGTTATTGTTTTATACTATGTAAGGATAAGGATAAGGATATTTATAGTAGAAGGGGCAAACGAACAGCGGATCGACTAAATTAATTGATCCGTCCCCATTGACATCTGCAACGCCAGAGGAGTACGCTCTTTTCTTGAAGGCCTCTAAGTTGTCACCGTTTTGTATGTATTGAAATAACTCAAAAACTATTTTGCCGATTTCAAAAATTCATACACTATTATAAAGCTAGATTAACACCGAGTAACATAAGATATAATTTTTATTTCTGCGCAGACGAAGTCGCGAGTAACAGCTAGTAAAGTATTCAACATATATCAATTTTTCAATCGCAATATATCATAGTTAGTCTAATTGAATTGACCTTTTTATGGTTAGATTTTGATCGCTATTAATAAAAGGAAATAAAAAAGCTTCCAAATAACGTGCTCATACAAGTTTTCACTTCAAAAACAACAAAATTCATTCACGTCGAGTGAGCATTTATCAAGTTTATCTAGAGTACCGCCCGACTTCTGACGAAAGATAAAATTCAAAAATATTTTATTCACATTCAATATGAATATTGTATTACCGTGGATTTCCATTGACGTAACAACTAAAATGCTAGCTGTAGCACGCGACTTCGTTCTCGTGGAACAAAAGTAATTATATTAAAAAAGGTGCGTCGCCTACAAACGTCTATGCAGGTTTTTTAGGAGTATTGGCATAGTCAATTTCATAAATGTTTGTGGATTCCTTCAGCTATATCGCCAATCGAAACATGCTTTGGGTAACCCCTAGCTATTTTATCTATATTAAGACCATTTTAATTAAGCTTTTGTTATTGACGCGCTAGAACAGAGAAATTGAAATTCAATAATCTCGTCGATACCACTAAATCTATTTACAGCTTGTAATCGACGCTTGTTTCCAGAAGATTAAATTCAACGCTGTAATTTTCTATACATTATGATCTGTTTTGAATTCAATTAATTTGATCATAATTGAATATGTATGGACCAATGAATTTTCATAACACAGAACAGTTATAATCATATAAATCAAACGAAAAATGTGTTCTCCAAAACACACACGCATTTATTTATCTTACACTTCAATACATCGACAAGAGGTTGGAAAAATATAGCATAATTAAAACATAAGCATAAAAAGGAGACACTAGACACGCACGTACTATCACAGGACAAGGGGGAGGGGACGCATAGGAATAGAAATCACCCGGTTACTATGCGTCTGCTCCTCCGTAGAGTAAGAGTAGGCAACGTTTCTGCAATTGCAGATGTCTATGGGTTGCTCGTTTGCCACTTTTTAATATTAAAAAAAAGACATTTCGCTTTATTTCGAGTAAGTACAAAACGTGACGTTCTACTGTATCCAGTTTTAATTTATCAATGGTATGGACGCATAATTTACCTGAACTCTTGGGCATAAGTGTAACTTTTCATCGCTCAATAGCGCCCTCTTTTTATACCGTTTTCTGTCCAGGTTTCATATACAGTCAAACATGGATAAGCAAGAAGATAGAGAGAAAGCTCTATACGTGAGGGTCATTCTCTGGTCCCGATGAACTACCTCCATTAGCGAGAAACTCGGATTAGAGAGAAAGCTCTATAAACAATACAAATATCGCGGTTCCTTAGACTCATGACTGTATATTTTCTGTATTTATATTCTGACAGAACCGACCGATAGCATCCGTCTGTTTTTTGTTTATTGAAGCAGTATCGACTTTGTTCGCGTGAAATTAAATAATATAGTAATGTTACTCGGGGATAATGTAGCTTTCTAATGGTGAAAGAATTTTTGAAATCGGTCCAGTAGTTCTGGAGCTATTTCAATACAATTAAAAATACAAAGTTTCTCTCTTTATAATATTAGTATAGATTGATGAGTTTAAAGTGCGTTGTGTTGAATGTGTTTGTGAAATACATTGCGAAATATAAATCCCTTGCACG
>QDHC01004916.1:274326-288571 GCA_013186455.1 Papilio dardanus tibullus | reverse complement strand
GGTTGGATCATCCAGGCGATCTTAGACGCCCGTGGACATTTGTAACACTCGAGGCATTGCAGATGTGTATGGGCGGCGGTCGCTTCGCTATTTCCAGGTGGCCGCTTGCTGGTTTTTCCAGTTTATAATACAAAAAATTATAATATCAATACTTATTAATGCTATAAATGCGATAGCTTAGATGTCAGGATGTTTATTAAACATATCCAAAGCGACACTACACAACGATACTGTAGGATATAGTCTAGAAAAGCATATCCTATTTTCTTTCAATTCGCTGGCAAAGTCCTGAACAAAAGCTAGTATTCTATACTTAATATTGTAAAGAGAGAAACTTTGTATTTTTGTTTGTATTGAAATAACTCAAGAACTACTGGACTGATTTAAAAAAATCTTTCACCATTAGAAAGCTATATAATCCCCGAGTAACATATGCTATATTATTTAATTCCACGCGGACGAAGTCGTGCACAACGGCTAGTAAATAATATATTACAAATGGGTATGGTTAAGGCATTTTGTCAACTGTAGAGAATTGATTGTTTACTGGAATTTCCAAATCGATATCACCATTCAATTGCAAGTCACATAACCTTACGCCGGCTACAGATGCTCAGTTTTAACTGTACAGATTGACGGCGCAGTTAAAACTGACGAGTGTAGACAAAACTGAGAACTTTATAGTTCGACTGTGCAGTTTAAATTGACGCGTGTACATTTACAGTTAACAACTAAACGCATCTAGATTGCTTTAGCACTCTTAAAAGGGCATTAAACTTAATATAGAATATTTACAAAGGTAATTTCCTTAACATTGATATGATAAAATGTTCGTAAAACAACAACACAGTGTACAATATAAATAAGAAATAGTTAATAGCTATTTTGTCGGTGGAACACGAATCCTTTGTACTTAGCTGTGTCGACACTTGAATCGAGTGCCGTCAAGCGGGCTACCCTCTTAAATGCTGTCATATCCAAAGTGAGTAGCCTTTAGGCGTGTGTGACAACGAGTGCACTAAACGTTTCGAGGCAATGTTTTCCCTAGCGGAATCCAATGGGGTAAGGATTGTCATAGTTCGAAACTATTAGTCGACTTTAAAACAGCTTCGTTAGAATTACAATGAATAAGTAAATCAAAAATATACTAATATTTTATAACATAACATCTCTTCGAAATTGTGAAGATATTTGAGCAAGCAAGGCAAGATTTATTGTAATTAAAACCTATTCTTTTACAACTAAAATATTTCTTAATATATCTCGCTCAAAGGCCTTTAGTTTACACTTAAATTGAGACAATAAAGCCGGCTACAGGCGTACAGTTTAAACTGACATACACGCGTCAATTTGACCTGCACAGTCGAATTGTACAGTTCTCATTTTGCTAACACATTTGTGAGTTTTAACTGAGCGTCTGTAGCCGGTTTAAGGACCAACATACACGAAGCTATGCGGTCGCCTGCTTACTATCCGTGTATGTCAACATTAAGACAAGATGCATCAAACAAGTATTTCAAAGAGATTTTTTATAATAGCTCGTGTGCTTGTTGGGGTGTCACAATAACAGCGCGAATATGAGGGCGTTGTTTGAACGGCTTATTCTAATGATAAAAATAGGAGCGTTGTTTGTTCCGATTTGAATCGCAATGTCTACCATGCTAAAATATTTGATATTTCCTTACTACATATTTTGAATACAATCTAGTTGTTGGTGATTTAGAATTTTCTATTTATAATACTAGCTGTCGCCCGCGACTCCGTCTGCGTGGAATTACAAAACGTAGTAAGCGTACGTGTTCTTTCAGAGTCTGTTCTTCATCTGAAATTCCACCGAGATCAATCAAGCCGTTTTGGATATTTCTTCAAACAAATAACCATTGTACGCACGATAACCTTTTGCATTTACAGTCGACCTGGATAAGCAAGATTCCAAAGGACAGCGATGTTTGTCTCGCTAATAGAGGTGTCTCTCTAATCCGAGTTTATCTCAAATGAAAGTAGCTCGTCGGGACCAGAGAATGGACTCTTCCTTATAGAGGTTTTTCGTTTATCCAGATGTGACTGTATACTATAACTAGAGACCCGCCCCGGCTATGTATTTAGTATCAGCATTAAACTGGTGCGAAGCCGGGGCGAGTCGCTAGTTATGCATATAAACATTCCTCTTCAATCTCTCTATTAAAAAAAACACATCAAAATCTGTTGCGTAGTTTTAAAGATACAAGCATACATAGAGACAGAGATATACTTTGTTTTATTATATAGTGAAGATATATGTAAAGGTTAAAGGTTTTGACCTATGATGGGCTCCATTTTCCGCAACTCCACGACTAGCGCGTATTTTGCGTGAACACATATCTTTGATTTTCTTCGCCGATATCTACAGGTTGCATCACGATGTTTTCCTTCACCTAAGAGCGTCGGTAAATATGTACATAAGACATATATAGTAAAAAATTAATACTAAATCTATGCTGAGCTCCGAGATAACCGTATAACATAAATGTGAAATTCTGATAAACACGTTATGTTAAGCAAATATGAACATGTTCCATATACCTACCTTGATGAAACAATAGATGTTGTATACGAAATACAGCGCATTGCAGTCGCTTGTACTGCGCTCCAGAGCAACTATTGTTGCGAATATACAGGGTTTAGCTCTTGACTTGTAATCTGCAGGTCCCGAGTTCGAATACCGACATGTATCTATATAATTTTCGATTTTCACATGTATATTTACCCGATCCTCTTACGGTGAAGGAAAACATCGTTATGCAAATATTTGAACTGTACAGTTAAAACTGAACGTCTGTAGCCGATTTTAGTGCAGTGTCACGAAAATTATTCACAAAAAAATATACCAACATGATGTATGTAAAATAATAAAAAAATAATAGAATTAATTACATTAACAAGTGTTAATTCACACAGGATTGTTACTCGATGTTATTATAATAGAATTATATTAATATAAAAACACAAATATTTGTTGCACAAACAATTGTGTTGAATATAACGAAACTCGAATGTTTGATATTTTAATTTCGATAGTGTTCGAATTTCTGTGGATGCATATTCAACAGATTATCAAAAACAATGAATGAAAAATAACGTGATAAAATTCAGTCGTCGAAGTGTTAATTTAATTATTATTTTACAACATATTGTGTACAAAAATACTATAAAAGTCTTTCAACTTTATAATATTACTAGCTGTTCGCAACTTTGTCCGCGTGGAATTACTATATTACTTGGATAATGTAGTTTTCTAATGGTGAAAGAATTTTTGAAATCGACCCAGTAGTTCTTGAGTTATTTCAATACAAAAATACATAGTTACTCTTTTTATAATACTCGCTTTAGTGCGCGACTTCGTCCGCATGGAATTAAATAATATATTCTATGTTACTCAGGGATAATGTAGCTTTGTAATGGTGAAAGAATTTTTGATATCGGCCCAGTAGTTCTTGAGTTATCAATACAATCAAAAACATAAAAATTTAAAAATACAAAGTATCTCTCTTTATAATATTAGTATAGATATAGATATATATTAGTATAGATTATAGATAAAAGGTGTCAGTTGACCTTTTCCAGACAAATTCGGTAAACAGTTTTATACACTTAGTAGATTTTCTTTCAGCTGTGTAAACCGACGGTTATATAACAAAAGAAAATTGTTTAACAAGTTGTTGAAGCTTGTTGGATTCCTTCAGAAGAAATATGTTTTCTTTTTATACAGTCGTGTTCAGAATATGTTTCCGCTTAATATAATGAGTTTTGCACGTTTTGTTACTAAAAAAAAATGCCGTTTCTTTATTAATTATTTAATTGAATAATGATTGACTTTGATTTTGTTTTAAAATTATTTGTAGGCAAATATTGTATACTTAGACTTTAAATCGGCTACAGACGCTCGGTTTGAACTGTACAGTTCGACTGCACAGTTAAAACTGACGTGTGTAGGCAAAACTGAGAACTGTAGTACGACTATTTAGTTCGAATTGTCGTGTGTACCTTTGAATTTAAAACTAAACGTATGTAGCTTTTAGTCAAGTAACTATATACGAATTGTATAAAATTCTAGATTTTAAAATAGAATAAGATATTCTAACGAAATGTGTATAGTCGTTGGGGCTTCAGACAATCTAGTATGGACTGCTCCGGTGGATGAATAGAGCGGTCGGTTGAACACAAATGTCTCCCGTTTCGTATGACTTGGAATATGTACAGACGGGTTACTTCATTTCTTATCCGTCGAAGAAATGTCGATGCTCATAATAATGTTAAGCCGGCTACAGATACTTATTGTAGATTTAACTATACAGCTGCGCAATTTAAACTGACGTGTAAAAGCACGTCAATTTGACTTGCGCAGTCGAACTGTACAATTAAAACAGAGCGTGTGCAGCCGGCTTTAGTCGAAGACTACAGCGATGTACGTTTAGCTCCACATGGTGGTAATTTGCTGTCCGATTCATCTAAGGTGGGAAGCAAAATTCTTTGCCCGTAAGAGTGATATTATTGTCACCAAACTCAAGCCCCCTTATTCCGAAAACTATTATAAAGTACTGCGATAAACAAAGACACATAAGTCGTCGATTATATGATACTGGAGGACACTCGGAACTAAATAGGATAGACCAGGGGTCTCATTGTACCAATTTATGTATAATAAGAAGTACCAGGAACGAGGATGTTATGTATTTTGTAATAAATTTTCTGAATGTACCATTACCAAACGTAGAAAGTACAACAGTAATAACGCTGATTCTCGTTTCGGAATAAAGCGGACTGTGATCTAACAACAGAAGATTAAAAATACTTATAGTTTGGAAGGTGTTTCGATTATTTTAGTATTGCTCTACATTTCCTTTCTCTAATATGTTATTTTTAACCGACCGCAAAAAAGGAGGTTCTCAACTTGTCTGTAGACAGCTTTTTTACCACAAAATTGCGCTCGTGCTGATTCGAATTTTCTGTTTCTAATTTAATTCGATATTCGTATTTGGTTCTTTCTGATAATGAACTACAAAACTTTTACTAATAATAAAAATGCATTAGTTACTATGTATGGATGGTTGAATACTTTTTTAAAGATATCTACGAAACATCCTAACAGGTTACCATTAAACACACAGATGTAAAACATTAAAAGGAAGGACATATACTATAAGAACACTTACTATATTTTTAGTTCCACGCAGACGCAGTCACGAGCGTCAACTAGTATTAAATAAATAATACGTATTATTTAATTACGAAAGCAATAAATGTGTCGAGTATTACTCGAACGTTTTCGTATCCCCAATAATCCTTATACTCGTACACATACTTCAATATTAACTAGACCCTAATTTGAAGAAGGTTCTAATAACTCTGTGCTTAGATTATTAATATCAAATGCTTTATATTATACTAGCGACCCAACCCGGCTTCGCACGGTTGCAAATAGGTATAATGCTGATACTATTTTTTTTATCTAAGGTCAATAAAAGGTTACAATACACTTATTTCTCTATCTTACACGCTAAAAAAACCTTTAAGGTTTATACCTAGCGCCATTAGGAGTGTCGTACTGCAGCGTTTGCAATGTAAGCGCTTAAAATGTGTTAATTTACGACATCATATTAAAAACCTCTAAATTATCAGTGTTACTCTACTATATTGTGAATGTATTATACATGAAAACCTTCCTAATGAATCACTCTATCTATTTAAAAAAAACCGCATCAAAATCCGTTGCGTAGTTTTAAAGATTCAAGCATATATAGGAACAATCATAACAAAGCGTTATTGTTTTATATTATGTAAGGATAAGGATAAGGACATACATAGGCTATATTATTTAATACCACGCGTACAAATTCGCGCTCAACATCTTGTTATTTACTAAAATTATAGATAAAAAAGGTACCTTTGTTCTACTCTGTTTAAAATCATTAAAATAGTTATTCTTCTCGTAGGAAATGTTTTAAACGTTAAGTTTTCCAAGAAAAATAGAATTTCCTTTATCAGGTTTTTTTTTCAACGAGAAAGCAACAGTTTTATAAAAAGTTAAAAGATTGCTGCAATTTAAGATGTAGTTTCTTCCATCATTGTTTCCATCGGAGAGAAAATATAACTTTTAAAACAAAATAAGTTGCGCATTAAACTAAGTGTTAAGTTAATCCGGCAAAATGACATTATCTTGAATCACCAATTATGCAAAATTTTGTCAAAAGTTCAAATTCTTAAAAAAAGTGTTTTATTTATTTCGTCAAAAACCACATAATTTATTCCAAACAAACATCTATAGAAGTCGATTTTCATTAAACCATAAATTGTTATAATTTAAGTTTTCAAATATACTTAAATATTTTTTATTCTATTTTAAAGAATGTCGAATGTTCAGAAGCCACACTTTTAGCATCGCTTAAAATCTAAGTTACGTAATTTTTTTTTACATTCCAAAAAGTGTTAAAATTAAACGAGAGAGCCGTAGAATTTAAGCGTGGAGAGCATAAGACGCTCTTAAATATTTGAGTGGCGTTTAAAAATTCGGTCGTCTTAATCTTACATCTTATATTTGTAACAATTCAACAAAGTAATATCAAAACAAACTTTTATAAGCAATCAAATCGAGGGAAAGTCGCAAATCATCAGTTAATTATACTTTTCCGTTTTCTTTTCTGTCGCTAATGCCAAATACAAATCGACAAAGTTACATAAAATCCTTTCCAGATATGGAAAAATAATTTATTTTATCTTTACAGTTTTATAATAAATGTAGCCTCTGTTATTCAGTGCTCTTGTAGCTTTCTATTGGTGAAAGAATTTTTGAAATCGGATCAGTAGTTTTCGAGTTATTAAAATAAATACACAAATACAAAACTTTTATTTTTACAACGCTAGGACTTCATTAGACCGATATCACGCAAAAAACGGCCTTACGCTGAAACAAAATCTCTGTTTTTTCCCCGTTATATGTAAATAAATCTATGTTTATCAATTATAAAACAAAGAACAGTAAGGTGATACAGTTCACGTAATTTTTCATCAAAAATTCCCGGAAAATTTAAAAATAATGAAAAAAAAGACTTATTATTGCGTGCAAATTGAAATATTATTTCAAATTGAATCATATTTTATTATAAATATCATTTATTAATTGGAAAGCTTTATTGGACTGATTAACATTGAAATGATCAACAAATGCAATCCTTATACTCGTTGTTATTTATAAATGAACAAATAACCAGTAAAAACATAATTTATAATAATCCGTTATATTTCAATTGCTTTCAATTGAAACCGGTTCATGAACGCCCTTTTAAAAATAAAAATAACATTTTTAAAAACTAAATTGAATTCGGGAGGACATCTCGCGAAAAATTTAAATAATAAAAGAAATATGAACAAAAGCGACGAGGTCCCGTAATAATACGTTTGTGCATTTTGGTCAAAGGATTTGGATTAAGAATCTGTGTGGGTCTGGTCAGTTCTGAATATCGGGCAGCTGACGAACGAACCCTCCTGGCGGGGAGCGGCGCGGGTTGCGGGGTACAGGGTGGCGGTGCGGGGTGGCAGCGGGACACCCTCGGAGCGAGCACTGCCTGCAGTCAGTCGGCAGGGAGCTTTCGCGGGGGCTAGTCGTCGGTATTGTCCCGCCTGCGATGTGTTCGCTTAAAGTTTACACGGACGATAAATAACTCAGTGCAAAATGTACGGACTTAACTATGGCGTGAGGCGTCGCAGCCGGCATAAGAGGTAATTATTTTAATTTTTTTTTTCAGATTATGTGACTTAGTTAAATTGGATTATTTTTTAAGCACGGCGCGATGTTTGCGGCTTTTGCGAAAAAAAAAAAAATGCTGTATTCGGCGAAGCGATTGCGGATTTTATCGTATTTATATATTGTATTTTTTTACTAATTTAAAAATATCGTAATTAAAAAAACTCAAAAATGTTTCTAGTTTCTAGATTAAACATTAAAAATCTGTACATTTCCCTTGAAAAGATTACGATTTTATTAAGATAATTAGAAAAAATTCTCAATATTTCCTAAAAATTAAAACGACGATCTTTAATATCTTTTTCCTCTACGGTGATTTTTCATGATCTATTTCCTATACGAATGAAAAGAAAAAAACAACCTTCCAATTCAGGGGACATTATTGTTGCCTAAATACATTTCCTTAAAGATAATTAATAATTCTAACAAAAGAAAACAAAGTATACCCTCAAAAAATAACAAATGATTTTTGCAAAACGTATTATTTCCTTGGGACAAGAAATCATAACTAAAGACTTCCGCCGGATATCCGTACTGAGATTTTGGTTGTCGTCACGGCGGCAGGGCGTATAGCGTAGACTAACACTGCGTTTACATTTACAAGTATTTTCTTACGATGAACAAGCCTGCGTGGATCATCCCACCCTTAAACGTAATGTGGCTGAAAGATGGCAAACTATAGCTTATCATGCTGGCGGCATGCTGACGTCAAGCCGAGCGTCCACCGTAAAAGAGTAAAGAGCCAAGCCAGAGCTGGGCTCATTTTCCACTTCTATACGAACCTGCATACTTGTGTCAAAAGGGGAAAAAATGTTCTAGAGGGTTAAACTGTGTCCGAGCTGTGTCAAATGAGACAGCAGCGTTATACCGTTGGGCTCGCTTAGTTCAGCTCTTTGTTGGTGGTTACGCTCAGCTCACCATCTACCCTCATTACTGTTCTGCGTTGCGCGCTCGGCTTTAGTGTTGACGGACAACTTGGATCAGTGAGTGTCCAAGGGACCGCTATATTTTTCTCGCTTATCCAGGATTGTATAGATTCCTATGATACAATTTAATATAACGCGTAGCTATCAGCGCATACGCTTCGTAGAAGTCGATGCATTTTGTCCGCCAAGCCTTGTATTTATCAGGCTAGTATTATATTCGAGTAGCAAATAATAAGTATCCGAACAATAAAATTATTAATCTACTCTACTAAAATGTTGTTGTCCGTCCAAACGTGTCCACGTTTATTTACTAAATTACTTACTACTCGACAAAAATGCTATCCCGCTGCGTATAAGGTTGCAGCGCCGACGATTGCAGTAACTCTAGAACCAATCTGGATGCCTACTCTTCTCTTGGAAGCCCTGACGTCAGTAAACTTGTTTTTCATTATGGTCCTTTTACAAAGATAATGGAAGGGATGATACGAACAGGAGCAGTGGAACTCTACTGTATTTGCTTTGTTCGCTACAGATGAAATTATCATCTTTTTTGTCGTTATCTCATACTTGAATATTTCGAGTACATCTTTACGTTTGTTGCTTTCAGTTCAATAGGGTCAAGTCGCCTTCTTTACTCATTGTTTATTAATTTCATATTTAAGTAAGTTTATTTTTATTTGAATTTAAACAAAATGTTTCTTTCAAATATATTTTCATTGATTATTACCGTGTGTTCCTAATAATTATTGTATTCAAAGAATTTTTAATTATCTTTGACCAAAATCTAAAAAAAAATCAACCAAAAGGCATAGAAAACTATAAAAATAAACAACGAGTAAAGGGTACGCTTGATAAATATCAGTACATTTAAAACTTTTATTTACCTCATCAAAAATGTACGATATTTCAACGACATAAATAATGTAAATGATAGTTACAGATTCTGTAAACTGGCCGAGGTACGGACCACTCGTCAACCTTTAAAAACAAATACAACAAAAACTGACTGTAAAATATTACTAGAGTTATAAATACCTTTTTAAAACAGATTTGTTTTAATATATTAAACAACAGTCAAACCTGGATTAGCGATAAACCTCTTTAAGTGAGAGTCACGTTGCGGCGAGCACTGGCCTTTTCAGGCAAACTCCTTCCTTCGCTGCACGTCTTTTTTTAACCGACTTCCAACAGCAGGAGGTTATCAAGTCAATGAGTTTTTTTTTATTTTTTTTACATCTGTCATTGTTTTAATTCATTCTTTTTCTTCTTCCTTCCTTTCATCATGTCTTGTTCTAAAATTGTTTTTACAATTGTTTTTTTTTCTTTTCAATTAACTTTTCGCGAACAAACAAGTCATTCTATGGTCCTTTCAAGCTACCTCCATATGCAAGAAACATGGATTCGATAAAAACCTCTATAAGACAAATATCGTGGTCCCTTGGACTCTCGCTTCTAGGTTCTACAGTTATTAAGTAATTTTAAAAATAATTTATTATATTATTTAACAAAGCAACGGAAAGGGGTAGACAGGGAATTACATAAATAAATAATTTAGTTTCCGTATTCTATGTTTTGTGATATTTTAGGAACTGCCGTGTCTGTGAGATCATATCAATTATAATTTGCAAGAGAGCTAAAATAACCGACATTGCTCAGAAGCACATCGGTGGTGATGGGCCGGACATATCGCAAAGATGGTTGATCCTAAAATAGCCACGTTCAGGTCGAATAAACTTTTGATGGCATATCCTCAAAGGCCGGCAACACATCTGCGGTTCCCCTGGCGTTGAAGGTGTCCGTGGGCGCCGGATTAACTAACTTAGGCGATCCGCTGCTCGTTTGGCCCCTTCTCATATTAAAAAAAACCCTGGGGTTACCACAGTGAATGCTTTTGGGTAACCATGCACTAGAAAACGATTCGACCGCGAATATCAAAAATATATGGAACTGACAATGAGGTTTAATATCTCACACGTGAAAAGCACACAACTTATAGAACGTCATTGTCAGTTTCATAAATTTTTGTTGATCCCATCAGCGATATCGCCAATTGAAAGATACTTTGGGTAAGTACCCTGGTCGAAATTTCGGGCGTACACTGCAGGATAGCAAGAGACTCATCTTTAGGGCAATGGGCCTGCGTTGGTCTGTGCACAACTATGGTGAGGCCAATGGTCGTAGGACGCAACTAACAGTTTAACAGTGGTAGAGCCCTTAATATTATCTACACGAACTGGCCGACTCGCTTTGTGTAAGACCACGACCAAACAGAAGACATGCGTGAAACGGACGCAATTCCTTGTTTAGTCTGACGCGTGTGGAGACCTAATTTGAGTCCACTTTACCTTACTTAAAAGAAATTTATGAGAAAAGAGGAAAGTGAATTTAGAGACGGCGGCGAATCCAGATGGCCGCTTGTTCGTTTGCCTCCTTGTAATATTAAAAAATAGACTATAATAGAAAATAGACTAGCTCTAAGATTCTATCGAAGAATTTAAAATATTGATGGCTCATTTTTCAGGGTGTTTGTTATTTTTAACCTACGTAGGTAGAGGTGCAAATAAAAGTTCACTCCCACACAATTCTTCGTATTGACGTTTGATTTCATAATAGCATGGCAAATAATCACTACATAGTATAAAACAAATTCGCTCTCTCTGTCCCTATATCCCTATGTATGCTTAAATCTTTAAAACTACGCAACGGATTTTAATGCGTTTTTAATAGATAGAGTAATTGAAGATGAAGGTTTATGTGTATAACTAGCGACCCGACCCGGCTTCGCACGGATGCAATTATTAGTATCGCTCAATACAACATTCATAGTTTTCTGTAGTGTATTTAGTATCAGCGTTGCACCCGTGCGAAGCCGGGGCAGGTCGCTAGTTTTAAATAAAATGTTTTGCAGTTACATAAACGTATTGATTTGTTATTTAGCTAAAGTATTCACGACGGTACCTCAAAGAGGTAGGCAGAAAATATCCGCTTCAAACTTACAACCAGTTAAGTCTAAATTATTAAAGTTTAAATTATAACGTAATTACTTATTATAATTTAAACTTTAGTTACATAAAAATAGAAAAGATTTTGATATCGATATGTGAACGGCGGACCCCAAAAATGTTTCGGCTCATGTTTTTTTTTCCATACGATGATTGGTCAATAAAATAAACCGGGGTCCAGTGATTCAATGTAACTTACCCGTACGCTTACATCAATATTGGTTTATGATTCAGTATTTTTTTATCGGAATGAAATAATTATTATTACGAAGATATTTCTAAAATGGTAGCCAGAGATAGACGATGGATTTGTTAGAAGTTATCTCCAGTACTGCTGAACGAAACTCGATATTTTGCACAGATGTAGAGCATAGTCTGGAAGAACGGATAGGCTTTTAAACGGAGTCGCGGGCTACTGCTAGTCTTGTACAGTTTCATATAATTTTAATAATACTCTGAAGAAAACCTTGATGCATAAAATATCAAAGCGAAGAAACAGTTTGTATACGCAAGAGTATGTCAAAGGCAAGTATTTAACTAGTGTCGAAACAAGTCTACAAAAACATATATTTTTCTCTGTCTTCCAAAATACATAGAGACGATAATACTACTGTCGACTACTTTGTTTTAAGCTAAAATACATCTCGCAAATAAATAGAATAGTTGTGATAACATTCTTAGTATAAATTGCTACATAATTAAGGTCGGGAAGTGGTCCGGGACCTCCGAACCCCATAAAATAAGTAAAATAACATCTCAAGCCGAGACTTCCGCAAGAGACCCGCGAATTGAGTTACGCACAAAGAGGTTTGTACTTTACGCTCGGGGATGCTTGTTTGTGGCTAAAATAAAACATTTTAATACTGAGATAAAAGTTTAGTAGAAAATTCCATCTACCCACAACATTCTACAATACTAGATGTTGCTAGCGACTTCGTCCGAGAATTAAACAATATAGCCTATGTTAATTGGTCGCTTTTAATGGTGGAATAGTTTTGAAATCGGCAAAGTAGATTTTGAGTTCAACATACTCTTTTTTATAATATTAGTATAGATAAATAAAGCATAGACTAACCGCTTATCTGTATTCCATCTGAAAATTATTTGAATTTGTAAAGAACGAGGTTCCAAATGTTTTTGATTGCACTAAAAATAATATATCATGTTTTCCGAGTGGAAAAAAACACATTCAAGTATAAAATGGAAATCAAGTTCGGCTAAACAAGTAATAAATGATATGTTTGCGAAACTAGAGTCAGTAAATTTCTCAAAAATAAAATCAATCTTAATATTATTATTATTGTCCTTGATAAAATCTAAATAAATAAAATTAGACTCTATATAAATTGATAATAGAGTTTACATTTTATATTTTTTTAAGTTCTTCTTTTATTAAACGAACCCCTAAATGTTACGGTTGAATTTTCACCCCATTCAATGATCGATTGATACAATGGGGGAGCAAGATTCGATGCAGCTTGCGATGTACCATTTTTGCAACATTTATCAACTTACACAGTGAGTTTACACTGCCGCAACACATGTAGACAAACATTATTATCTCTGTCATTTAAGCAAAAAATAAAACAGATAAAAGTATAAAGAATATTCTAATCTTAGACTGTATCAAGACCGCTGGCGAGTGTGTCACCAAAAGGGACAAAACATGTAGGACATGTATATTTCACTGCCAATTTTACACCCGAAAACACTACGCACCATGTTAATATGAAATGACATTGCACTAATAGCTCACAATTTGTTTACAATAAGAATTGTTAACTTTTATATTAAAAAAATGGTTATAAAACGCTGACAAAAATGACATTTTTAGCATAGTAAAGCTCTGCCATATAAAAAACCGGCACGCGGGGTGAAACAGAAGATAGTGCATATCTCGTTCTTTTACAAGACATGGAAATAAGTCCTTCTTTTTCTTGTGACAAATATATCCAGCGGTCTATGTTTTACCTGTCTACGATTCTAATACTTGATTAAAACGTCTCTAAAGATCTTACTAAAGCCGGCTACTGACGTCAAATTTTTAACTATACATTTTTAACTTTGCATTTAAAACTTTCTGTACAGTTCTCAGCTTTGCCTACACACTGCGCAGTCAAACTGTACAGTTAACACTAAATGTCTATAGTCGGCTTAATATTATTGATTTTATTTAAGATATCTCCATAACGGTTAAAAGGGATTACGATGTTTGAACATACTCTGCAAGAACACATGGACTATTATGTTTTTATTTAATTCCTTGCGAACGGAGTCGCGGGCGACAGCTGGTATGTTATAAGAACTTGTTTACAAAGCGATTACTCTACTGTTAGGCAAAATGCATTTATTTTTTAGGCTAGTGCGACACATGCCTAACCTAGATTACTCTACTTAATACGAGTATATAAAAAGTAACACCATTGACACTAAAAGCAAACCTTTTAGAGAGAATGGATTTTATTCCTAGTTTTTTATAATTCCTATTTTCTACAAACTGAAACTTATTCCTTTTATATTTTTAATAATCACTACAT
>QDHC01004916.1:228862-273828 GCA_013186455.1 Papilio dardanus tibullus | reverse complement strand
TAACACTAAATGTCTGTAGTCGGCTTAATATTATTGATTTTATTTAAGATATCTCCATAACTGTTGAAGGAATCACGACGTTTGAACATACTCTGCAAGAACACATGGACTACTATGTTTTTATTTAATTCCTTGCGAACGGATTCGCGGGCGACAGCTGGTATGTCATAAGAACTTGTTTTTTTTTTTTAACTTAGATTACTCTACTTAGTATATAAAAAGTAACACCACTGACACTAAAAGCAAACCTTTTAGAGAGAATGGATTTTATTCCTAGTTTTTTATAATTTCTATTTTCTACCAACTGAAACTTATTCCTTTTATATTTTTAATAATCACTACATAGTATAAAACAATGCGTTTATCTGTCCCTATATCCCTATGTATGCTTAAATCTTTAAAACTACGCAACGGATTTTGATGCGTTTTTTTTTAATATATAGAGTGATTGAAGAGGAAGGTTTATTATAACTAGTGACCGGCCCCGCCTTCACACGGGTGCAATTATTAGTATGGCTGTCGTATATAACGTTCACAGTTTTTCTGTAGTGTATTTAGTATCAGTATTGCACCCGTGCGAAGTCGGGGCGGGTCGCTAGTGATAAATAAATAAATCTCGTTGTCGTGTAATTTAATAAAATTTTACAATTTATTATAATAACAACATTTTGTTGAAATTAAACTAATAAATTAAATTCAAAATTACCCAAATCTGGCATGCCACCTAGCATTTGGCACGTACATGTGGCATAATTGGTACTTTAACCTATTTAATTTATATTAAAACATTGTATAAGTCACATATATTAATGTCCTCTTGTAAGAATTAATGCTTGCAAGCCAAAATCTTATTTCTGACTAATAAATGCAAAACGATGGATGTCCACTTGGAGGTATCTTGAGAACTGTTGACGGATAGTTGACAATACATACAATAGTTTGAAAAATATATAGGTTTTTAATTTTTTTTTTAATCCATTCAGCCATTCTTGTCAGAGATTCGCTTTTTTAATATTAATAAGATTATAATCAGAGAGATCTGTCCTCACCGGTTCCGAGTTAGGGGCCTTCAAGAAAAGAGCGTACTCCTTCAAGCCGGCAACACATCTGTGGTTCCTCAGGCGTTGCAGATGTCCATGAGCGTCAGACCAATTAGTTTAGGTCATCCGCTGCTTGTTAGACCTCTTCTCCCACAAAAAAATGTATTAATACGTGAACAGTTCATGAAGAGCATTTGATATTAATACTACCTCATTTTTCCGAAAAAATGTATAAAGTACTACGATAAACGAGGACCAATAAGTCGTCGATTATACGATATAGGAGGACACTCGGAACTAAATAAGATAGACCAGGGATCTCATTGGATCAAATTATATATCAGAAGTACGGGGAACAAGGATGTTCTGTATTTTGTAATAAATTTTATGAATATACCAGTACCAAACGTAAAAAGAACAACAGTGATAACACTGATTCTCGTTTCGGAATAAAGCGGCTGAGGCTTAAATATATTAATATATGCATAAAGCTTCGAGAAAGATCTTTAAATATAAAAGTTAATTTTATTGGTTTTCAAACAGCAGTTGTAATAAATAAGGAAAGTTTATTTAATGTTTTATTTCAATCAAGCCCAGTTTTAGTACTACTAAAGTGGAATCTACCCTCGTACTGCGCGAGCTAAACTTATTAGACGTATATCTATATCTATACTAATATTATAAAGAGAGAAACTTTATGTTTTTGTATTTTTGTATGTATTGAAATAACTCAAGAACTACGGTCGATTTCAAAATTTTTTTCACCATTAGAAAGCGACATTATCTCCGAGTAACATAGGCTATATTTTTTAATTCCACGCAGACGAAGTCGCCCACAACAGCTAGTTTCTCGTAAAATAAACATATAAAATGTTGTAAATAAGTATAAAAAGATTATATCTAACAAAAGGATTTATTTCAGTATCAAACTTTGCATATCGAAATTCGTGTTCGAAGTTGCGAAGTCACTATAACATTTATTGTACCAAAATACTCGATTGTCAGAACTTTTTTAACATAGCAAATAACAAAGTTTTATTTAGTAAGCCTTCACACGGACGTTTTTTAAACGTCGACTTTAGCGCTGTTTTTACGTCCTCGCTGATACGATCCCTGTAAAATGATTCTTGATTCGTTCGTCCAGTGCTCAAAATCCAACGCTGCGCGATAAAAATTAAAAAGCGCAACATTGTGAACATATACAAGAAAATGCTTTTTTAACGCGCGTTGAAAAAGCGCACGTGTGTATGCTTACATTATAAAACAACTGTGTACACCAAAGTAACTTTATAATCTATGTTTTAACATGTGATGCCAATTAAAACTAATTAGATTTTTTAGTTGTTTCCAACCACAATATTATCATATTTTAAAATTCAAACAATGAGAAACACAAATTAATAATTAATTTACCAGTTTTTACCAATTCTCCGAGTCTTCGCAAGTTATTAAAAACGATATAACTGTCAGGGAGAAATAGTAACTATGACATTTATGATAACTATACTAAAATGTATGCAAGTAACTCAGTCAATTCGTGTCTGGTTAAAAGGCGTAAAATTTCATATTTTACCTTTTTAGAGCATCTCTCTTCTTTCCCAGACCACTTTTTATAAAAAAAAATCGTTTAATACGAATTTTAGTAATGCGTTCCGCTCATTATTCTTCAGTGAAAACATTTTTGCGAATATTTTCCTCCAGTGCCCGTTTTACAACAAAAAGTGTGGCAAAAAACGTCTCTAAACCGCAGTCTCGGTTCGCCGGAGGTTAAATACAGAAGGGGATGGTTTTGTGCTCCCTTAATTATTAAATAGATGATACTTTTTTTGGCAGCAAAAAGTTATCCACGAATTTGTAAGATTTATCAGGAATTAGTGTCGTTTAATTGTCGGTTGTCAGCAAAACGTTTCACTTTCCTACCATTGTAGTCGAATCGTTTCCTCGCCGAGGTATTACAAACACTTCACTTTGCGTTTCATTTATTTCTTTTATGTTAATTGTTAGCACTTCATTTAATTGCATATTATTAGATTTATAATAACAATTTATATCTTTGTTTTAACTATTTGAACCACGATAGGTATCTACCTTATCTATCATTTAAGTTTTCTAATGGTTAAAGATATTTTTAAAATCAGCCCAGTTAGTAATTTTTGAGTTATCGCATAAAAAAATAAACGTTTTAATAATAGTTAATTAATATATTCACTTTTTGGTCATGGTTTCATTTCCTCTATGCATAATAATTTATGAAAACAATTATTTTCTAAACTGAACGTGGAATTTTCTGGAAAAAATAAATGACTAAAGTCTTTACACAGAAGAGGATTCTATGAATGTACGTGAATATTTTTCAGTTCAGAAACGTGTTAATTAACACTGGTATGAAAAAACTACAGAATATTATATTTTGTATATTCTTTGTTATATTTATTTTGGTACGAACGGTGTGCAGTTTAGGTTGGCAATTAAAAACGTTTTCAAAATTCTCAAACCGACAAAGTTTTGTTCGGCAAAGCAATGCGAATAATACTTCCGAAGTGCATTTTAAATTTAGGTCATCGTTGTATTGTTATGGATTTTTAATAAAACTATGTTTTAGCAGATTTAAAATTAAGTATTCTGGATCTATTATTTTTAGAATTTTACCCAAAATTACTAACTCATTAGTCGAGATAGTATTATGGTATTAAAAAGCGACTAAAAAAAAATATTTTACAATTTGATCTTAATTTTTCAAGAACATAAAATCGTCATACGCATTGTAAGGGACCGCGTCTTTGGATGTTTTTTCTTCCCGAGCAAAAAACATACATTACTCAATGTCATACCATAACTTAATAAAAATCGCTTTTCTTTTATCTCGTTGCCTCATTTTCGTATCGATTGAAAGATAAGACAATACTCGGATAAAATCCTAAATCTCTTCATTTCTAGACCTAATTTTTATTAAGATAAAAGCAGGCTACAAACGTTCAGTTTTTTAACTGCACAGTCGAACTGTACAGTTCTCAATTTTGCCAACACACGTCAGTTTTAACACTTAATTTGGCAAGATGTTTTTTTAACTACTTTTTAAATTTTTGTTATCTTCCCATGTCTATAACTTTAGGATCTCTTTAAAATATACAAACATTTTATTATTTTATTGACCATTGTAGCGGACATAGCCAAATTAAGGGTTAACTGCGCAGTTGAACTGTACAGTTAAAACTGAGCGTCAGTAGCCGGCTTTAAAGTCACACTACTGCGAGTACCCACGTACTCAAACTAGTCGCCCTATAGTTATAAAGTCTAGTGGAAACAGGGTTTAAGAACTGGCAGTTCTTCAGACAAACTGTAAAAAAGTGGTAAGAGATGTGTTAAAAGGCCAGATAGAAAAATCTACAATCCCTAACCCTCTGGGTTACGTGACTTTATTTTATTTCTAAGGGTGAAATTTACTTATATTTTGAAATAGTAACTCTCCCCATAGAGTTCGGATAAAAATAATAAAATAAAATATATCAAGTTTGTTACTATATTTACATTGTATCGTGAAAAATAAAAATTAAGTGCACATAACAGTATTTTTTTATTTTTTTTTCAATAAGCTAGCGACCCGCCCCGGCTTCGTACGGGTGCCAAACTGATACTAAATACACTACAGAAAAACTGTGAACATTGTATATAACAGCCATACTAACAATATTAGCACCCGTGCGGTGCCGGGGCGGGTCGCTAGTTATATATATAAACCTACCTTATGAATCACTCTATCTATTAAAAAAACCGCATTAAAATCCGTTGCGTAGTTTTAAAGATTCAAGCATATATAGGGAGAAACATAAAAAAGCGTAATTGTTTTATACTATGTAAGGATAAAGATAATTATAAAAATGTACTAAAAATAATATTGTTTAAAGTATAAATATGGATAATCTTGGGTTATCTAAGAGCAGTCTTCACTAATCGATAAGTCTTACCGTTTATAGCATCTTCAGGTATGACGTCATCAGAAAGGCCTATAAAATGAGCCCTCGTGTCATCAGGTGACAGAAAAGCAATTTGCTTCGTCAACTCGATTAACCCGCACTTTGATAGCGTAACAAACCATTTATTCGAGCCGTAAAAGTGATTTTAGACCACTTATACTCTTATTATTACGTAGTTTATTTAAACGAAACAGTAATGTAGTTAGCTATGTTACTCGCATTATGTCTCGCAGTTTTTATTTACTAAAGAACTGAATAGAAAATTGGGCTACATGTAGAGCGTCCGTGGCTCAGGGGTTTAGCTCTTGACTTGTAAACTGCAGGTCCCGAGTTCGAATCCCATTGTACCAATGTGTTTTTCAATTTTAGATTTACATATTTACTCGACCCTCTTACGGTGAAGGAAAACATCGTGATGCGATCTGCACATATCGGCGAAGAAACTCAAAGATATGTGTGAAGTCACTCGAAATACGCGCTAGTTCTGGCGGAAAATGGAGGCCATAATGGGTCGAACTACACTACTCTCCACTACTACATTTCTGCTATCTTAAAGTCGGTTAAAATCATCAATATCATCTATATTAAAAACAATATAACCGTAGATATCTATAACATTAACTAGATATGTAAACCATAGAAGATATAATCTTTTCCGAGATAAAATAAAATGTAAGGGAAATTAATTTTAAACGTCCCTTTTACCTTTTCCCGCTATACAAGTATAAGCGATAAGCCTCTTAAGTGACATTTAATGTTCTAATGCGATTTAACCTTTAATATGACACAAATACTCGTTGAAAGAATTATCTTCTTGCTTCTATCGATACATATACTAGCGGTCGACCGCGATTATGTCCGCGTGGGATTAAAAAACTTAGCAAGTAATGTGTCCTTCTACACTGTTCTACTTTGCAAAAATCGTGATCCGCTCATCTATTCTGAAAATACTTTTAAACGAGAGCGTCGGTGGCTCAAGGGTTTAGCTCTTGACTTATAATCTGCAGGTCCCGAGTTCGAATCCCACTAACCAATGTGTTTTTCATATGTACATATTTACCCGACTCTCTTACGGTGAAGGAAAACATCGTGATGTCTGCACATATCAGCGAAGAAATTCAAAGATGTGTGAAGTCACGCAAAATACGCGCTAGTCGTGGAGTTTTGGAAAAATGGAGCCCATTGGTCGAATTACTACTACTACGTTTAAACAAACATACATTCAATGATTCCGCATTTGTAATATTTATAATATAAACTATATTTCAAAAACAACTGTATAATATAAATAGAAAATATAAATGTTCTTTACAAAGACTATAATTGAAAGAACTCTTTGTCGACAAAAGGTTTTCTTCGCAAACAGGGTCGTTTGCTATAAGCCGCTATTGTATAGTTTAGTACGTCTTATAAGAGTCTAAAGGTCAATCAGAATAAAAGGCTTAACCTACTAACTCTTCGAATTTGTATCGACAAATTAACAACTATTTTTAAGGACTGTAGTGTATTGGCTATGGTCTGGTCTTAGACGTATTAATATATTAAGACCGCTGGCCAGCGTGTCACCGAAAGGGATATGTAGGACAAGTATATTTCACTGCTACTTTTACACCAAAACACTACAACGCACCATGTTTATATGAAGTGACATTGCACTAATAGTTCAAAATTTGTTTACAATAAGAATTGTTAACTTTTATATTAAAAAATGGTAATAAAACGCTTACAAAAAATGACATTTTTAGCATAGTAAAGCTCTGCCATATAATAAACCGGCACGCGGAGTGAAACAGAAGATAGTGCTTTCTATCTCGTTCTTTTACAAGACATGGAAATAAGTCCTTCTTTTTCTTGTGTGAATGAGACAAATATATCCAGCGGTATATGTTTTCTCTGTATACGAGTCTGGTCTATAGGTGTCTCGAGCATCACGCCATGTTGACAGCCGTGTCAGACGTCATGCCTGCCGATATATGACGATTTGTGAAAAAATATTCTTGCGATACCAAGGTACATTCAAATAGTAGGCACGTAGCCCAAACCAGCATACCTAATATAACATGCAGTAAATTATAATTTATCAGTACATAGTATAATTTAAATGTCCGGACATAGATTAAAGTACATATGTAAACATCATCGTAGGCATTAAAGTGAATAAAGTGATTTATCTTTTATCTTTCTTTCTTTCTTATAAAACAAGTCGCTTTCTCTGTCCCTATATCCCTATGTATGTTTAAATCTTTAAACGCATTGGATTTTGATGCAGTTTTTTTAATAGATAGAGTCATTGAAGAGAAAGGTTTGTTGCATTGCATGCGTGTAAATCCGGGGCGGGTACCTAGTTATGTTATAAGATAAATATAGAAAACTTGAGTGGCATAGTAGCAGAAATAATAAAATGCTTTATAATCATAGATATATAAAGAATAGATAGGATTATCTTAGAAATGATAGCTTTTTTCGTTCTTAATTTCTACTTTGAAGAGTCGAATCATTTGAGTATGACAAGAAATGTTGGAATGAATTTACTAAAGCTACAGACGCTCAGCTTTAACTGTACAGTTCAACTGCGCAGTTTACTCAAAACTGAGAATAATACAATTAGTGTACGTCAGTTTTAACTGTACAGTTAAAAAACTGATAGTCTGTAACCGGCTTTAATGCCAAAATAAAGACAGAAAAACGGCGTATATCCTGTCCATAGTTTATAGAGGTCAGTTACAATACTTGAACTATCGTTTTATATTCAGATTGTATTCAAAGTATCTATCTTAATCTCAAGTACCCGCTGTCTCAGTGGAAATAGAGTTAACCCACTTGTATCCGATTACTCGATTGTGGTTGTTATTGTGGCCAGTGTATCTTACAAATATTATAATTGCGAAAGTAGCATTGAATGTTTTTTTGAAGGTAACTTCGAAACTGCTTCATGTTGAGTCCGGCGCCGAATTTACTGTCCTTCCCGTTCATCCGGCGGCCGACGAGCGATACAATGTTGTATCGCATACAGGAGATTGCTTACAAGAGATTAGTTCAGTACGAATGAGATAAGGAATTCTTCTTTGTCGCCAGCAAAACGAAAATTCTATTGTCGGTCTTCAGGGACCGGCGCCGGCCACACGGAAAGTTCGCTGCCGGTCCCCAGTGACCAGCGCCGGACCCAACGTGTTGACGGATCTTGGTGAAATTTGGTACAGATGTACACACACTATCTGGAAGAACTCTTAGACTACTTACTATTTTTTATTTTAGTTTCGCACAGACGGAGCCGCGTGCCACACCTACCTTATAGTAGTTCTATAAAACCAACGGCTAAAAATTCAAATGCAACTCTTTAAATGGTGTGAAAATTAAATGTGATCGCGGTAGAATTTTGGAGTTTAGGCGTGGACTTAACATTTAAGACGCTCTTAAATATTTGAGTGGCGTTCGTAAATTCGGAAGTTAAGCCTTGAACGAACCAGTATAGTATTTTAGTCCAGTAGCAAGTAATTTAGTTACTAAACGTGTCCTAACAGCAACATTTTAGTAAATTAGATTAGTATATCCCCATGTTTGGATACTAGCTAGTTACCACTCGACTAAATACTATCCTAATGCGATCAAGGCTTTAGATGTAGTTTATTGGGATAACAACAACAGGAACACCCTGTGTACATCGTAAGTCATTGAACTTTCAAGTATTTAGTATTCACTTGCATTCATCTCAAGACGATTGGTGTTACATATTTAATCAAGTTAACTATTGTAACTGTGAGTAAAACCAATCATAGACCTTTATTTATATACTAGCTGTTGTCCGCGACTTCGTCCTCGTGGAATTAAAAAATATATTCCATGTTAGTCGGGGATAATGTGCCTTTCTGATGGTGAAAGATTTTTTTAAATCGTTTTAGTAGTTCTTGAGTTATCGATACATACAAGAATACAGAGTTTCTCTATTTATAATATTAGTATAGATATAACATTTTCCAATTTTATAGTTTTTTTGTTAATAGAAATTATTCATTAAAATATTACAGTTGTTTGTTAACATTATTTCTTCTTCACTTTTATTCAAGAGATTTCAATAATGGGGTTGATTTATGTTCAACTTCTTGCCAAAATTAATACCTACTGTTTGTACAAATTAAGATTAACGGGTAAGGACAAACACCATTACTTTATTGGCTTTAGCTCAGCTTAGCTATCGACGTTCGTTACAAATTTTTTTCGGGGAAAATTTTAAAAAATCGGTACGCATTTTAATAATTAATGAAAATCATGTTTGGACTTGAATAAATATACTTATTATGACATTTTCGCATTCTTAACTTAATTAAAAATGAATTTTCATACCATAGAACCGTCATAGTTATATAAATCAAACAAAAAAAGTGGTCCGCAACACACACACGCATTTTTATTTATCTTACACTTCAATACATCGACAAGGGATGGGAAAAAGATAGCATAATTATTGCTTAAGCATAAAAAGGAGACAGCTAGTTGTTTAAAATTTAAATTATTTGCCGGACTCATACTATCATAGGACAGGACATTTTGTTTTACTTCGAGCAAATACAAAAAGCGACCTTATATCGTATCTGTTATTTTAATTTATCAATGACTAGCTGTTGTGCGCGACTTCGTTCGCGTGGTATTAAATAATATAGCCTATGTTACTCGGTAATAATGTAGCTTTCTAATGGTGAAACAATTTTTGAAATCGGCCCAGTAGTTCTTGAGTTATACATACAAAATTAAAAAGTTTCTCTCTTTAAAATATTAGTATGGATTATTAACTAAAAAATGATTTACAATTTGAATACATCCATAAGTATTATAAAGGTATTTTTTTTATTTTAATGCGTAATTCGACTTCAATGCGTACAAAAAACTGGTACATGTAACACGTGCGCTCTAATTTTAACCCTTTTGAAAATTACGCTTATAAAGCTTTAACAAAAAAGCCATTCACCATTGTACAATCAAAGAATTAAATTCGCTACCCACTTAGGATCGTATATCGTACAGCAAATTGTCACCATAAGAGCTATAATTTGATAATTAACTATGTCGCTCTGACAAAATTTCGACCTAATGACGTGAGGTCAAATGACACACTCAAAGGTAGAGATTAATGTCCTGGACTTTACGTGTTTTGTTACTACCCTAATATCAAATGTATAAACTTGTTTTATTCAATACTAGCTGTCGCTGACGACTTCTTCCGTGTGGACTTAAAAAAATAGTCCATTTTACACGGGGATAATATAGCTTTCTAACTGTGAAAAATTTTTTGAAATCATCTCAGTAGTTTTGATTTATTTCTTCTTCTTCATAATATTAAGTAAAGAGTTAGAATAGGTACTAACCTTATTAATCGTAGATATCGTTATAGAATAGACAGGACATTTTATTTGAAATGTCAGTTCTTTTTTCGTTCCTACTTAAGCATCGCGTCCACCGCAAAACAGTAATGAGCCGAAGACGGTGAGCTAGGCGGCCTCAAATGTGCTTGCGTTCCCACCAACAAAGAGCTGAGCTAAGCGAGCACAACGGCATAACGCAGCTGTCTCATTTCACAGCTCGGACACAGCTCAGCTCTCTAGAACATTTCGGCTCTTTTTGGCACATCTCATTTTAATTTGTTGGTGGGGACACAAGTATGCAGCTTCGTATGAAAGTGGAAAATGGGGCCGTCCAGGTTCCGCTCACCTCTTTACTCTTTTGCGGTGCGCGCTCACTTATAATGCTACTTAAACTAGCCGTTTAATTTACCTAACTTCATATTGAAGTAGTATAAACAAGGGTAATTTAAATGAGTTCACTAAATGTCAAAGCCAAATAGACAAAAAAATGGTTTGTAACAAATCCATAGTATATAGGTCAGTGTTATCTATATTATAAAGTGGAAAGATTTGTATTTTTGTATATATTGATATAACTCAAAAACTACTTGTCCGATTTCAAAAATTATTTCACCGTTAGAAAGTTAAAGGATCCACGAATGACTTGTGTTTAAATGGTTATTAGCCTTTGATGTAATTTTCACAAGTTCACTGCACTTTTTACGTCTTGATAGGAAGAAGGGAAGAAATGGAAGAAGAAAAGATGGCGGATTAGTGAGGTGCACTATCGCGCCGAAATGTCACTAGTCGCAACTAGTGATGTGCCGCAACAACTTACGAACAAATTAGCAGGCTATATTTTTTAATTCCGCGCGGACGATGTCGAGTGGAACAGCTAGTCTGTACTAATTTTATAAAGAGGAAATATTTGTATTTTTGTATGTTTTAAAATAACTCAAAAACTACTGGGCCGATTTCAAAAATTCTTTCACCGTTAGAAAGCTAAAGCATGCACTGATTAGGCTATAATTTTTAATTCCGTGCGGACGAAGTCAAGAGGAACAGGTAGTTAATACATGTACCTTCATAATAATTACTTGCTTGTTTTAAATTCTGACGTATGTATTTTTGACAATTAATATCCGGCTTTTTGTCATTTTATGAATTCGTGGTCGTTTACCCGCGCCCGCAAATTAAATATTACGCAAAACGTATATTCATTATAAATTATTTAAAATCAAGGATTTTATATTGTATTAATTTGTAAACTTTTGCAAATGAATAATGATATAGATTGCATAGTGACAGGTCAAACCAGTAGGTAGAGTTAAACATGCATAAGCGATAATCATTCTCTGGTCCCGGCGGTTAATCTGCATAAGCGATAAACCTGATTGAAAAAAAAACTTCTATAAGCGACACAAACATCGCGGTCTGATTTACTTTTTTAGAGAGATTATTAACCACTTAGAATTAAATCTACTAACGACCCTTATTGGTGACCATGACATTTATGAATTAAAAAGCACCACTAGTCAATGCATAAGAAGACGTCTATTTAAATAGATGGCGCTAGTAGCGTTGAGATTTTTCAATGTCTTTTTATATTAAAAACTATAACCCCATTCACACCAGCGATTTTTCAAAGCGCGTTAAAAAAGCGTTGAGATACAACAAACGCATTTCCATGTATATGTTCAAGCGGCGCTTTTAAATGTTTTTATAGCGCTTCGTTGGGTTTTGAGCGCTGGTTGAAGGAAATAAGAGTCATTTTACAGCGGCAGGAGCGAGGGCGTTTAAAATCGTCCGTGTGAATGCAGGCTTAGTCTAGATTTTTAGATAACACTAGCTGTTGTGCTCAACTTCGTTCCAATGGAATTAAATATTATAGCCTATGTTACTCGGAGATAATGTAGCTTTCTAACGGTGGAAGAATTTTTGAAATCGGCTTAATAGTTCTTGAGTTATTTCAATACATACAAAAATCCAAAAATACAAAGTTTGTCTCTTTGTAATATTAGTATAGATAAATAAAAACAAGGGGCAGAAAATAATTTACAAAAGAGCGATTTTTGTAACTCTAGTAAGAAAAACTTTAAATCTAGGCCTTATTTAGTTTAGCATCGTGCAACTAAAGTTTATTCGGCTTAGTTAAATGACTGCAATATAGAGGTCGCTTGCTCCTTTAATTCAGCTGGCTTTCAGTAACAAACTTTGACATTTAAGAGACATGACTTGTCAAGTTCGCATTCTGGCACTTAAAAGCAGTCAAGAAGTTCTGAACTTCTGCTTGTGCAAAATTGTTTTGAACATGGGACTACTTCACCTGGCCAACTCGCAAATGGTGACAGAATTATTCAGTACTTCGGCTGTTTGCCGAGTCCTTTCCTCTATAATCGAAGTCGGATGATCGTTACGCGCAGGCCGTGCGTTGACAGTGCAGAGTGCGACCTCCTTTTTTGAAGTGTTGCAACTTCTTTCATATCAAGTTATTTAGTTAAGTTAAGTTGTAAGTGTACTTACTAAAGTTATCTTGAGAAAATTGAGCGAAATCTGACGAATAAGTATTGCACAAAATATTTCGTGTAATACAAAAAGCTCGTTTATAAAGCCGGCTACGCGTTCAGTTTTAAATGTACAGTTTAATTGCGCAGATAAACTAACGTGTGTAAACAGAGCTGAGAACTGTACAGTTTGACTGTGCAGTGATTGATGTGTGTACGTCAAAAATGTTTCGTGTAAAGTGCAGTTAAAACTAAACGTTTGTATTTATATTCTTAAAATGGTCCAAATTGTTAACGTTTACTTACTTTGCTGTATATTAACTATACTAAATGATTACCTAAGGTAAATGCGTCAGTGATAATATATTTTGTACTTTTTCACTTATAGTTTATACCCTCGTAACAAAATTAAACAACAAATACGTAATAAGACGAAGAGATTCGTAAAACAGCTATTATTTAGCGAGGGGACGCGTAATCTTCGTGGACAGATGCGTAGATTATTCGCAAACTATGGGTGGTCCCCCAACACCGACCCCTGAATAAAGACGCGAAGATTTTCTCCCCCTTATCTTTTCACATTGCATTTATGTATCCCCATTTTAATTTTAAATATATGTAATGTATTAAACGACTACTTAGATTTAATAACCATTTAACTTGATTATTTACAACGCAATACTTGAAAATACTTGTAAAAAACTCAAGAACTGCTTCATTGATCTTTATTTCGTAGCTCTGAGCAACTTTGTCTTTTTTTCATGAAAGATCAATTATATTATTGTAGTTAACACTTCCAATGCGAAGTCGTTAATCGCCAGAGTTAAAGTTAATATTGGTCGTTTAATTAACCCTTTCTCTGCTAATGTTCTTTACGCATTTGTTTTATTATCCATTGTTTGGTTTGAGTGTATTGAACATCAACGAGCTGGAATTGTTGGGATTTTTTTCAAGATTTGAATGAGCAGTAGTCAGGTAGGTAGGTTAAGTGTTGTTATGAATTATTGATGAGATCGCAGTGAACTCTTTGTATTTGAAGTTCTCTAAGCCGACATAGTGCGCCATTCTCAGGAACTTAATGAAGGCATACTTTATGAATTGCATTTTTATTATGATTGTATGTTTATATTTATGACTACCTTTACCTCCTGACTTTGGCTGCGCGAAATTAAAATTTGTTTTCCTCAGTGATAATGTAGCTTTCTAATAGTTAAAGAATTTCTAAAATCGGTTTAGTAGTTTTTGAGTTATTTCAATTCGTAACAAAATTAAAAAATACTCTACCTTCCTCTTCATAACATTATTGATAATAGATAATTTAATAATAGGCTTTAACATTGAGTTCATTTCTTCCACTCAGAGTACTTAATTTATCACTAAGTTTGTTACTAAGTTGACAGAGAGATAATCTAAAAGGCGATTTTTAGAATTGAATTTTGACAGTATAAACTGGTTTATTTCAATTATATGGTAACAAAAACGTTACAGTCGATAACAATAATAGCGTGGATATAGCACGGCATTACCCTGTCTATCAAATAAAAAAGTTATTAACCTACTTCCAAGTGTAATCCGATGCAGTACAGGAGAATTAAAAACTAAATAACAAGCGCAAAACATCGAAACTTTATGCCTGTATCAAATATTAAAACAGTTGTAGTAATTACTTTGTTCATTTTATAGAGATGAAAAAGTGCACGGTTAACATCATGCCTTCAGTAAAACTATATGTTTTTTCCTTTATTTGATGTTACTATTTGTTTCATACTTTTGTCAAATGTATTTTTTTATATAAAGTTTTAAACGTGTAAGCGGCCATCAACATTCGTTGAAATGGCGAAGCGTATGCTTTGCAAATACGTTACCTGCCTTTAATCGTTTAACTTTTAGCAAAAGTTAGTATACGTTTATTTATGTTTGTGATGTTAAATGTTTTGTTTTATGTTTTTTTGGTAAATAGAAACGCAAAATCTATATCTATACTTAATATTATAAAGAGAGAAACTTTGTATTTGTTTGTATTGAAATAATTCAAGAACTACTGGGCCGATTTCAAAAATTCTTTCACCATTAGAAAGCTACATTATCCCCGAATATTTTTTATTCCACGCGGACGAAGTCGCGCACAACAGCTAGTATTTGATAAAGATACATTTTAAACATATATTATGAACGTTGACTTGTGATTGTTCAAATTTTTGATGTGTGTATGAGTTGAGTAACGCTCGTGTACGAAGACCCTAATCGTATTTATGTTTAAATGTAACGCGTAATAATTTATTAATTCATTAAAGTTTGTTTTCTTGTTTATGTCAAGGCTATTTTTTCGTAGTTCGTGTCCTTTACAAGGTTGTCACGCCTTTTTTATAATTTAATGCTTTGTTTGTATCACGGAATACAGGAATTTATGTAGAATTTATCGAGAGTTGGTCAATGTCAAAGCAAATATTTTGTTTAGATCGAATGTTCAAAATATAGATATGAAAAGTTCCTTAATAATGGAATGTAGAAAAAAATCTGGCCACAAATTAATCATTTCCATTGTCAAAAACAAACAAATATTCTACAAAACCATAGATTAATAGAACTAGATATCGTATGTCGTACTGAGAGCGACTGAGATACATTAATACGAAATATACGTAACGTGACAAAGAGAGACATAGATCTTTAGTCCCTTTCTCCATATGCGAATTTCTTTGCTTGGCTCCAGAAATATGACCCAAGCAAATGTGTGTATCAGGCAAAGGCTTAATACATGATGTTATTGGTTTACAACCGTAAAGTGATGCACACACGACATAGCTATGACGTAGTCTAAGGCATTTTTGTCCCTCAACCGTATACGCTATAGCCATTTCTATATCTTTATCTTTCTACGTACAAAACGTTGACAAGTGCCTTTCTGTTGTCAAATTAGAAGTTCAGGAAGTACGCCTGTCACCTACTTTGCTGTCATTCCTTAAAAATAATAACTGTAATTCCAACATTAATTAATCAATATTATATTTTGAATTCCATCGATATCTGTCCCTGATTCCCTTAAGAGATAACCCAGTTAAGGGACAAGGAACCATGCTAGTTTCACACGAGGGCAGAAACACAGTGCAGAGCAGCGACTTATTGTAACTTTTCAAACAATAGCAGGGGGATTACCCAAAGCACATGCGCTACAAAGCAATTCGAAAGCGAACATCAAAATATATAGAAATGACAATGACGTTCGATATCTCACACGTGACAAGCACATGACTTATGAAATGTCATTTTCGATTTCCTACATTTTTGTTAATTCCATCAGCGATATCGCCAATCAAAAGTTACTTTGGATGACCCCGTAGTACTGACACTGTTGTGTCCTTGTATGAAGTGTTAGTCTATAAAAGCACATGTAGAATATATTAGATTCCTTAGACTATGTAATGAATAATTCATAACGTGCATAATCAGAAAGCCATATTCTAGGAAAGGCGCATCGGCGGCGGTTAACCAGCACGAATTTTTAATGAGCATTCGCCCTAATGTCTAATTACAACCTCGTCTAACATAAGGACATCCTTTTACCGACCTTTATGCTATGGATTGGTCACAAACCGTTTGTTTAAGTCTATAGATTTTGATATTTAGTAAACTCTGGCATACTCAAAATGAAGTTCCAGATGGGTTCCCCAAAATGTATAAAATTGACAATGACATTCGATATCTCACATGATAAACACATGACTGATCGAATGTTATTGTCAGTTTCATACATTTTAGACGATTCCATCAGCGATATTTATTTCCATTTATTTGTTCAAACGACGACTGTTTACCGCGCAACGTTGGATATTGAGCGCTGGACGAACGAAACAAGAGACATTTTACAACGATCGTATGAGCGAAGACGTTAAAAAAAGTCAACGCCGACGTTGAAAAAGCGTCCGTGTGTTATTATTATTGCAATTTTTACAAACATAAAAAGAGTGAAAACCCACACTAAAACAAACAATATACGAGTAGTATACAAAAACGACTATTCAATTTATATCACCCGGTTTAGGAATAACCAAAACATGTGCAATAAATGTATCAAAAGTTTTGAATCGTGGTTATTTTCACAGCAATGCTTTCTATTGAAATACAGTTCGCCGGTAACTGAAAAGGTGTTATAGACTTTTAAAGACTGGATCTGCCAAGCTCGGTGTCCTTTTATAAATGAACACGAATGTAGGTCTTATGTATGTACTCGATTTGTGCAAAGCATATACCCGACGTAATCATTTGACCTCGACATAACTTGATAGAAACACTGTCCTTAGGTTTTTGGAAAAAACAAAGACAAAACCAATCGTAACAGTGTCACATGTCAACTTAATCTCAGCGAAACAGTGGCAAAATTTTCCCTGCTCTTTGGCTAGTCCATTTCTATATTATCAAAGTAAACGTTTGTTCAGTTTGATGGAGTCACGTAGAATGCGATGTCCGAGACCCAACGAGCCACTATCACGTACCAGGATTCAACTGAACACAAATTAACACTCTAACCGTGAAATACACCGAACTCTATAAATGGATAGGATATTTTAGATATGTCACTACGTTTTAAACTAATACTATTAGCACGAAATCGCACCCCCACTACCAACTGCTAGGATTAGAGCCAACATGGCGAACAATAAGCACGAAATACTAAGTATGTAAATAAATACTGAGATTTTAATTCGTTGTAAGTACGTATTTTATCGCGAAATCTGTCTAATGTAGCCATTAGAATATAGCTATACTATTTATATACCAATTTGCTGTTGCTCGCGATTTCGTCCGTATGGAATTAAAAAAAATATAGCCTATGTGACTCGGGGATAATGTAGCTCTCTATGGGTGAAAGAATTTTTGAATTCGGCTCAGTAGTTCTTGAGTTATTTCAATACATACAAAAATACAAAATATCAAAGGTACAAAGTTTCTCTCTTTATAATATTAGTATAGATAGATACTCGTAAGTGGTGAAATCTCACTGCTGTCACCCTTATATTAACACATATTTTTGTTCCTTATTTTTTCCAAATGAGGGAGATATATTAATTGTGGTATTCAAGTTAAGGTTCTACGTAAAAGGTTTCGCAAAACCATTTCAATTTCATATGTCTGCGACTGGTAACCGGGGTACTACCCAAAATATCTGTCTTGGATATCGCTGAAGAAATCGACAAAAATGTATGAAACTGACATTGACATTCGATAAGTTACTTGTCACGTGTGAGATAACGTCATTGTCAGTTCCAAACACTTTGGGTAATCCCTAGTGTATTAACATTTCAGAGGTCGACTGAAATAGCATATTTTCTTATTGTAAAGGTCTAATAAGAATTTCTTTACCATGGCTTTTCTTTGCACGTGAGGAGGGCAATTTAAATCTATATTTAATATTATTGTCTTCCTTTATTTCTCAGTATTAGAAGCGATCGTAACTCGCACGTTCTAACCACTCGACCTACGCCCTTCAATTTGTCTGTATTTTATTATATCGCAGTGATAAAGAAGAATTTTCCTAGTATTGTATATTTTTTTAATATTGTAAGCTGCTTTTCAAGTATGGATGCTAGGTATTCTTATAATAACACTTTTGCTCGCGACTTCGTCTGCACAGAATTAGAATTAAAGTTACTAATAGGTAAATCTACATTACTCTGTGATAATATAGCTACCGGTGACCTTCTTTTTAAAAGGCCTAGTAGCTTTTGACTTACTTCAATACATACAAAAATAAAAACATTTCCTCTTTGTTATATTAGTATTAATGGAAGTTATTTGCATTTGTTTTTAAGTTCATAAATTCCTTATTATTTTTTTCTAGAACTACTTCGACTTGTTTAGCTTTAAATTAACATTAATTTCATATTAAAAATGTAAAGGAATAGCTGTTGAGAGTTTTGTTATGAGAAAAGTTTTGAATATAATTTTATATTAACTTGTTCATGAAAATAATGGTCGTTGTTTGTATCTAAAATATTTCTTTCTAAGTTAAATGCATTATGACCCGTGTAAGAAGAAAACAACACTTAAAAAAAAGCAAGGCAAACAATATATAGATGTCCATGGGCGTCGGACCAATTAACTCAGTTGATCCGCTGCTCGTTTGCCCCCTTCTCCTATAAAAAAAATAATATTATTTTAATTTAATAAAAAATAGTCCAAAATTGTACAAAAAAAACTAAAACAATTTTCAACAAAAAAAGAACAATACGTAGTTAGTTAAGCGATCATTGCAGGTCGAGCATCGAACAGGAAAACTACGTAATGATCCAAAACTAGAGAACAGTAACCACTTCAATGAATAGTCTGATTCGGGGTACTGTACACTTCAATACGAAATTGATTCCTAGAGAGCAATTTAATTTGTGAACGGCATCGAAACCCTTGCCTACCATTTTATCGAACAAGAAATCTATTATGAATTTAAATTGAACGTATTAACATAAACTGCTTGTTAGCTTAAGGACTCACTGACTAGACGTTTTTGATTTCAATGTCAAACAGATTATTGATGAATAATGAATAATAACACAGATTCATGATTCCCTATTTTCTACTCTAAGAAAAGCTAATCAATTAGTATGTAGATGTTTGCCTTTTAAAGCAAATATTTAAGTTGCCATAAGATCCTTTTGAACCAATTCAATTCTAACATATTGTTCGTAAGAAACGGGATTCTTACCACGATTTAGCTGTTTGAAAAAGAATCCCGTTTCTTACGAACAATATATAAGTAAAAATCACAAAAGTTTAAATTTATATACAATTCAATTCTCTTACATGTTTTCTCTTTGTTTCAGGAAACCCAGACCCATTATTCTTGTTATGATGACGATAATTTGTGTAATGAATGTGCGATCAGCGGAATTAACATGCCCAAGTGAATGCACCTGTCGAAGTGCATACGATGCCGAATTGGGTCATGTTCTGCGCACAACATGCACACGAGGGGACATGCACACCATTCCCGTGGAGTTCTTCGATCGTACCGGCGAAGTAATCATCATATCTGCACCAAAAGATCGACCTAATTACCTTACAATAGGACCCATCTTCACACAACCAACTCCTTTCGTCAACCTTCGTGAACTCCACATCGTGAATTCTAATGTGCCATCAATTGGACAATATTCATTCTGGGGTCTTCAGCATCTGAGGTTGATCAATCTCACCTATAACAACCTAACAAGTATAGGAGCTGACAACTTCAGAGGTCTGATAAATCTCACAGACCTCCATCTCGATAATAATAACATAGCACAAATGCCGAGTGAAACGTTTCGGCATCTGACATCGTTAAAAACGTTGACTTTATCAAATAATCAAATATCTACGTTGGTGCCACGACTCTTTCGAATGCTCGCCAAGCTTACATATCTAGACTTAGGTGATAATCCATTGGATGATTTAAATCCTGAAGTATTTAAGGACATTCAGCAGTTGAGAGTGTTTAAGTGCAGAAGATGCCTCCTGAGGAGAATCAACACCCAGATCTACCATTTAGTGGCTAATTTACAAGAATTAGACTTGGGTGAAAACCAATTCAAGTATCTAACTTCGGATGAATTTATCAGCCTTAAAAAGCTAGAAAAGTTAAGGTTGGATGGTAACCAACTATCAGTTATAGTGGATAATATGTTTGGAAGAAATCGGGAGTTAAAACTTTTAGCACTCGGCCACAATAGGCTGGCACTACTTGCACCCGCTGCTCTAGCGAACTTAACTTCTCTAGTTCGTTTAGACATAAGTCACAACAAAATAGACAGATTCCATTTGCAAACTTTTGCTCCGGTCGTAGAAACACTCAGAACAATAAATTTTAGTGGAAACAATCTACCTTTGGCGGAAATCGCCATCGTTTTACAAATTCTACCAGAAATTTATGATGTGGGTTTAGCTAATCTCGGCTTGGAAACTATACCACACAATTTTTTTATATACAACGAACACATAGGGTCGTTAGATTTGTCCTGGAATAAATTAACCAAGTTTCCATTCAGACTGCTTGCAAAGGCAAAGTTCTTGCAGCGACTAGATTTGTCGCATAACAAAATCGAAAGATTAGAAGAGGAAGACCTGCAGAGGTTGGAGGCGATAGCGCGCGTAGATTTGTCAAAAAATCTGTGGCGCTGCGACCAATGCTCGGCTGGCACCATGCTCGTGTACATGGCTACAACCGTGCTGAACGGCACTATCCGACAACTGACTTGCTATTCTCCACTGAGGTTGCGCGGGATAAAGTTCTCAGATTTGTCTTTCAACATGTTGGATTCGTGTTCGAGCAGCCACGAGGCTCAGATGAGCGTGCTAGCGGGACTGTTGCTGCTGAGCGTGGCGGTGCTGGCGGCGGTGGCTGGCGCCCTCTGTTGCACGCGCCGCCGCACCACCCACTACTACACCAACGAGGAAAAGCGCAGAGAATGCGACCAAGAGCACCCTGACGAACTGTTGAACCGCACCGAAGTCAACACTGTCGCCACCATCCACGCCCCCTACCAGCTTGTCTCTAAGACCAGCTAACAACGAGCCCAAGCGCCGCTTTTCGTACAACGACCCCAAGCTCCGCTCGTCAGTCAGCGACATCTACCGCCGCTCCTCAAACGGCAACCTCTACCGCTCCTCAAACAGCGACCTCCAGTGCCGCTCGTCGAACCTCGAGCCAAAACGCTGCTCGTCAAGCCGCGACCTCAACGTGTCACCTTTGATCTGCCGTTGCCGTCTGCCTCCACTGACAATGAACCGCCTTCTCAAAACGATCTGCCGCTCACGTACTTTCTGGCTCGTTCAGCGTATGATTCTTCGAAAGATGATATATGATATTACGATGAAGATGATTTGGTGTAGACCAAAGAACTGAAATGGACTGTTATTCGTAGGTTCGTGTGATTTATAATAACTTATTCATTTAAACTGGTATACTGTGTTTACTATAAGAAACATATTTTTATATTATAGCGTTTTACATGTGTCGTAGTTGTAATGTACTTAACATTATTATAATCAACAAGTAAGTAGAGATTCGTGAAAGACTTTTCTAAAAAGGCTAGGTTAAGGCTTTCTATGCTATATCTATAATTGGTGTCTCATTTCAATTGTACACGAAAGGAGCCATATAAATAAAATTATTAAAGTGTTCTAATATTACTAACTCCATTATTCAAACGTAAGCAAAGATGTTATTGTTATAGGCAAGTGGTGGATGAGGCTATCACAAGTCTAATATATCCTAACCTATGAATACACCGCGACGAGCACCTGAGACATATTTCGGAAACTTAAGATAAGATATACAACGTTTAGTTTGATCACGTACAATATCCACGACAAAAGAAATGGAATATTTTGCCTCTGTTACATTTTATTTGTAGTAATGTCCAAGCCTGGTTATATTATTTGGGCTTTATATAACAATGTATCTAATCTACTGTTTTTTCATCAAATTACAGTCCACGCATTCACTTTTCATCATTAACCATCACTCCGTAGACTAAGATGTGATCACCTAACTAACAGTATATTCATCAGTCTCTAGTCCTCTTTTTTTATTCTATTGCACCTCCGACGTAGTAGGTCAAAGACTTTACTACTTTCTAGAATGTTAGTGTCTTTCTTCATTCCTTCATTTATTCCTTTATTTATTTTTACTCTTTTTTGTCTCTAGTCTTCTAGAATATCTCAGTTCTTTTAAAATAAATATTATCGAAAAATACCTAAATTGGTTTCCGCTTTCATTTGTTTTTTCAACAACACTAATCTCCGATCCGAGAGAGCAGGCGATTGTTTTTACTTTTTTAAAGATGTTTGGACTTTCGCCTGAATCAATTTCGCAAACAGTATTGTTTAACCTCTTTTTGCAGTTTTATAGGTTTATTGGTATGATTAAAAACACGACAACAAATTATTTTTATTGTATTGTTTCAAGATGGCTTCTTTCTCATAATAATTGAAATGAAACACTTTATTTATTTCAATATTGCTTATGCATATCTAATTGCACAGTATTATATGTGAGACGTAGTATTAAGATACAATATTATATTTTCCTTGCAAATTAACGTTCTTAATTGTAAAATAAATTAGGTTAGTTAATGTTACACAAGATTCTGTCACCATACTGTAATTATTTAGATGTAATATCTAGTTTTAGTAATTTATCGTTTCTTTGGTCTTCAAGACCATTAAGTATAGGTTGATACCATTAAATATAAGTTCTTATAGTAAGTTTAAAGTATAGTCAGAATCAAGGGAAATGAGAAATTATTATGTACACATTTCACTGGCTGATATAAAATAGGCAATTGAAATTACAATTTTTTCGTTTCTGCTTTTATTTTGACGTACGACAAACGTATTTCATCGTACGAATTTACTAAATACCACAATAAACACTAAAAAGGCATGTCGCTTATCCATAGAAATCAGTGGTTTAAATTAGTAATTGTAAATGTAAATTAGGCCTGACGTACCTACTTAATATGTCTAGTTAGATATCTAAGTTACTTACTACTCGTAAGTTCATAATTTTAATTGTATTTTTAGGAATTAGGTTTTAACTAAGTACATATTAAGACTATATTTTATATCTTATCTGATAGTTAAGAGATTTATTATATTATTACCTTTATTGTCAAATTACGAAACGTTATTAATTTGAAATTTAAAATGATTTATTATAGTAAGACGTCCTTATTCGCCGAACTTACGTTCAAAAGTAACTGAGTTTAAGGTAATGTTTTAGTCAGATTTTTCGTTCAAACAATGTCATTTAAGTCTAGTAACCATTCAATATTTGGCGGGCTTTTATTAGTAAATAAACAGCAGCTTGCAATATGTGGTATTTTTAAAAACTCGACATCAAAATTCACAAATTGGCAAACGCTGGCTCTAGCATTCAATCGCTTGCACTTTTGTACAAGACACTAATGGCCGTTTTGACCAACAATCCCTAAATTTTAGGTAACCCTAAACGCATTTTAAATGTCACCTAACACTACTTTCGTTTTCATCAACAGTTAAGTGTCACTTTAGACCGCAAGGGATCCGTTAGATTTAGGGAGAATCTTAATCAAAACCTATCTAAAACTATTTTAGGGGTTGGTTGGTGAAAACGGGCATAATTTACACAGATTGTGCCATTAGAAATATTTTGCCGCGAATGCGGGTATTGGTCACAATTTTTACCCATTCGTCTACTAAAACCGCGAGTAAGGACAGTTATTTATAAAATCTACGTTATGATTTTTAAATTTTATGTATTTTATTTAATGAAATATTTAAAATATTTGTGTTTAATTTTATAATTATTCTATCCTATAAATATAAATAAGTTATTGGATAAAAAATATAAAAAATACCAAAAAAAATTAGTTTATAAGATATAATAAATACACCACACATAGGTTAATATATCATAGTATTTAACAGTATGACATAAAATATATATTTTAATATGTTATTTTAATTTTACTTAATTTAAAAGTTTTTTCCTCCAAGATTTTTTTCATGAATAAAATAAATATTTGTATTTTCCTAATTTTTTCTTTAGGACATTTTTTTCATTTTTATTCATATGTTCTACATTATATATATTTAGTTTTATACATTTTTTCCTATAGATTACCAAAAATATGTACAATAAGCCTTCTATAGGTACACCGCAATGCCTTCTTAATTTTATTTTATACAATAACATAGTTATAGAGAAAGAAACTTAACTTTAAACAAATATACATGTGAATTCTATTATTTTGTTTTTATCATTTTTTTGAATAACCGCAATGACATTGGTTTAGACTTTGAATAACCGCGAATTTTTCATATTCGTTTTCATTTATTTTTTCTTGCAAAAATGGCTGATATATTCATATTGAAACTTAAAAATCTATTATGTTTATATCGTTTGGCCTCAAAACCGAGATTATGTAATTTAATCAAATTAATTAACGGATTATTTTGTATTGTGTTGTATTAAGTACGCATAACTTATTTATTAGAGATTTTTGTTTCATATACTGTAAGCTAAAATTATAATAAATAGTGTCTAAGATTTATGTAAGGATTAAGGCCGCTCGTACACAAGGCTACGCAATACTTCAATATTAATTTCTAAGCGACTTACACTCTAAAGCCTTGTTCGCATTAGCATAATATTTTAGTCCAGTAGCCAGTACCAAGTATCCGTATAACGCGGCACATCGGAGAAATAATTGTAAATTTTTTGCAACACCTTGATGTCGTAGCAGGTTTGCGATCACTACTGAATAAGATTGTGACGTCATACAATAATAACTAATATGTTTATCGATTTTCATATGTATGATGACCTGCACATATCGGCGAATAAATTCAAAGATATGTGTGTTCACGCAAAATACGCGCTAGTCGTGTAGTTGCGGAAAATGCAGCCCATCATGGGTCGAAACCTTTAACATTTTTTTTAACATTTTAACAATTTTGATCTGTTATACGTTTCTAAAACTAAACTTAAAAAAGAAATTATAATTTAAATAAAAACTAAAAACCCTTAAACTACAACAAAATTTTATTATTGATAATTTTTTATAGTATTGTTGGTTTATTCAAATAATTTATAAAACAAAGGGTTTAATAATTTACTCTAATAAAATGTTGCACTTCAGACATGTTTACTAAATTACTTGCTACTCAACTAAAATACTATCCGAGTGCGTTGAAAGCTTTATAGAGTACATATGTTCCTTTAAACAGTGGTAGAGCCCGCAATAACATCTGCACGAATGGGCCGGCTCGCTCGGTGAAAGACCACGACCACACAGAAGACAGGCGTGAAATGGAAGCAATTCCGTGTTTCGCCTGATGAGTGTGGTGCCGGAGGCCTAATTTTAGTCCACTTTCCCTTCCTATCCTTTTCTTATAAGGAAATGATTGGAAGGGGAATGGAAGCCTTGCGTACGATGCGGCTTATAATTTTAGTCTAATAATAGTATTTTAGCTGATAAAAAATACTTGATAGTGTTACTTATTTTATTTCGTATATTGTATTATCGACAGAATTGTTTAATTATTTTTCTTTTTTTTTGGAAATCAGTGACTTCACATATAAATTATTGTTTTAATAATTTTTTGACGAACATTTCAATTATTTCTACTTAAATATGTACGAGTTTGTGTAAAGTTTTTTTATTTTTTTAAAAGGAGTAAATTCGAGTATATTTTTTTTTTAAATAAAGGGTATGTTTTATTTTATTGATTTTTCAAAATTATATGTCTTTTTTAAATTGTTTTGTTTACTTATAATTTAATATAATTTTACTGCAGTATTAATAGTATTTAAGTTTATTAATAATTAAAGGAATAAACAACAATTACTTAAGTCTAATATAAGTATTAGTTTAATTAACGAACATACGCACAAAATGCAATGCTCGTTATCATAGAGTTAGACTCCTTTTCCACTGTAACGTCTAACAGATTCGAGTCCAAACCTTTAAACATAGACAAACTACAATTTTCGTCAAAACTAGTCAATTCCAAGTTTTGATAAAACGTTTTTTTCTCAGATAACTATTATATTACAATATCGCTTCACTTTTTGTTACAATTTTCCGAAAATAAATTTTAATATGGCCTTAAAATGTAAAAAAATGTACTTACCTCTGTTTTTTTTATTCCTTTCAGTCCTTCTGCTAATACTCCTGCGGCATCCTTGACATAAGAACACGTTTTTTCTCCTCTTTTTTAATTTTTTTTGGTTTCAAATAATTTAAAATATTACAATTAATTTAACAAACCACGATCCTATAAATATGCATAACATTATATTGAAGTTTAACAACACATCATCATCATCATCATCAGTCTTTCTCTGCCCACTGCTGGACCTAGGGCTTCCCCAACAACACATGGTACTCCTTGATACAGGGTGTCCTGAAAGTCGTCGTGCCTTCGCTTACTTAATTAAGCTTTTCAATCGAAACCAAAGTCAGTCGCGTGACTAGCCACGTACGGCTGCTCTTTATAAGTAACTAGCTGTTGTCCGCGACTTCGTCCGCGTGGAATTAACAAATATAGCCTATGTTACTCGGCGATAGTGTAGCTTTCTAAAGGTGAAAGAATTTTTGAAATCGGCCCAATAGTTTTTGAGTTATTTCAAAACATACAAAAATACAAAGTTTCTCTCTTTATAATATTAGTATAGATGAGCCATTTCCAACTGGCACCACCATCAATGCTGCAAAGCAGTCGTATTGGAAGTTGCGCGGCTACTAGTGTGGTGGAAAAGGAGTCTTAATGCTTTACTTTTAATTTAGGAAATAGAATAAGTAGATTAGGTGCTGCGAACAGAGTCGTTTCGTAAAAGACAAAATATTTTTTTTAACACATTTTATATTTGTTTTGAAAAGTTATATGCACTTTTGTTTAAAGGTAAAAAACCCTTATTTGAATTATTTTCATTAATTCAATTGTTATATTTATTATAACCTTTCGATAAACAAAAAAATATAAAACAGTAAAGCACCTTTGGATTTTTACATTTGCAATTAATAACGTAATTTACAAAAAATAACGATTTTTCTTTTCTTTTTGTTAGAAATGCATCAGGGAGACTTTTTACAAACATTACAACAAATTTAAATTATTTAGTTTACTTTAAACTCGTTAATTATACCTTGTCCATTACTAGTTGTTTCGTTTGACAAGTCAGGTCCATGAAGTATCGAATTTTATTATGACAGTTAAAAAAGTACTTAATTGACGTGTGGTAAAAGGAAGAAGACAACGAACAACTCTTAACTGTCAAAAATCGGTCATTTATTCAATTAATGAAATAAATACTATAGCTTAAGTTCTGTATTACTTATTTTAATACTTTTGTCTGTCATTCAACACACCGTTCACCGTTAATTTTTTAAGTTTATTATTCTTTCGCTATTGAATAATTAAGGAACAATAGAAAAACAGTTTTATTTGTAATTCATAGACCATAACCATGAAATTACGAATTCTAAAGGCGTATCCTGTCCAACTAAATAGTCAAATGAACTGTCAAACTATTCAACTTGGCAAAATAAATCACGACAAGCTTATCTGGACCGACACTAGAGGCGCTGCTATCCAAAGTAATACTGTCAAAAAATAAAAAAAAACAGTGGTAGAGCCCGCAATAACATCTTTTGCACGAATGGGCCGGCTCGCTCGGTGAAAGACCACGACCACACAGAATACAGGCGTGAAATGGAAGCAATTCCGTGTTTCGTCTGATGAGTGTGGTGCCGGAGGCCTCATTTAAATCCTCTACATCTTCCCATCATTTCGTAATAGGAAAGGATGGGAAGGGGTAGTGGATTTGGCAGGGGAGAAGACGCATAGGTAGGGGAAATATCCTCTTTACGTGCGTCTCTTCCTCTGTAGAAGTAAGGGACAATCCATCTAACATTTCAATGAAATTTTGGCACATTTTTGACTTTTATGGGCGGAAAGGACGCTGGTGTGCTATGTACATCTATTTTGACATATTTATGGTTAAGTCTAAGATAAGTTTGTCAGTCTTATACGAAATGAATCTGTACGCAGTGTAAATATTTTTTGATTTCTTTAAATTAATTTAAAAACATTATTCAACTGTAAGGAAGAAACACCAATTAAAATAGGAAACAAATAGATACATATTTAATCAAACACGATTGTTGTTTTAGGATATAAATTCAATAATACACTAAAAATTACATTGAAAAATACAAAAAAAAATACAAAAAAAACATCAAAACCACATACAAAAAAATTACCAATAGTTAATCAACACGAATAATTGATGTAATTTTTTCTTATTTGATGTCTTATAATAAAAAAAATAAGTCAGATTAGATTTTGTGTCCGACTGTACATAAAATATAGACGCTTTTTAACAATTAATTTGATAGTTATGATTATTATGCATTTATCACGTATTATACTTTCATTAGTAATATAACTGCGTTTTCACTGTCACAACAATGTATAAAAACATATTGTCATCTCTTTCATACACTTCGATTAAATAGAGACAACAATATGTTTTAATACAAGACGGTCCGTAGATTAAGGATGTGTACATAAATACGAATTTATATTAATTCGTAATAAAAATAATTAAATAATTATGAATGTATCCAAAAAAACTACATCTATTTCAAAGTAATTCGGTCGACTTCTGAAACGACATTTTACAGTAACAGTGACTTAAATCAAACAAGGTTTAAAAATCCAAATTCCATTTAAAATACTATCTGTTAAGCCTTGTTCGCATTAGGACAGTATTTTAGTGGAGTAGCGAGTACCCGAACAATGGATTTACTAATCTACTTTACTAAAACGTCGCTGTTCGAACACGTTTAGTTACTAAAATACTTGCTAATCGACTAAAATACTATCCTGGTGCGTTCAAGTCTTTAGATTGTATTCGGATAAATTTAGGATTCGTTTCAGTAGTCGGCCGTTAGTAATTTAGTGATACTATTACATATCTACATGTTATGCTCAAGATATATAAGTATACCTAGACTAAGCGGGTACTTGAGCAAACGGTATTAGTAAGAAAAACATTTTAATATAAAATTTAAGTCATCTGCTTTGTAAAGTCTAACCTAAAAATGTTTTAAACTTAAATAATAATATAATTATTCGTAATATAAGCAAAAATATTAGTAATCTTAAGATTTAAATAATTTAAATGTCTAATATCTATAAAATTAAATATCCAAAAAATATAGAGCTTTTGTAAATTAGTATCACAAAAATTCTTTTAATTAAGCTAGGTTTACACTGGGGCAGAACAGAAGTCAACAGTACCACAATTTTAACGAGAAAACAGCACCATTCTCACTGTTCTATCTTCGTGGAACAAAGTAATATTAACATTATATAGATTCACTAATACATAAGATATATACTCGTATAATATATTTATAATACAATCTGCTTTGTACAGTCTCAAGCAAAAATCCGAATTATGTATATAAATACTATACTTTCATAGAATGTTTAAATATATTCATTATCAGTGTTTCTATGTGGTTTCACAAAACTAAAACGTCCTTTAATACGTTATGTAACATCTATATACTTATTCTTAATATAAAAATTACCCCTACATAAGACTACGAAAGTCTGCGGTTATCATTTATAAGTCTTTTTTGCACTAGGATAGTATTTAGTCGAGTAGCAGTAACAAGTATCCGAACAAAAAATGTACTAATCTACTCTACTAAAATGTTGCTGTTTGGATACCTTTACTAAATTACTTGCTACTTGACTAAAATACTGTCCTGGGGCGTACTAGGCATAAGCGATTTACACATTGCAATATAATAGAGGTCATAGGATGTCCAACACTACAAGGTGTCCGGATCCGTGCCGTCAGTGTGTCAATACAAAATATACGAACGTGCCCTAGCCAGGTGACAGACGGAGTACTGTCAAAATATATTTTGTATGGGCACACTGACGGCGCGGGCCCGGCCGTGGCACCGTGTCCTGTTGGACATCCTGTAACCTAGCTAGGATAGTATTTTAGTCGAGTAGCAAGTAATTTAGTAAAACGATCCGAACAGCAACATTTTAGTAGAGTAGATTAGTAAATCCTTTGGTTCGGATACTTATTAGTTGCTACTCGATTAAAATACTAATCTAAAGCGAACAAGGATTTAGAGACATCAGTTTCGATAGAATCTTGATATCGCAGATTTATACTATCTCGTGTACGAGGGGCTTTATTATTTGGAACATAACATGTTTATGAGTAGATAAGTAGTTTTAATATATCTTATATGTCGTAGAATTAATAACGTTTAACGTAATCAATGTTTAAAATTATATAACTATGTAGATTTAGCCGTGGTGCTTTCTGTGTTAAAGAATTAAGCTCACTTTAATTTTCTTTCAAATACAAATAACCGTGGGTTACTACTGCGAAAACACTCGCACATTAAATAAGTCTGCATTCACACGGACGCTTTTTTAACATCTGCGTTTGGTCTTTTTTACCGGCTCCGTCCAGCGCTCAAAATCCAACGTTGCGAGATAAAAATTAAAAGCGCCGGGTTACATGCAAATTTATTCTATATCAACGCTTTTTAACGAGCGTTAAAAAAGCGCTCGTGTGAATGAGAGATAACTCGTTGACTTGAAATACATCGAATAACAACTTGATTAGTGCACGTATTTGGGCAGTGGAAACTCATTTTTAAATAATTTGGTCACCCTTTATATTTATCTTTCTACGTTGTGAATGATTTTGCTTTAAAAAAAACAATTGTACCGTTAACTTTGGCCTTAGGCCTTCGATAAAACCTCACATAAAGGTAAAGTTACTTACTATTTTATGAATCATCCAGTTTTTGAAAGACACTTCTTATATATTTTTTTAATATTTATCAAATAATGTTTTTTTCGAGTTTTTCTATCAAGAAAATAGTTCTTTTCTTCTTCTTTTTTTACGGCCGAGCTCAATAATCGATAGTTAAAATGTAACCTAAAAATATTGAAATTACGAAATATAGATTGCTAAACTATATACTGTCGAACCTCAATAAGTGAGACAAATATCACGGTCCCTTGGACTCTGACTTATCCAAGTTCGACTGTTTTGTTTTTCTAATTGCTATTCTTGGTTCGGTTAAATTCAATATATTTAACTACATCTCTCAATTTTATATTACTAAAACATGTTTATAATTTAGATATTTGTCTAATATTGATTATCATTTGAGCTATTTTGTAATTTTGTTAAATTAAGTGTTTCGAATAATGTTTTGATTTAATTATATTTAGAAATACATTTCAGCACAATAGATTATTTCTGGCTTCATATTGTTTTAATTATACAAACAAGTAGATATTGATGTATGCAAAATGTTTTATAATAAATAAATAAATAAATCCATTAATTGTTTTATTTTGGAACATACTGTATGTTACGAATAAACATATTTACACCGTCGAAAAAATCATTTTTTTTCTTATTATAATTATAACCTAACAGTTAACGAAACTAAAATCTTATAACCTATCTCTATGTAACTGGAGTCCCATATGTAGGTGTGGCCGGATTTCTTAATTAGTCTTTTCAATTTTCCCTCTGTCCTTAACATCTTCATCTGAAACTTGTCACATCGTTTCACCTGGTTTTGAGTCGTCCTCTGAATTTACCACCGGAAATTGAGAAATGCAGCGCTTTACCGACGTGTTTGGGCGCCCTTCTCCTTCAGGACTATCTTGACAGAGCTTGAAAGTCTGATTCGAATTTTTATAAATATTTTTTTAAATTAAGAATAACATTTTTGAAATAAGAACACATTTTTAAAATAAGAATTCGTATTCGAATTTTTAGAAAAAAGAATTTTCGAATTAAGAATACATTTTCGAATTTGTATTCCATTTTCTCTGTGACATGTTTCAATCGAACAGACGATGAGCTCGAAATAAAATCTGTTTGGTAATTAAAATTGATTGACGCATATCGTTTAAAGGCTGGAGTAGTGTTTGACATTTTTGGAATCAAAAGTTGATTCGTTAATAGGTAGTCTCGTCCTCGACCTATTTAAGTATTTAACCGATTTCCAAAAGGAAGAGGTTCTCAATTCTGTATGGGTTTTTACAAATGTCAATAGCATCGTTTTTACAAAAAAATCAAAAATGAATCGAAAGATTGCATTGGCAATCAAAAACAACATTGTCTTTTGTACTATGTTTGATACAATAATAATCTCAATTATTAAATATTGATATTAAAAATCGTAACCAAATCGTCCTTTAAATTATTCGAAACTTCACAAAATACCATAAGTAATTTTAATAAAGTCGAAGGGACCGCGATATTTGTGTCGCTTATAGAGGTTTCTCTCTAATCCGAATTTCTCGCTTATGGAGGTAGCTCGTCGGGACCAGAGATTTACTCTCACTTATAGACATTTCTCGCATTGGATTGTAATATTTGAGATTTTTTCTTTGTTCCAAAACTTACAAAACTAACATAAGATCCGTGGTTATAAATCAAATGGAATTAATGTATTTAAGTGTAAAAATGTTAGGCAATTCCTTAACCAAGTAGGCACCAGATTACGAGTCTGTGAAATATTTCAGTCGCTTTGTTCGTAAATCCGAAAACCTTTCGAAAAACAAGTCACTGATAACGTTAGGTCGTTCGTGTAATGAATTTGTTAATATGACTAGTTGTCGCATCCGATTTTTGACAAAAATAAACGAGGACCGATAAGTCGTCGATTATACGATACTGGAGGACACTCGGAACTAAATAAGATAGACCAGGGGTCTCTTTAGACCTAATTATGTATCATAAGAAGTACCAGGAAGTACAACAGTAATAACGCTGATTCTCTTTTCGGAATAAAGCGGATGAGGGTTATGTTTTCCTTTTGAAGGAAATAAAATACATTCGAACCTAGATAAGTGAGATACAAAATATAGAAAATCCTTGTTCCTGGTACTTCTTATGATACATAATTTGGTCCAATGTGGCCCCTGGTCTATCTTATTTAGTTCCGAGTGTCCTCCAGTATCGTATAATCGACGACTTATTGGTCCTCGTTTATCGCAGTACTATACATTTTTGCGGAATGAAGAGGGCGTGAAAATATTTTTGATACTTGAATTTATTTTAACTGTTGCTGTCTTTATTGTAATTAAAGGTGTTAACGAGAAACGCTCGATAGAGCGCCGGGCGGCTTTCAATTTGCATTTGAATCGACGCCAGGACACCCTCTGACCCCCCTAACCCACCTCGGTGACATATAGCTCCTACGTAAACTATCTTATCGCAAAATTTACACATTTACACCTTGTTATATATTTAAATTAAATTACAAAATAGTATTTCTGTGTTAATCTGAAAGTATCTTTAGAAAGAAGAACTAGATGATTGTGTTTTGTTTGTTCATAAATTATTGACTTAAATTTGCTCTTGAAAATGTTTCTTTATAAACATACTATAGTTTACGTTGGAGCTAAGTAGTGATTTATCCCCTGACATGGACACAGCTTACTTCCCGATAACAAGAACATAAGACTCAATTTTGTAGTTACTATCGAAATTGTGCAAAAAAGACGCCTATTTGTGACGTCATAATTATTGCAGAAGACTGTGACTTTCAGGTGATCTTTGATATAATAAATAATAGCAACCTTAGACTTTTTTTTAAATGCAACAACGTGGCAAACGAGCTTACGGTCACCTGGATTCGCTAAAAAGCGAAGCGATTGCTGCCCACAGACATCTGCAATTTCCGATGCGTCGCGTACCCATAATCTACGGAGGAGGAGACGCACTGTTAATACACTACGTTTATAGCCCGCGGCCTAACGTGCCACCGAAAGGGACAAAAAATGAAAGCACATTTCACTGCCATTTTTACACCTCAAAACACTACAACGCACCATGTTTATGTGAAGTGACAATGCACTAATAGTTCACAACTCGTTTACAAGAAGAATTGTTCACTTTTATATTAAAAAATAGTAATTAAACGCTGACAAAAAAATCAGCACACCAATGTGCTGCCTTTATAAAAAACGGCACGCAACATGAAACAGAAGATAGTGCAGCCCTTTTCTTGTATGAATGAGACAAATATATCCAGCGGTCTTTACCGTCCTTGTCTACGGTAGCAACACTATAAAAATCAATTAACAAAACCACAGATAATATAAACTAGCAAAACAAAAACGATGCTACAATGTACGCGAGTGAATTAAATTTTGAATAAGGACAACGGACAATCTGAACGTTTACACAACTAGTACAAATTGCGAGACTGGCGTACACTAATTACTATCCTTTACTGTAGACATAATTATTGTCACCGTGTTTGAAACTTGATTTTATGATTTACTAGACATTACTTGAACACGATATTAGTTGCATTACCAAAATTATAACGTCCAAAGTATGTAACAATATAGTTAATTGATCATCATCATCCTTGTCCCTATGGAGGGTCGGCACAGTACGTCCTACTCCTTGATACTTCCCTATTAGTCGTCATTTCTGATTTTACCCCGTTTCTACATATCTTCTTTCACTCAAGCAATGCATACTTTCTTTGGCCTTCATCTACTTTTGTATCCGTCCATATTAAACTTCATTATTTTTATAATTAATGTTCTACTACGTACATAATACTACCACTGTATAATCTTCAGCTCCTCAATTTCTTCTTCACTGGTGCCACTTTCAACCTTAAGTTAATAGTAATAAAATATTGTAAAACTTAAATATGTAAAGGTTAAAAAAGTGCAAAAACAAGGAAATTGTGTTTATTTCTCAAATAAAACTAGTAATCTATCACTTAGGATTAACCTGTCTAGACAATATTTCACGGGAGTTTTCCACTTTTGAGTTACAATTGTAAATATGACACACTGTTTGTTCCCGAACACGGGAAAGGAAAGGGTTACTTTAAATGGATTTTATCCGTGCTCGTGTTTCCGATAAAAATTCTCCATTCGATTTCCCAATTAACAAACGCTTCACTAGTTTTATCGCTGTTTTCACAAATAATCCCTAAATTTTAGGTAACCCTAACGTCACCCCTTGACAACCCTTAATGCCAAAAAAGTCCCTCGGGACCATACCGTGTCTCTCACTTATAAAGGTTTCTCACTAATCCAGTATCCATATTCGACGGTACTTCATATAATATTAGTATAATAGTAAAGAAAGCTATGGTCGCCCCAAAAACTTGTTCAAATCAAAGCGTATAATATCAAGTCAAACCACGTACTCTGAAAGAAATTTCGCCGCTCATGCAATGACACAAAAATAACACAAAGTATTGAAAAACTTGTTTCGAAAACACCAGCTTGTTAAGGATAAAAGAAAAAGGACAAGGAAAAACAGGAACTGTGGTTTATTAATATATCAGAATCATTTATTCGAAGCAGGATATAAAGAAAAAATATTACTTGAATTTAATTTGGTAATCAACAGCCTGTCAGTCCACTACTGACAGCATTTTCCAATACCTTCCACAGTATGCGGTCTTCATCCAATCCAGCTAGTTCTTACTGTCTTCACAATGTTTTCTTAGATGCTGTTCTCTAACAAGGTCTCTTTACCATACATGCAAAGTGTGCAATGCACAAGGGCGCCATCCTTAATGGCCGCCAAAGTCAAAGACCTAAAAAAAAATCTAAAAATACAAAACAAAAATGTTTAGTTCTTTGGTTTTTTTCGAGCACCTACGTACCGTAGAAAAAATTAAAAAAGCTTAAAGGGCCCTAAAAACCTTTTTTGCACACCGGCGCCAGTAGCCCTACGGGGGCCTTGATCTCTAATATAGGAAGGTAAAGTAAAACCATCGTTTTCCTATCCTGTTGACGTTCGTATCTCGACACATATGACATTATGACATGATCCATAAAAGCCTATTGTAATCCTCTTTTGTCTTAAAACATCATTGTGTATAACAAAAACAATATTGTCTTCTCACTTTTCTTTGAAGAAAAAAAAATAACAAAACATAGTACAATTCCCAGACGTATCAAGTTAATAAAGTGTAGAAATAAAATAATGTGCAGTTCACCGATATATTTTTATTGAAATAGAAGAATAACTTGAAAACAATAACACGGTACAAAACTTGTGAGCTCGAGTGTACTTAAAAAAGATTAACGTGTTGCGAAACAACTTTGTTACGAGAAAATACTGCCGATGTAATCATGTTGCCGTCGAAAATTACTTTCCGACAAACAAAAGACGACGTAATCGACAGACTTATTTTGATACCGCTCCTGTGACAATATATTTTTATACATATTTTCCACACGACATTAGGATAGAAGCCATTTACTTTCCTTTGTTAACGTTATTTAATACTGTGTAAACATATTTTTATATGGTAAATAATAATGAAAATGGATAAAATATTTGGACACTCGAGCGTCGGTGGCTCAGTGGTTTAGCTCTTGACTTGCAATGTAATGTCCCGAGTTCTAATTCCGCCATGTACCAATGTTTTTTTCGATTTTCGAACTTCATATGTACATATTTAACCGATGCTGTTACGGTGAAAACATCGTGAGCAACCTGCACATATCGACGACGAAATTCAAAGATATGTGTGAAGTCGACCAACCCGCACTGGGCCAGCGTAGTTTGTCTATGGTCTAATCATCTTTTTAGGGTAGGCTCCAAGCCACTTAGTGGGGACGCATAATGAGCTGGTGATGATAGAATATTTATTTTTTTACATATCATTTGTTTTTAAATGTACAGTTAAGATGTAATGTTTAATTAAATGAATAATTAAACAAAATAAATGTTGTTTAAAGTTTATGGACAGTTAAACAAGACGGACACGGCCACCGCTCCGACATTAATTAATGTTTGCGGACTATATTGTTAAATTTATGTCCCTTGTTATACACCATTTAGTACTCGACGAAACACATTCACAATATTCTATTCAAATATTTCTTTAAAATCGAGATGGACGTAACTATCCGTAACAACAATTAAGAGCCAAATATACTATACAAAACATGTTTTTTTTTAAATAATACCTTAATGAGGATAATTCTAAAAGTATCCAATCTTCTATATTTCAATTGATAAAGCAAAATTAACTGCGCCTGATCTTTCAATACGAGCAACTAAGAATATCTCTCCGATTCGTGCAATGCACCAAAAATACTCCAATAGAACGTGACTCGAATCGAGATGTCCTTTTTTTAAACAGAACTTGACCAAGATATCTCTTCCCTGGGATTGACATTTATACGCTTTATGCGGTTTTTCTCATACTTTTAATACAATTTTCTTACGAGCTTAACAAATATAAAAGCGCCTGCGATATTATATTTGCAATGTTTAGTTAAGAATTATTTGTTCAGAAAATTGTGTGTACTTGGTTGCGAAAGAATAATGCATTTTTATAAGAATTGTTAGACGAACTTGTATCGATTTTATTACTAAAGAATACTTGCGAAACCTGTGTACGAATAGCTTAAGAGCTGCAGATATTACTTTTTCTATTTTTCAGAAATTCATTGCGTAGCATATCAAAGGTTTTGGATTGCAGTACGTTTTTACACAGGGGAAGTTACACAACCAATATTGCTTGCTACGTAGAGAACATATCATTTTGTACGTTTTTATTTCTTAATGTTATAAATACGAAAGTTACGATGGTAGTTTGTTTGAAAGTATATCTGAAACGACTTAATGGATCTTGTCTTTAATATAGAACACAGTGAAGAAGAACACATAGGCTGCTAAGTTTTAATTCCGCGCAGATGGAGTCACGGGCGACAGCTACTTGGTCAAAAACAATAAGCGTGACCTGGATAAGCGATAGTCATTCTGTGGTCCCGAAGAGCTACGTCCATAAGGGGGAAACAAGTATTAGAGAGGAACCTCTATAACCTCTTGATGTGAGTCTCCTCCTCCGTAGATTAAGGGTAGGTAACGCATCTGCAATTGCAGACGTCTATGGGCAGCGGTCGCTGCCCCTATCCAGCGAATCCAGGTGATCGTTTAATCGTTTGCCACATTGTAAAAAAAAAATTGTGACAAATATTGGGGACCTTCGGTCTCTCGCATGTTCGACAATATTGTTATTACTAACTTGTAAAGCGAAAATATTTAGCAAATTGTATTTTCAAACATCTTCATGCGAAAATACTGTTACCAACGTGAGTTGGCATTTGAAAGAGAAATCCTATTTGCTTCTATGTTGTTACTATTTCCGCAAACCAAAATGTTGCGACATTTTTGCAGTAAGCTGACTCAAAGCCATTTGCATCCGATTATAAAGAAAATGAAAAAAACTTCTGACGTTATTATAAAGAAAGATTTAACTAGAAAAAAAAATATTTTTGACCTCTCTGACATAAAGTATGTAATTATTTACCTTCATGTTTTATATATCACTAGCTGTTGCTCGCGACTTCGTCCGCGTGGAATTAAACAATATAGTCTATTACTCGGGGATAATGTAGCTTTCTATGAGTCAAAGAATTTAAGATTTTTTGAAATCGGACTAGTAGTACTTGAATTATTTCAATGCATACAAAAAATACAAAGTTTCTCTTTTATCCTTATCCTTACATAATTTAAAACAATAACGCTTTTTTATGTTTGTCCCTATATATGCTTGAATCTTTAAAACTACTCAACGGATTTTGATGCGGTTTTTTTAATAGATGGAGTGATTCATAAGGAAGGTTGTCATGTATAATACATTCACAATATAGTAGAGTAAGACTGATAATTCAGAGGTTGTTAATATCATGTCGTAAATTAACACATTTTTAACGCTGCAGTATTTAAGCATTATACCGATTTGCACCCGCGAAGCCGGGACGGGTCGCTAGTACTAAATAAGAAAGTTTGGATGGATAGATGTAACTACGTATCCAAAATGGCCGAACGGAGTCATGTTCGGGACATGAACTTGAACTTAGTATGAAATAACGCATAGAAGCTTTTTTAATTCCGCACGGCTAAAGTCACGGGTAAAAAAAAGTTGAAAATTTATATTTTTGGGTAAAACGTAGTTATTTTTAAATAAAACACCCCATTAGTCAGTTTTCATTGGATATGAAATGTCCGATTAAACCTGCATTTACACAGACGCTTTTTTAACGTCAGCGTGAACGCTTTTTTAACGTTTTCGCTCATACGATCGCTGTAAAATGAGTCTTATTTCATTCATCCAGCGCTCAAAATCCAACACTGCGTGATAAAAAATTGACACAATTTAAAAGCGCCGTGTAAACAGATATATAGAAATGCATTTGTTCTATGTCAACGTTTTTTACCGCGCGTTGAATACGCGCCCGTATGAATGCGAAAACAATTGTCAGTAACCGGGATAGGAATAATAGCAGTCATTATATATTTCGTTGTAAAGCAAATAAAAAAAAATCCCAACCGACAATTTATCGGCAAAAGGTTGAAACTCTTTTTAATACGTACGAATATCTTGTTTTCTGTGTATATTTTTTAAATAAAAATGAATGTTTATTGTACATATAATTTACATTCTTCAACCACTACATAGGTTATGATTATATCACTACATAAGTTATGCTAATATTTCCAGAAAAGTTTTAAAACAAAATAAAATAAAAATAGTTATCTTCTTAGAGCGTCGGTGGCTCAGGGGTCTAGCTTTTGACTTGTAATTTGCAAATCCTGAGTTCGAATCCCGCCATTATCTAATTTCATATGTACATATTTACCCAAAGCTCTTACGGTGAAGGAAAACATTGTGACGCAACCTGCACATATCGGCTAAGAAATTCAAAGATATGTGTGAAGTCGACCAACCCGTACTGGGTCACCGAGGTTGGCTAGACAGTGGGTAGGCTCCGCGCCTCTCGGTGTGGACGTTTGCGAGTTGGTGATGAGTTTTCTTCTTCTATATCTATACTAATATTATAAAGAGAGAAACTTAGTATTTTAGTATTTTTGTTTGTATTGAAATAACTCAAGAACTACTGGGCTGATTTTAAAAATTCTTTCACTATTGGAAAGCTACATTATCCCCGAGTAACATAGGCTATATTATTTAGTTCCAGACGAAGTTGCGCACAACAGCTAGTTAATAAATATTGCATTATCGTTCGTAAAAACGGGATCCTTACAACGATTAAGCTGTCGTTTCTAACGAACATGTTAGTAAAATCCACGGAAGATTAAAGTTAAATATTGTAATTCTTTTGAAAATGATACAAAAGACAGAATTTAATCTTAATAAAATACCTTCTCAGTTTACTTAGGAGAATATATACAATTATTTTTATATATTTCTACTAGCATATTTACAATATATTAGGAAGATGAAAAAGGTCACAATCGATCCAATTCTTGACCTCCTAATCTTTCCATTATCTAATAAGTATTCCCTTATAATAGAAAACCTATGAGACCCTCCGAACATATAAAATACCAAACATTATTAAAATACTGGAAACAATCTTTAGTAATATGATTGAACTAAAACAAAAGAAGTCGGTTAATATTTGTATTAAAACTAGCTGTTGTGCGCGACTTCGTCCGCGTGGAATTAAATAATATAGCTTATCTTACTCGGGGATAGTATAGCTTTCTAATGGTGTAAGAATTCTTGAAATCGGTCCAGTAGTTCTTGAGTTATTTCAATACAAACAAAAATACAAAAAATCAAAAATAGAAAGTTTCTCCCTTTATAGATAAGTAATTTCAATGAACTTAAAACATGAGTTGTGTTAGATATTTTCTCTATTATTTCATAGTTTTTAATAAATAAATAAAATAATATAGCCTAATTGCTCTACACAAATGTAATCAAGGCCATAATTGCGCTGCGCTGGGCAGGACATGGGCGTAGAGCACGTAATATTGGCGTCAAGGGCTGCAATTAAAAGGCCAAAAGTAGACCAACATGGAGAAATTTACTGGACCAGGCCCATGTCCACCCGTGGCTATAGTGCTTCAGGTGATAATGAATACTAAAAACTAAATTTATTTAAGCACTTCCAACTTGTATTGAATGAAAATGGTTGTTTATGTTGTTAAACTTGTCGACAAAGGCCTCCTCTAAGGATTTCCACGAATTCCTGTCTCTTGCTAAACGGGTCCATAGCTGTCCAGCTTTATTCTTAAGTTCATCTTCCCTTCTCTTTGCCACTATTTCTTTTTCTATCTCATAGTTGTTACCACAAAATAAAACTTAGCTTTTACTTTTCTTGATCGTACTTAACGCGTTTTAGAGAACTTGGATAAGTGTTTTATTTATCTCCTCGAAGCTTTTATTTTTGGAAAGAAATACTTTTAGAGCAAAGTGTTTTTCTCACTTTATACGAAATACTGATAGAATCTGTTACTTTCTGAATCTTTATTTAACGGAACTAAGGAAAAAAGTTGTATTCTAGCATCTTGCATGCAACGAATAGTTACTAAGAGCGTCTTTGGCTCAGGGGTGTAGCTCTTGACTTGTAACCTGCACGTCCCGAGTTCAAATCCCGCCATCTTTCAATGTGTTTTTCTATTTTACAATTTCATATGTACATGTTATCCGACGCTCTTAGGATGAAGGAAAACATCGTGATGTCTGCACATATCGGCGAAAAAAGATCTGCGACCAACACGCACTGGGCCAGCGTGGTTGACCATGGCCTAGTCATGCCTTGGAGGATGGTGATGATGATGTAGTTACAGCCTTCCTTTCGCTGTAATATTAAGTTCTAATAGTTCTTTATTTCCAATTGAATGATAAATCTTTTTAAAGCAAGTTATAGTGAAATGTATGAAAGAAGTTTAGTGCTATCAAACCTCGCTTCTTCTCAAAAGCAGATGTAACAAAGTTGTGTAAAGTTTTGTCACGTACAATAAAACCCAAGCCACCGCAGTGACACAAGTCTCCGAGTAATGCCAACCTAACAAAACTATAGGGTAACAGTTTGTTTAGTTGTTTTTCTTATATAGCCGTCTATAAACGTTCAGTTTTGTCTCTACAGTTCAACTGCGCAGTTAAAACTGACATGTGTAGACAACGGAAATGTACAGTTCGACTGTGCAACTCAAATTGACGTGTTTACGTCAGTTTTAACTGTACAGTTACATTTGTTTAATCTTTAGATGAAGTCAGATGACTGCTTGCTCGTTTGCCATTTTTTAATATTAAAAAAAAATAATGGTGGAATTCTTTATTCCGATTCACGAATAAAAAGCGTTAATGAAATTACATGGGCTGTTACATCGTTTAGCGGCGACAGAAACAATTATGTAACGCCTTTTAAATTAATTTTATTCAAACCCCTGTCCGGGAATTAAAGAATGACCAAACGGTGTTTAAAATTGGATAAAGCATTAGGACCTTCGTACACGAGTTTCCACATGCCTTACTACGTACTGGTACATTCATAAAATTTATTCCAAACTACGGAACATACCTGTTCCTGGCACTTCTTATTTAGTTCCGAGTGTCCTCCAGTATTGTATAATCGACGACTTATTGGTCATCGTTTATCGCAGTAGTTTATACATTTATTCGGAATAAGGGGGGTAGAGATTCATACAAAAGCTTCATACACATGACGTTGTTATGCGAAACCCATTTGACTAAAGTCGTATTTGGCATAACCTCGTGTACGAAGAACTTTAATGTATTACAATATTCAAACTTTGTGGCAGCTCGGTTAGCTGCGAACATGTCCTACCGCGGAGGAGGAGAGCGTCTACATCCCTTAGCACTAATAACAAAATTCAAATAACTAAAAAATAGTTTTTTTACGCTGTTCCAGTCTTCAAAGTAATTGGCTTACTAAGAAAATCTATTGCAATTTCTTTTACTTAATCTATACTATTATAAAAAGGAAAAATTTGTATTTGTGTATAAAATAGAAATAACTCAAAAACTACTTGGCCGATTTCAAAAATTCTTTCATCATTAGAAAGCTACATTATCCCCGAGTAACATAGGCTATTTTATTTAATTCCACGCGGTCGAAGTCGCGCACAACAGCAAGTATTTTATAAACGATTTTATTTACGAACATTATGTTGATTAAACAACAAAATAGGGGTATTCAAGCTAATGAATACTCTAAGAAAGTCATGTAAAAGAAGGAAAATAAATTGAATTAATTACTAAGAAAACGGCCGTAATTAGAGGAAGGTCACTAGAAGTAAAACTCGTTACCGTAAAGGTAACGCCGCGCTGCAGAAAAAAGGGAAATTGCTTTTATACTAACTATTCCCTAGTAAATGTTCTGGGGGTCTACCCAACGTATCTTTCGATTGGCGATATCGTTGAATCGACAAAAATGTATAAAACTGAAGATGACATTCGATAAGTCATGTGCTTATCAGTTCTATACATTTTTGATGTTAGCTATCGAATCGCTTTGTAGCGCATGTGCTTTGGGTAATTAGACAATGACGTTCGATATCTCACAGGTCACAAGCACATGACCGCTCGAAAGTCATTGTCAGTTTCATACATTTTTTTCGATTCCAGCGATATCGCCAATCGAATGATATTTTAGTTCACCCCTCTGATTCTATTTTACTTAGTTAGTAGTAGGGGCTATGTTTCCGAAACTCCATGACTGATGCGTATTTTGTGTCAGGGTAGGTTGGATCATTCCTGCCAACCCAGTTCTCCAGTTCTCTCTCTATTTTACTTAACTAGTATAGACATGTATAGATGATTTAACTTTTACGTAACGAGCTTTTGCTTGACTTGTTTATGTCATACGGCAGCACTTTTTATCTAGCAGCGATGGATTTTGAGCGCCGTATAATACATGGAAATATTTGTTTTATCGCAACGCTATTTTAGCGCGCGTTGAAAAAGCGCCCGTGTAATCGTAGGCTTAGTCTGCATTTACATTGACGCTATTTTAAGGTCGGCGTTGGCGCTCTTTTGATTCCCTCGCAGATATCGCTGTAAAATGACTCCTGTTTTATTCGACCATGGCTCAAAATCCAACGCTGCGAGATATAAATTTAAAATCGCCGCTGTGTGAACAGATACATGAAAATATTTATTATGTCTCAACGCTTTTATAGCGCGCGTTTAAAAAGTGCTCGTGTGACTGCAGATTTAGTTTCTAGTAATACCGTTATCTATGTACATAATTTAGTTATAGCGAACTGTAAATTGAAGCAAACTGTGTTTGTTGTCGCTCGCCTGCAGCAAAAGTATATGTTGAGAAATTATAACGTTGCAATATACCAAAACAATGATGAAACAATCTTTATTAAAAACAAAAACCTTAATTATTAGGTCTTTGGTTACCTAAAGACTAAAGCCTTGTTCGCACTAGGATAGTATTTTAGTCGAGTAGCAAGTAGCTTTTATCCGAACAAAGGATTTACTACTGTTCGGATTTGTTTAAGCCTAAACCTACGGACTATAGTAGTAATTTAATAACTAAGCGTGTCCGAACAGCAACATTTTAGTAGAATAGATTAGTAAATCCTTTGTTCGGATACTTGCTAATTGCTACTCGACTAAAATACTATCCTAGTGCGAACAAGGCTTTTAGGTGTCCGAAGAACAACATTTCATTAGAGAAGATTAGTATATACTTTGTGATATTATCCTTTATGATACTTATTACTTGCTACTA